>CM034351.1:117444500-117584121 GCA_019925275.1 Mytilus edulis
GGTAAATAGTCTAATTCGGTAGGTCACATTCATGAAAGGGAAGGGGATTGTAGTTACGACGTAAGGAACATATCCGATATCATTTGTGAAACGGTTATTCCATAACGGTCAACCAACTCGTGATGGCGTCCGTAAAATTTACGAAGGGATGATTTCACCATTTGGAACTGTTGGTTTAATAGATTCCTTGTGAGCAGCAACCCTCTATCAAGAAAATCATGATAGGAAATGCAAGCACGGGAATATCGTATCAGTTGGGAGATATATACCCCGTATGCAGGTGCTGCTGGAATGTTGCTACTTAGAAAGGTCCGAAATATCGTGAGCCTAAATCCATCAATTGGAAATACAACTTTCAAATCTTGATGGATTCAGTCGAGGATTATGCCCGGCAATGGACTAAGCGCGAGAAGGAAGACGTACACACTCTTTCAAATTGAATAAGGCAGTGAAGTCGTTGATAGAAATCAGAATTAAGAAACTGAATGTCAATGCCCATGCAAGTCAATCTTTACAGACCCTAATGTTGTAAAACACTTATCCTACCTCCATGACAAATATGTTGTTGTCCCCGCAGATAAAGCCCCCAAAACATCGTTTTTGTGTGTAAAACTCATTACATTAACTGCTTGATAAACGAATTAGGTATTGACGATTCACTTGGAAACTCAACATATACCCTCCTCACGACACTTACCAAAGAGGAAATCCTGGATAATCATAGGTCTGTTCTATGTTCCTTTGCAATTTCGACCAAAGTTGAAGTACTGGATCTTCCATCACTGTATTGGATACCTAAACTACATAAGTGTCCTTACAAACAACGGTAGATTGCTGGGTCTTCCAACTGATCCACGAAACCTCTTTCTAAATTATTAACATCTATTTGATCAGCAATTAAAGACGGGCTTCAAAGTTATTGTGAAACTGTCTATTCTAGATATGGCGTGAATCAGATGTGGATACTTAAAAATTCCAAAGATCTTTTAGAGTACATACAATCTAACTCGCTTTCATCTTGTAATAGTATCAAAACATTTGACTTTTTTACACTTAACACAAGTATTCCACATTCTAAACTAAAAGACAAATTGAAAGAGTTGGTATTGCTATGTTTCAGAAAAAAGAATGGCCAATGAAAATACAAGTATCTTGTCTAAGGGAGGGATAAATCCTACTTTGTAAAGGATCATTCTGACTCAAACAAAAAATTATCCGAAACTGACATTATCAAGATGCTTGATTTTTTGATTGACAACATATTTGTTACGTTCAGAGGACGTGTTTTTCACCAGACTGTCGGCATGACAATGGGAACAAATTGTGCCCCTCTACTTGCCGTCTTGTTTTTATTATTATTATGAGGCTGACTTCATACAGGAACTTCCAAGGAAGAAAGATAAGAAGTTACATGTATCAATATATATATGGTTCACCTGTGACCACAAAATCTACGAATATTGGTAAACAACAAAAACTAAAGAATCCACGGTACTTATCTCATATTATGCTTTAAACTCGTATACTGGACGTTGCACTTTTGTATTTCATAATTATGTTTTAGCTGCTTCACCACTTTTGTTGGTATTTTTCATTTATTTTAGATTTGCCATTTTTTTCTTAAAATATTCTGTACCAAGTCAGGAAAATGGCAGTTGTTATCAGATATTTCGTGTCTGTGTGTGTGGCATTACCGTTTGTTCTTTTGGTTGCACTTCGGTGTTTTAATTGTTTCGTTGTTTTCCTCTTATATTTCATGTGTTTCCTTCGGTTTTAGTTTATTACCTGGATTAGTTTTCTCTCAATCGATTTATGACTTTTGAATAGCGGTATACTACTGTTGCCTTTAATTGCGTCCATCTTAAAAGAAGGAGATATGGTATAATTGCACCACCACATATCAAATGTATTGGATGTAAGAATTAAGTCTATACTACGATGCAAGATATATATACCGCTGCTTTAACATAGTAGACAGGTAAAACTTGCAACATTTTCCAATAAACAATTTACAATATAATCATTTGTGTTGTCCATGGAAATGCTTGTATTGTGCTTAAACAAATTGATATAATTATAACCAGCAGCAAGAAAAAAACCCAAATTTAAATCAAAATGACATAAATAATCAACGACCTAATTAAGTTATATGCCACTGTCATAATGTGTTTATGCTAAAGATCTTTTATGTCGATTCCTTTATATTACTATTCATTATTTATTATTCTGTATCTGTCCACGAGACAACCATCCATCCCTAGGTATTCAAAGTTCCGGCCTTGGCATCATTTAAATTACCCTTTATGTTCTAACAATGAACTCGTGTTAAAATATTTGAAACGATTTTATGCAAATTTAACTGCCGACAGTTTCGCATTTGAGAATTGAATGCTTCTTTTTGTAAATTCATTGGGGTGTAAAAGCGTTGACTGAAGTACATTTTGTATGAAGCGCGGAAGCGCTTCATTCTGAAAATGTGCGCACGGTCAACGGTTTTACTACCCTATGAAGTTACAAAAAGAAGCATTCAATACTTATAATTACATTTTTTTTTAGCTTTTTTGATCAAGAAAAACGAATTTTATATTGTTTTTATTTAATTCACCTGTGCACTTTATTGTAGGACCACGTGTTATCATGAATGAAAAGTTTTATTGAGTGATGTAATTGCTTACGGAATAACACGTGATGTGCTGTTAGCCAATCAGAATAAAGTATTATAATGAAACATACATCTAATGTAATTATTTTAGTTTAAAAGTTTCTTTTAGTATGTATGCTTTCACATATTTAATGTGTTTCAACTTACTTATCAGACACTACGGTCTTTGATATTGCTTTACATAATTGCGAATAACATTTTGATATTTGCTCATTTGTTTAAATGTTTTAAAGTTTAAAGTTAAATTTTTCCTTATTTTTGAGATAATGTCAATGGGGCTCTAACTTAAATATATAGAAAGATTAAATAATTTGCCCAAATGTAGTTAAATTGAAATATTTGATGTAACCTATACTTTATTTAGCTTTAACTTGGAGTAGGCATTATATTCGTGATTATTTTTGCCCGAGCGATAGAGAATATATACCAATAAAGTATAAATTGCATCAACTATTTCGATTCTGGTAGGGCAATTACGGTAATTTCTATGTCCGATGTGTAAAGGTGTAGGGCCATTCCATCTAAATCTCCGCATCGAAGTGTACGGAGAAGTGACCACAACAAGGGTCCAGTTTAATCATGTCATACATGTAGGTGTTTACAAAATACCGAGCTAGGATTTGCAAGAATAACATGTCAACCAATGTAAAGTATTCTCTCCGGAATATCTGAAAATGACAAAAAAAAACCAAACAATTTATAACCATAACAATATATTAATAGTTATATTTATGCATAAATGTTTGATTTTCTAATGTTTCTTCATTATATTTTTGCTTTCGAAAATCAATAACTATAATCAAGGTAGTTAATGTACAGTGCAATGAACGACAGCAAAAAAAAGTGCTTATTCAAAAATCGACTACATCTCTTTTAACCGTGCATCTTTCCTGGTTCGACTGGCCTTTTAGTTTGACAAAAAGTTTTTTTTTTTAATTCTGATTTATTTATTAATTGATTAAGCTCACCGTGTAGAACGCCACATGCGGGTGCCGGGTGACGCAAAATCTGACACCCCTACGACATTTTATATTTTGATGAAAAATTAGTAATAAAACCATTACATTTTATCTAAGAAGCTGGTATTTGCTTAAATTCCATGATAGGAATTCAATTCTATATAAATCATACGGGGGAATTTCTTCAAAAGTTGTTTTTTATCCAGAAAGTTACATATGAAGCCTCAAAATCTGCAAAATGTAAAACTAGGGAGATGTGTTTGAGAAAATGAGCACTGAAAACGTCTACTTCTTTTTGCAGGAAATAAATTATGTCACGGTTTCATCCGTACAATACATTAATTGTTACTAACAATTCTCAAAAAATAATAATACTTGAAAACCACCACCCGTGTCAAGCATAGCCGACACCCCACATGTGGCTTTCTACACGGTGGATATGCTGAGTCGGTATCAATAAGTATTAACTGCACGTGGACTTGTTTTTGTTCTCATGTGATATTTTCTCATACAAAAGCTCGTTTATATTGGTATTTTCGATGTATTTTAACCTGATATTTATTTTTAGCATTGTAACACAATCTAAAGGTAGGCTCGTGTCAGGAGGCCGGAAAAAACAATAGGAAAGAAAAACCTACTAGAATATCAAGAAACTCGCTATTTATATCATATAGCGGCTTGATCAGTTCATATACTAACTACACTAATTGACTATCAAAACAAAAATTTTTTTGCTTTTTAACAGAATTAGAACGCATATTTATAGTTATGATCCAGAACCAGGGTAAAACTACAAGTTACATAAAAAAAAATCTTTAATTTCTCCAATTTCTGATTTTAAAATTATCATATATTATTTATAACATAAAATAAAATATAACAGTAAATGCAATTTATATATATTTGTTTTTAATTGAAAGTAATAGTTTGTGCCCTATGTCTTGATACAAATACGGTTGCTGACGTAGGTTGACCGCTGTTCAAACTTTATGGCATATTTTGTTAAACTTTGTTAGGCAAATATATTGTAATATTTGAATTATCAGAGGGTCAACATTTAAGTAATATTTGTATTATCAGAAGATCAATTTGACTACCTTGAAGTTAAGTTGACAGATAGATATTTTAAGATAATGTATATCACGCATAACATGAGCAACACGACGGGTGCCACATGTGGAGCAGGATCTGAAAACACCCCCAGTGTTTGGTTGGGTTCGTTTTGTTTAGTCTCTAGTTTTCTATGTTGTTTCTTATGTACTATTATTTGTCTGATTGTCTTAATAATTTTTAGCCATGGCGCTGTCGGTTTATTTTCAATCTATGAGCTGTACTGTACCTCTAGTATCTTTCGAAAAAAGCTTGTCGTTTAAAGTATAGAACAGTTAAGCAATAATTACATATAAAACACTTTTCATGTATTAATTGATTAACTGTATGAAATAAATAAATTTTATTTTCCAATTACAATAGCTCCAGGAAAAGTAAAAGCATCTGACCAAGTTCTTTATTACACTTTTATATATGTATGATGTTCTGTCACTCAATAAATAAAGGCAACAGTATTATACCGCTGTTCGAAACCCTTTTAAATCGATAGAAAAAAAACAAATCCTGGTTACAAACCAAATAACACATGTTTCAGCGAGTTGTTGTATCCCATATATCTAAGGGAACAATAACACATGTTTTAGCGAGTTGTTGTATCCCATATATCTAAGTGAACATGGGACCAAGTATTTATATTTTGTCATTGCAAACTGTTGTATTTTTCCAAGACTGTTTATGACGTCTTTACATTAAACTGTTGGATGTGGCCGATTGATACTGTAGAACATGATTTATTTACTGGTATTAATGGCGTTTTAAACAAGTTTTTATTAATTTTAATATCTCTGTTCCAAGTCAATGGTTTGTAAAGTAGTGGTTGAAGCTGATGTAAGATTTGTTTTCGGTAACTGTACTGTCATTTATCTGGAAGCACTATTTGCTGTGTGTAGTCTTTTGCTGACTATCCGATGGTGTTATTGCTCTCCGTGCAATGCTGTACATGTACAATGTATGTAGTGACCACGTCCTATGGACTCTGCAGGATAGATGTCTCATTTGAAATCATGTCTCGTCTTCTTTTTTTTATATTGAGAAACTATTAGTAACCTATTGACGACCTCCTCTCTCAATTGGAGTTCATTCCTTTAGTTGTTTTGAATTTAAGTTGAATGTTGAAAATAAATGTACGATGATCAAAATTCGGTATACTACTGTTGCACTTTATCTATAGTATAAATGGATATAAATGACAGGGTTAGTTTAAAAACTATGTGGTTTGTCTACCAAATTGTTTTTATTTTTATCAGTTTAAGATAAATAAAAGATTCAGAGCGCCGCGTTCCTAGAATTTAAACAAGAAACATCTGATTATTTAACAGTTAAGAATTTTAAACATAAAAGTTGTATATGTTTCGGACCATATAAGTATTATGACCATACGTGTATGGTCATGACTATATGAGTATATTCGCCGGAACATATAAACTTTAACCAATTAATTTAAAGAAAAGAGATTTAAATTTATAACTGGCCGCATTTTTTTTTTTCATAAATAAGGCCGTTAGTTTTCTCGTTTGGATTGTTTTACATTGTCTTATCGGGGCCTATTATAGCTGACTATGCGGTATGGGCTTTGCTCATTGTTGAAAGCCGTACGGTGACCTATAGTTGTTAATGTCTGTGTCTGTGTCATTTTGGTCTTTTGTGGATAGTTGTCTCATTGGCAATCATACCACATCTTCTTTTTTATATTAGGAATTCATAATAGTAAAACATCATTGAAACCGACAATAGTACACGCGTACATGTACATAAATAAGCTCACCAAAGATATATATAAGATCCGCATTTCCTTCGAATGCCCAATCTCAATATAAATATTAATTCTAAAATTTAATTAAAATGAATATTTATAAAATACAAATGTTAAAAATGATTTATCACACATTACTATTTCTCTTTGCCATACATGTCATCTCTATGAAGTGTGTATGCCATCTGACATCATCTGTCAGTTCCGGGTGAAATGCGGTAGCTAACATATTACCCTGTTGCACTGCAACAATAACTTCAGTCTGTCCACTTCCTGATCTGTCGAGTGTCGCTAAAGCTGTTACTTCCGGACTACATATTTCCACAACTGCAGGTGCCCGGATAAAAACACCATGATATATATCATCTGTATCGCAATTTTTAAAATCCGCGGGAACAAAAAGTGTTTGCTTTAATTTTACTGGTGCTTCAAAGCTGTTGATCTGACGACCGAAGAAGTTTCTGGAAACGTCTATGTCCATTTCAGCCAGCTGTTGAAATAAATAACAAAAATGATATTTAGTGTATATTTGACGACAGTGTTATAGACATTGGATTACACACTGTTTTGTCGCTAGTATATTACTAGTTTTAAGACTTTGTTGGTCTGCTGTAACCAATCCAATATTTTTTTAAGACAAAGGTTTATACTTTATAAGATTAGATAATATATTTTTTTCTAAAACAAATTTCAAGCAGATGACCAAAAATATTTATTCTAAATGATGATTCCCTCAATACCTTATAGTGTTTAAAACTTTCCGACTCAACCATAAAGCACGGGGTCCCCCCTCCTTGAAGTGAAATGGTTGCTCCCTTACAATATAGAATTTCAGGAAATAACTGTTTTGTGTTTGAAGCTTTGAAACGTTCATCGGTAGTTTGACTGTCGCAAATTGAGTTTCCAGGTTGGTGAGATTTTATACTGTAATATAAAGAAGTTTTACTTATCGTTATACCGAGGGTTGTCCGCCTATCTTTTGGTTTTCTGTCTGCTTGGATAACAGTATCATTCCAGCACATGTACCCCAGGTCACATGACCTTTTGAATTTATCCACTTCCGCAAAGGTTCATCCATTTTATTACGTTTCAGAAATAAGCTAATGGTTGTACTTTCACCACCAGGAATTATAAGGCCGTCCATGTTGTCAGATATGTGGTCCGGATGTCTTACGCCAATAATTTCTAAGTCAGGAATATTTAAGCATTTTTGTGCTTTACGCAGTGCCACATGATGTTCATTGAATGCTCCTTGTACTTCTAAGATACCAATTGCTAATTTATCTTTTTTGGAGGAGTCCACTGGCAGTGCAGATGGCATTCTGTAATGTATATAAAGGACAAGTAGTAATTTGTGATCTCGAAGTGAACAGAGCTTATTTACTGGAGATGTTTAGATCTATAATTATGATTCCTGTTAAGATTTTACAAATATATTAAGTAAATTAAAATAATGTTTGAAGAGTAAAGACATATTTGTCAATGAAAAAGCAATACAATGCAATAAAAACAACTCACGGTCTTAAACAAAAATAGACAGACGCATGCTTCATATGTCAACCTCTTAATAAGTCACCTTCTACCTTAGGACATGCACAAAACTGCTGTTCTAGCTATACATCAATATCTGGCTCATATAATGCTATTTATTGACCAAAAGCTTCGGACAAAATTTTCAAAAAAGTATAAAATTGTGCCTCAATAAACTGTCAAGTCTCGAGTGTACTAATATATTTGAGCAAGTTATCGCCATTGCAGTCGATTTATGTATGAAATTCAAGGAGAGGTGAAATTGAAGAACGATGGGTAAAATGCTGTATAAATGTCCTTGCAACAAAATAAAACTTATCGTGACGGGATATTATTTTCTAGCAAATTCTCAGGTGAACATTTAAAAACATTCAGAAATAGTTAAAATTCTTAAAATTGCATTGATGCTATAGTTATTGAACAAGTTAGTTATACTGCTAGGTATAGAGATAAAGTGGCCCTACTTAACCCGAACAACTTCACATATTGTGTAAATCATCGTCCTTCACTTCGCCTATATATCACTCTGCTCAATCGCTCCGTTATTATGGTGTCATGGCTTTGAGATACGATACGACATTATCAGCGACGTCACGATATTAAAAAGAATATGTGGTATGATTGCCAATGAGACAACTCTCCACAAGAGACCAAAATGACACAGAAATTAACAACCATAGGTCAACGTACGGCCTTCAACAATGAGCAAATCCCATACCGCATATTCAGCCATAAAAGGCCCCGAAATGACAATGTAAAACAATTCAAACGAGAAAACTAACGGCCTAATTTATTTTAAAAAATGAACGAAAAACAAATATGTAACACATAAACAAACGATAACCACTGAATTCCAGGCTCCTGACTTGGGACAGGCTCATACATTTATAATGTGGCGATGTTAAACATGTAAGGCGGATCCCAACACTGCCCTAACCTGGGACAGTGGTATAACAGTACAACATAAGAACGAACTATAAAAATCAGTTGAAAAAGGCTATACTCATCAGATGGACAAACATACAAGTGGACGTGTGTTTGAGTAGACGTTATCATGATTTATTTAGGTGAAATTCTAGAATTTAAAACTAATACTATACAGAAGAGAATTAGTTAAGAAACAAGATAAGCTATGAAAATATCGACAGGTTAGGGAGCTTCTTTTTTTCGAGATATGTAATTTCTAAAACATGGCGGGAAAAGACTAATTAGGACTCCTACCTTAAGCCTCGGTCACACCTTACCGGATAGCTCGAACGGACGCCTAACGGATAACTTTTTTTTCAATCCGTTTATGTCCGTTAGACGTCCGTTCTTATCCGTTAGACGTCCGTCCATATCCGTTGCATGTCCGTTAAGCGTACGTTTTATCCGTCCACGTCCGTTCTGTCCGGTGGAAAATTTTGAGCATGTTCAAAACTTTGAACGGACGTACAACGGATAAAACGTCCGTTGGGCGTCCGTTTTGTACGGTACTCTTCCGTTTCGTTTCCGTTGTGTATCCGTTACGTGTCCGTTATACATCCGTTGGAGGTCTGGAAGATAAATTCACCAACAGACTTCTACCGGACGTTTAACGGATAAAACGGATGTTGAACGGATGAGAAACGGACTTCTACCGGACGTATAACGGATAAAACGGATGATGAACGGATCTGAAATGGATAAATGCCATTTGAAAATTTCGCGTGAGAAATGCCAATTATTGGTAAGTCAGATTTCTTTAGGTTCATGAATTAATAATCGATCTTAGAGTATAGGCACGTCTTCACAATCAAGCAGTTCTTATTCAGGCCAGACACTGCCCTTTGGCGGAATTTTGAAGAACAAACCAAAACCAGTTACACAGAAACATTTTGAATATTTATGCGATTTACATGTATTATTATTGTCGCCTTTGATTTTTCCGTAAATCTTGTTCATCCGTTTTATCCGGTACGCTTCCGTTAGATGTCCGTTTTATGCGGTACTCGTCCGTTGGATGTACGTTCGATATCCGTTCTGTCCGGTACGTTTCCGTTTCTGGTACGTTGCATATCCGGTGTGTGTCCGTTATGCATCCGTTACACGTCCGTTTTATTCGTTCAGTACATCAACGGACTCTCAACGGATAACAATTTTGTCAACGGACGACTTTTATTTTCATCCGTTAGGCGTCCGTTCGTGCTATCCGGTAAGGTGTGACCGAGGCTTTATACTTGCATTGGTATTAATTGGGTGTCAAATCGAAAGAAAAAAAATCTAGAATATCCTTAAAATTTGGAACATGACCTTTTATGAGATATTGTAGTTTTATATGAAAAGAAAAATGTGGTTAACGAGGAGAATATTTAACTGTGTATCGTAAAGTCCGAACATTTGACAAAACATCCTAAACCTAATCAAGTTCAGTGTAAAACTACATGTTTACATGTAGGAGTCGAAGAGAAACAGTAAAAGATTAACATATTATCGGATTTTCTTCGTATAAATATCTCAAAATGTCAGATGCTCGACACAGTGAATCATTTTAGTTCGTTCGCTGTGCCCACTCGATAAAACCGGTCACATTGTTGCTCGATGGACCTTAAACCCAATCATCTATACGTCTCCTGTCCATTGTTGAAAGCTGTATGTTGACCTCTAGATGAATTTCTTTGGTTATATGTGTCGTTAGGTTCCTGTATCATTATCGAATGTCAACATCTCCTTTCAGTCAAACAGTTTTAGTTCCGTCTGATGTACTTCAAAATAATCGGACCATGAGAAAATCATAGAAAGAGATAATGTGTTTAGATTAAGTGTTTTTTTCTTCAGTTAAAAAATCTAAATGCTTAGCCAAAATTTAATGAACAAGGTACTTGAAAAGAAAAAAAGTAGTATTTTTCATAGTTTGGACCCTTTTTCATCAACTGTATTCGACGACCAATTGAACGAGGTTTATTGATATGCGTCTAATTCAGTTTTCGTGTTGATGCACACACTTAAAATATGACCAACATTCCATCATTCTTGTAATAGTACATAAACAGGACAACATATTCTAAATTCTAATTAATTCTGTTTTCCAAAATCGTATCTTTATTATTGAGATAAAATTTTAAAAGGTTTCATGTTAAGAGAGCTCAAGGAACCAGTCTCCCATCGCTAAAACATTAGACACCTTTACTTTATTCATAATTCGATATGATATAAACTCTGTATAAACTACCCCGGATACCAATGTTTAGAAACTATTTTTTATGTATTTGTCATTCTTCGATATCATAAAAATAACAAATATATAAACATAAACCTACTTTTTGTTTGTCTGTTGATGTTCCGTCACCGTACCGGATATTAGATATCTTCAAGTCCAAACAGTGAAATAGCACGGTTAAAAAGAGCTTTGCCTATGTCATATGTTAATAAATAAATGAATTATTTATATTGTTTAGGGGTCATCCATAATTGTCAACCATTTTCCAAAGTGTACAAAACGTACACTTTTTCAGACCCCCCACCCTCCCTCAAAAAGTGTACATCAACCATTTTCAGATTTCAAGAGAAGAATCAGTCATTCTTAATAAAAAGAAGATCCTGTCTTTTATATTTTAGTTTAATAAAGAAATTTGCATTGAAAAAGAACTAAAACATATCTAACTGTTTTATTTGATGACATCTATCTGTGATGCTTGTGTTTTGTCAGAATAAAGAGTACAAAGATTAGTGTTTCCCCTATCACACAGTGGGAATGGTAACTCCAATAAAAAGGGCACCTAGAGCATGCAAAAGATTAACAAAAGGGCACATAAATTATGCTAAGAATCAAAGAAAGGGAAACGCATGGTTATATTGCATTGGTAAAGTATGGACTGACAGTTGTTGATGGAATCAGAGCTCAAGACAGCAATCAATAAAAGTGTAATGTTTTAAAACAGTTTGAGTTTTTAAATTTCCCGCCTGTATTTCTATTTAAAAGGTCCCAGTAAATATGCCATTCATGGCACTATTATCGTTTATGTATATATACTGTAACATGTACATATATTGGATATTTTTTAAGTTAAGGTTAAACTTCATATGGGGGTGCTCCTAATTAAAGGAGGCTTATACGAAGAAAAATAAGTTTACTTCCGGTTTACTGGTTTACTATTTTGGAATGCATTACAAGGAAATTAATCGAAAGACCAGTTTAAAATCTTTTCACAAAATGGCGTCTTGTCAAACTCAAAACATTCAAAGAATTTAGTGTTTCCATTAATTTTGTTTATTAAACCGAGTAAAACGATAACGATCTATAATAAAGCAGGTGAAATTGACAATCGGGGGTATACTGAGAAATGCTTGCAAACTTTTTGTTTAAATAATTTTACTATAGTTCACATTTTCATATGATTTGATCTTTTAATCGTTCAATCCCGATTGAGTAGAATTATGATATCGAAATCAATATCATCAAGTGAAAATAATAAAGAAGAAATAGAAGAGAAACACACCCAAGCCAATTTTCGATTTTATAATCGACTTTCCCTACGGAAACGATATAAATTCCGGAAATAAAAAAAAGCGTACGGTAAAAATGTTGATTTTTGAACCCCCTCCCCCCAAGTGTACGTTTTGTACACTTTGGAAAATGGTTGACAATTATGGATGACCCCTTACATTCATTCGTCAATATATCATTTACTTGAAAAAGCATACTTTCGCTTACTTTTTTATCATGCAAAATTGAAACATAAATTAAAAATATACAACGCAATTTCTTACCTTTGTCGTTTACGTAAATTTGAGTTATATAAATTAGTTGTATAAGTTATAAACAACACGTTGCATAAGTCAATGGTTTAAAAATCTTTAAACATATAAACAAGATAATATAAGAGGCTTATTAAGGGCATGTCCGTAAACAAATTACTTATCTCCTAACAAGTCAGTGTACTTATATGGCCGATTAATCTGTTAAATAATTGTTGTATTTATTAACCCTCCATTGAACCCACAATCAGATGTTAGTGTCGGACCAAACTTGTATTAAACCGGATGAGTTTAGTTCATATATATATAATTAATCTGAAATAGGAGTTGTGTGGACAGAATAACAAAAATTATGTCGCAGAAACGTGGTAAGTTAAATAATACTGTTTTATTTTTTTGCAATTCTCTCAGTATGAAAATAGTTTTGATAACGCCCTCCCTCTCTCTCTTTAGTTTTGATTTTTTTTATGTTTTAACGGGGACATGGGATGGCGTTTTTCTTCTAAAAGTATGAATTATCTATTAATTTTCATATAGTGGGTTCTTTATTTGGAACTTAATTATCTTATAATGTTAATTGATTTCAAACATTATTCACAAATAAATATGGCCTAGATCTCTTATTCCGCAAAAAAAAAAAAAAAGAGACAAAGGGGGGGGGGGGGGGGTGTTCTTCCACTAGACTATGGTCCACAGGAACATCAATTTTCTTGAATTCTTCTGGCTGCTATATATATTTGCAACGCTACATTATTATGTAAATTGTAAATAGCCGCTGCTGAAGTTAATATTTATTTATGTAAAAAAAATCATATGTATTCTAGCAGGAACATATACATTGACATAGATATACTGTTCCCAGATTCTAGTCAACGGATTTTACTTCCAAGTTCGGGCATGATTGCTCACACTAGAGACTAATACCCATGCTACATGTACATCTAGGGGTTTTGTTCAAGCTGTTTGACTACTAACACGTAGTCATGTCCGGTCTGATTTGGAATTCTACATTTGCTGTTTAGAATTCTAATTTGAAATGATATATATTATACACTTTTTTAAACATTCTCCGTTCTCCGGTGATGAATTAAGATATTATTAAGAAATTGAGATTCCACTTCCTTTCTGTAAATAGGCTTAAGGTGCTATGGATTTTTATAAAAAAAATTATATATGTTCCTTTTAGTCTAATAGCTATTAATACATTCTTGTTATTCAAATGCTTATTTTTGGGGTGTTCCTAATGAAGGTAAATCTAGAAAAAAAAAAACCTTCGAATGAACCAAATGTAAAAATTTTTTTAGCGTTATTTTCAGTTTTGTGCTCTCAAGTTAAAGATTGCTCGTCACCATTTTTTCCAACAAAAACATTTCAAACAAACCCTTTTTTCATCAAACTAAATAATTTGCAGAGATGTAATTTTTCTCTCCCTCTCTCGTCCTAAATATGCATGAAATATTTGCCACTGGATGTTAAGCAAATTTACTATAATAATCGAATATAAAGTACAGGGCAAAATAAAAAAAAACAAACTCATTCATCATTAAACGTTATTTTGATAGCTTAGGATTCATAATATAAGAAATATTTTGCTTAGTTTTCGTTGCATATAAATACAATTTGGGAAAGATATTTTGAAAAAGATATCAAGGCTTTAATTGTTATATAACAAATGAATAACACATCTTAATTTCTTAAATAAACTACATGTTGACAAGTGTGTAGACGAATTTATCTTAAAAATGCATCTTTTGATGACAATAACATGTATTATGTAATTTTGATAGTAACAACTCGTTATTGCATGTTTTAACAGTTATACGAGCTTTAAACATGTATGTCTTTACGATAAATGTAACGAAAACAAGTCCTTTAACTGTTTATGGTTGTGTTATTAATTATCACCTCACGTCGTGAATGTTACAAACATTAATTCTGTTTTTTATGCATAAATAATGATAAAGGAAATAATTTGTTATGTATTCTGAGACTTATACTATCTAAGACATGTATTTTTTTTTTTATCGTAACTAAATTCATGTTTTCCAGTATTAAATGGATCAATCTTAACAAGTATTAATCCTATAACCTTCTTGAGAAAAACAAAAGCACAGAAATTCATTATATCACGCCTATCTTTAGACTCAATTTGAATTATATGTGCACGTGTCTTGATATATTTTGTTTTTGTTCAAATTATTTTTTTTGAATTTCTGAAAAAAGAAAACCCAACACGATTGAAATGAAGGTTAGTTGAACTACTCATGCTTGGAACAAAATGTGCGTTCTTTTACACTGTTTTCTTTTTCTTTCCGAACAGATATTTTAGACGTTATGAATTTAACGCTGAAGGATGGAGGTACATCTAACGGCCATACAGGTTAGTACAATGAAGATTTTAACACCATATAGAGGGTTTGTTCCAAACCGGTTTAAGATTTAAAAATTTTGAGTGGATCTTTCTAATGATTTAATACATATCTCAGTTTACTTATCACAAGTCGTTATATATACGATGTGTCAAGGAACAGCGCAATGGATGTATTATAATTAAAATTTGGTCGCTATCTTTCGTTTCTGAAGACCTGGGGAGTTCGCCCCCAGTATTGTGGTGGATGCGTGTTGCTCTATTTTTTTTCTTGTATGCAGTGTTTTGTGGTATTGTTTACCTTTTTTTATTTTTTTTGCAATGGCATGGTCAGTTATTCTTCCGATATGAGTTTTGAAAGTCCCCTCGATATCTCCCGCCTACTTTTACTGCTCTGAATAGGTGTCATCGATCATGTTATAACAAACCATTATACTTCTAACGTTTGTGCTCAAACATACTAGGCTAATGTTAACAAAGAAATCTTCCAAATATAAAATGATTGTCTATGACATTTATAATATTTATATTTTAGGAACCTTTAAAGTCAAAGCAGGTCTGGCTCAGATGACAAAGGGTGGTATAATCATGGATGTCACAACACCAGAGGAAGCAAGAATTGCAGAAGAAGCCGGCGCATGCGCTGTAATGGCATTAGAGAGAGTTCCTGCAGACATACGACGAGAAGGCGGAGTTGCGAGAATGACGGATCCAAAGGTTATATAATATATATATATAAAATCTCTGATTTGTAAATCGTACACTGTCTGCAATGTCACAATCATACTATTACGATACAAACGCTTATGAGTTGAATTATCTCAAAACCTAATACATAGTTCTTGAAATTGTGACAGCACTAGCATATATTTTACAAAACAGCAAATGACGTTTGTTTCTTTTCAGCATGAGATACATTATATTTTCTTAAAAGCATTATATAGCTTTAATCATTTGAGGTTGTAATGAGTGTGTGACTATTGTACACATCATAGAAGACCCCTCTTTCTATTAATAAAATGATAAAGTGATTATTTTTTTTTCACTAATTTGCTAGCCCATTGACTTTAACTCAACAGTTTTTTTTTACTCTTGTCGATAGCCACTATATAAATGTCTTTGAAGAAACATATTGTGTGTGTGATAGGGGTTAATGGTATAACAACTTTGAAGCTTGCTAACTAATTCTTCAGATGGTTTTGTCAATATTGCCATAACTGTTGTGTTTAATCTAATCTTAAGTGTTAGTTATATATTTTTTCAGAAAATCAAAGGAATAATGGCAGCAGTAACGATACCAGTAATGGCCAAGTGCAGAATAGGACATTTCGCTGAAGGACAGATCTTAGAGGCTTTAGGAGTTGATATGATTGACGAGTCAGAAGGTACTTATAAATGACTCCTAGCTATGACTTTTAAAAAATCACTTGCATCGGTCAGCCAAAAAAACCCCAAAACAATTACCAAAATTAACTTTTATTGATACAGCTCGTTAAATATCCGTATATATTTTGTCATGGAAATGGAATTATTTAAAGCTTACATATATAATATGAATGCAAATGGATTATTAGTATAAATGCTAATGAAACCGCAATCTCCTTGAAATATCTAATGCATATTATACAAAAACAATCTCGGTTTGGATTAATTGTTAACTATAAATACAAATATTTGGAGCGCTGTGGCACCGTTAAAGTCCACAATTCCTCTAAAGTCCACAACACCGCTAAAGTCCACAACAATTTTACGCTAAAGTCCACAACGCCGTTAAAGTCCACAAAATTTCCGCTAAAGTCCACAAAATGACCTCCGCTAAAGTCCACAAGAAAACACCGTTAAAGTCCACAATAACAAGTTCCGCTAAAGTCCACAAAAAAGCACCGTTAAAGTCCACACCATTTTTTGTTATTGTTAAAAATATATTATTCGTTATTTTTATGCCGTTCGTACAATACAAAGCATGGGCATTTCTTCTCGGTAGTATTTTTTTTTATCAGTTTGATACAATAAAAAAGGAAAGTATCTGTATATGATTTTGTTCCATTAACTTTGATCTTTGTATTATGATGATGATGGCCAATTTGGACATCATTTCTAAAAAGTTTGTAAATTCGTTAGTTATTATTACTGCATTCTACAAGTACTTGTTTTCTCTTATTCTTTGCATATAATCACTTTTTGACAAAAATATGCCTATCCTTGCAGATGAAACCTGAGTATTCTGACACCCTGCTTAATCCGACATTTTTTTCTGGTCCCCAAGTGTGTCAGATTACACAGGTTACACTGTACCTTCAACCATGTAAGCAAAGGTGCCTCCTAATCTATAACATTTGAACGGCATTCACTCAGGCAACAATCTTGTATATCATAAACAAAAAAAAATCAAGTTTATCAATTCCCAAAGGTCTCCTGTCGGAAAACTTTTAACCAACGTTTAACGTTATTAATTTCGGTGTTCGTTATAGAAAACAACGAAAAATAATGTGTTATGATTTTCAGAACAGAAAAATGAAGCCAATATGATAAATTCTAAATAAAAAAGAAAATATTTAAGCTTTAAATTATATTTTTATCGATTAGTATCGGATATCGATGCGTTGAATGAGTTTCTACCAAAATGTCACAATAAAACCTGATTTGATCGATATAGGAAGAGGTGATATGAGTGCCAACGAGACAACTCTCCATCCAAGTTAAAATTTATAAAAGTAAACCATTATAGGTCAAGGTACGGCCTTCAACACGGAACCTTAGCTCACCATGACTGAACAGCAAGCTATAAAGGTCCCTAAAATTTACAAGTGTAAAACGATTCAAACGGGAAAACCGATGCCCATAAATGGGCCTTAAAAATATACATACACTAGTTGTTTATCTTGGTAAAGTGTTTTAATCACATGTAAAATTACTCACAAGATTAATATGTATAAACTCACAAAATATGTTCTACAGTAACCAATAAAATTGTATTGAAAAGAACAGAAACGTTCTTTGATATTATATAATTCGTAAAAGTTTCAGCTTAAAACTTCATACTAGTCTTCCATTTAGCCTTTTCAAAATACTAAACCAGATGCTCCGCAGGGCGCAGCTTTATACGACCGCAGAGGTTGAACCCTGAACGGTTGGGGCAAGTATGGACACAAAATTCAAGCTGGATACAGCTCTAAATTTGGATTGTGATTAAATAGTTGACACAGCATAGGTTTCTGACACAGAATGAATGTGGTCTAATGAACTTAAAAAATGTTTTTGCCTTTGAGCAATTCACTATGCTGTTGAATATTAATCCTCTCAAAAAATGTTTGAAGAAATTTTCTTTTTATTTATGAAATCTGAAATGAGAAAAATTTACCCCCCCCCTCCCCATTTTTTTTCACATCCCCCTTTCCCTTTTTCCAAAACTGATCTCAATTCAAATTTCTAATGGAGTTTGCAACAATAACTACTCATTTAAATACATCATAAATATTAAAATGTAACAAAAGGTGCTTGTTATCACTGAATGGTAAAGATTGTTTTAATTTATCAGTTGGTAGTAAAAGTGAATATACATTGTATATTGTATAAAACAATGATTTAAGTTGACTCAACTACTATTCTGGACAAAGAAAGATAACTCCAATCAATTGAAAATTTCTTGCTATTGCACACTATTGTGCAATTAGATATTTCTGGCTATTGAGCAATACTTTGCAATTGAAAATATTTGCTATTGCACAATACTGTGCAATTGAAGATTTCTTGCTATTGCGCAATACTGAGCAATTGAAAATTTCTTGCTATTGCACAATACTGTGCAATTGAAGATTTCTTGCTATTGCTGAATACTGTGCAATTGAAAATTTTTTGCTATTGCACAATACTTAATATAATAATTTTGGATCCTGATTTGAACCAACTTGAAAACTTGGCCCATAAACAAAAATCTAAGTACATGTTTAGATTCAGCATATCAAAAAAGCCCAAGAATTCAATTTTTGTTAAAATCAAATTTAGTTTAATTTTGGACCCTTTGGACTTTAATGTAGACCAATTTGAAAACGGGACCAAAACTTAAGAATCTACATACACAGTTAGATTTGGCATATCAAAGAACCCCAATTATTCAATTTTTTATGAAATCAAACAAAGTTTAATTTTGGACCCCGATTTGGACCAACTTGAAAACTGGGCCAATATTCAAAAATCTAAATACATTTTTAGATTCAACATATTAAAGAACCCCAAGGATTCAATTTTTTTTTAAAATCAAACTAAGTTTAATTTTGGACCCTTTGGACCTTAATGTAGACCAATTTGAAAACGGGACCAAAAATTAAGAATCTACATACACAGTTAGATTTAGCATATCAAAGAACCCCAATTATTCAATTTTTGATGAAATCAAACAAAGTTCAATTTTGGACCCTTTGGGCCCCTTATTCCTAAACTGTTGGGACCAAAACTCCCAAAATCAAACCCAACCTTCCTTTTATGGTCATAAACCTTGTGTTTAAATTTCATAGATTTCTGTTTACTTATACTTAAGTTATGGTGCGAAAACCAAGAATAATGCTTATTTGGGCCCCTTTTTGGCCCCTAATTCCTAAACTGTTGGGACCAAAACTCCCAAAATCAATCCCAACCTTCCTTTTGTGGTCATAAACCTTGTGTCAAAATTTCATCGATTTCTATTCACTTTTACTAAAGTTAGAATGCGAAAACTAAAAGTATTCGGACGACGACGACGACGACGACGCAAGACGACGACGACGACGCCAACGTGATAGCAATATACGACGAAAAATTAAAATTTTTGCGGTCGTATAAAAAAAATCTTCAAAAGAGAATAAAGAAAGGAAATTAACTCTGATAGCGATACCGTGAACTTTGATGTGACGTACATTTTATCAATCAATATGGCTATATGATATTTCAATAATTGTTGGTGTTCGGGCTCAATGCAAGATGAACGTTCCTATCGCCTTTATTCTATATCCACACCCTGCCTTTATCCTATATCCACACCCTCCAATGCTCATAGACACATATGTTTATTAGTTCTGGATTTCTCAACAAACAAATACATCGGCAAGTGAATGCAATTTTTTTTTTACATTTGACGGCATTTACGGTTGGATTTTCACAAACCATTTGTTGAAAGGCGCAGAATTTTCTGAATATATATTTGTTTATTAAAATTTGGTCATACTTTTCTTCGGTTATTTTTGTTTTTCTCCTGGTTCAAATCAAATTTTTGGATAGAATAAAAACTTTGGGTTAAATCATCAGAAATTGATAATTAACGCTTCAAAATAGATATATTACCAAATAAACAAATAAACCTATGAGAGTTCTGCTTCTATTGGTACTATTTTTGATTAAAATCTTACATGATTTAGTCCCTAAATATTTGTTATGAAAAAACCCCGTAGATTTTCATGATATATATATAACACCAAATTGTAGGTGACAAATACTTCTTACCATTGTATTTTACTGACGGTTTTTGAAGTAACGTTTCTAAATGTTCTAAAAACTTATCTTCCAAAATAAACACGTATGTACTTCCAATAACTTTAATTGCAATTTGAGCATTTGAACTCAATTTCATACTAAAAAATATAGCGTCACTTTTGTATTTGGTTAAAGTTTTTATTTCATTTTCTGACTCTTGATAAATTTGACAAATGCACATGTATGGTCGAGCTCGTACTAAACCGTACGAGTATTCTCATACGGTACGAGCATACGTTCAGGTATACGTATATGGTCCAGACCGTACCCGTACGGTTCAAATACTCATACTCATGTCTGGGACATAAATACATGTAGCATTGTTGAAAAAAAATGTACTTGTACTCATCATGGATAATTTTGGTGATAAAGAAAATACTATAATCTTTTCATTCATCAAAAATATAATTTATGCTGACAAGATATACTTTCTAAGAACAAAAGTCCATGCTTTTAATTAGATCTATAATATCAGGTGTAAGAAACAGAAAATTGATCTTTTGGTAATAAAAAAAAATGTTTGGACTTTAACGGTGCTTTTTTGTGGACTTTAGCGGAACTTGTTATTGTGGACTTTAACGGTGTTTTCTTGCGGACTTTAGCGGAGGTCATTTTGTGGACTTTAGCGGAAAGTTTGTGGACTTTAACGGCGTTGTGGACTTTAGCGTAAAATTGTTGTGGACTTTAGCGGTTTTGTGGACTTTAGAGGAATTGTGGACTTTAACGGTGCCACAGAGCGCTTCATAACACTGTCATAATATTTTACAGTTTTGACACCAGCAGATGAGGAAAATCACGTGAACAAACACGATTTTAAAGTGCCATTCGTTTGTGGAGCAAGAGATCTAGGTGAAGCTTTAAGAAGAATATCTGAAGGTGCAGCAATGATCAGAACGAAAGGTGAAGCAGGTACAGGGGACGTTTCAGAAGCAGTAAGACATGCAAGGACAATCAGAAAACAAATTAAAATTGCTCAAGCAATGGACTCTACAGAACTGTACCTTTATGCAAAAGAACTCCGTGTCCCAATTGATTTACTACAAAAGACTTCTGAACTTGGTCGATTGCCAGTTGTAAACTTTGCTGCTGGTGGATTAGGTATGTATTACTGGAGGTGTTATTATCAGTAGATTAGGTATGTATTACTGGAGGTGTTGTTATCAGTAGATTAGGTATGTATTACTGGAGGTGCTATTATCAGTAGATTCAATGATGATTAGGTATGTATTACTGGAGGTGTTATTATCAGTAGATAAGGTATGTATTACTGGAGGTGTTATTATCAGTAGATTAGGTATGTATTACTGGAGGTGTTGTTATCAGTAGATTAGGTATGTATTACTGGAGGTGCTATTATCAGTAGATTCAATGATGATTAGGTATGTATTACTGGAGGTGTTATTATCAGTAGATTGAATAAAAAGCATGATAAGGTCACATTAAAACTTAAAAAGTCGACAGAAAATGACAGTGCAATGGCAAAAACGAAATGTCGAATTATTCACAAAACACTGTATAGAAACTAAAGACCGAGAGATACAAACCGCACTAAATGGGAGAGGTTTAAACGGGGATTCATCGAAACTTCTTAAATTTAGTGATAATTTCCAATATTGAGCGCGAAACTCCTACAATTACAACGATGGTAGGTGTATAACAGTTGCAATGTAAGATCAAACAATTTATATTGTTATTGTCAGATTTAAAATATGTTTAGCGGAAAGATGATTGTCATGTTTTTTTTTTTTTTTCAGCAACTCCCGCTGATGTGTCTTTACTGATGCAATTAGGAGTAGATGGCGTATTTGTGGGATCTGGTATATTCAAAAGTTCTAATCCTCCAGAGCGAGCAGTTGCCATGGCACAAGCCGTTACTCATTACAAAGACCCTAAAATATTATCAGAGCTAAGTTCTGACCTTGGTGCCGCCATGTTTGGTGTACCTGTGAACCAAATGAACAAATTCCCGACTTACTCAAAGCAGAAAAGTGATACAACCAATATTTGGGATGCTACTTTGGGTGATCCTGCCAAATTTCCTGTAAATCAGGCCCAGTCATGAAATAATTTATAGTTGTTCAGTTTGCATTTCAACCAGTCATTGCATGTACATTAAAATCCTGAAAAAAATGAGTTGCTCTGTTATTTATAGAGCGTATGCATGTGGGTAATCGCGGTCTTTATTGATGTTATTTATAGAGCGTATGCATGTGGGTGATCGCGGTCTTTATTGTTGTTGTGTTTGTTTGATTGTTTTTTCCCTGAAAGAATCAGTGATTTATTTTGTGTCGTTTTGTTTACTAGACCTGTTTGCTATTTTGTGTTGTTTCTCCTGCTATTATGGATGGTGCCTGGAAAACAATCAGGACATGTCGTAATTGTTTTTGTCTGTCAGTCTGTCTGTCCGTGTGTGGCATGGTTTCAGCTGGTGAATTGAGGAATTCTTACTTGATTGAAATGTAACTTATACAAAGAAAACTAACACTACGGAAAAAGTCGATTGATTTTGAGGTCAATAGGTCAAAAGTCACTGTAAGAAAAAAAAGAAAAACACTGAAAAATGGTTTTCAGATGGTAACTTGAAATTGGTTAATCTTATAGAAGTAACAGAGGATTGTAAGAAGCCCATATATTTCGGGTTTGCTAGGACATATATATAATAAGGTCTGTTTATTTGCGGAAGCAAAATTTTGTTCTTCCCTGGCTGGAATTCGAACTCATGCTGCTGAGATACAGTTGCACCAAATATATAAACGCCTAAAAGTGTACAAAACAACACTAATATTAAAAATAGAAAACATTAAATGTAATTATCTGTAAATATTTCGGATACCAGATATTCTTCATCAGTATAATGCATATGATGATGTAAAATGAATCATATCAATCTTTTCTGATTTAACTATAACAATCCTGAAATTTATACAAATAAAACAATTAAACCAAACACAAAAAGTTTGTACAATTCTAAGATTTTAAAAAATAACGTAGATTATATAGCTATTTACAACAGAGATTGCAAGCATAGATATGCTTAAATAAATAGTTATTTTGATAACCTTTTTAAAGCTTAACAAATTTGAAACATCCGTAGTTTGACGGCGATTAACTACCATAATCCGAAAACAAAATCCAGATACTGTTTCTAGCGTTTTGTATTCTACAACTAGACACGCAGACAACGCGTCTACAAGTTTATAGTTATCGATCTCCAACGTCATCCTAGTATTTATACCATGGATTGTAGTCTAATCGTATTTTGTGACGAACTAGTTTATTTAACATTATACTGATATTAGGTAAAGCCGACATTATAATCACTTCCTTAATATCTACTTGTATGAGGATCAAATATTCAAATAAATATATTTTTATGTTAATGTCGATATATTAACGATTATATTTTAGTATATAATTAAAAAGAAATAAGATGTGGTAAAACTGCCAACTCTTTTTCTGTATATTTATGACTTAAACGCTTTCCAATTATATAAGGTTTATTTTCTTAGTGTTCAAACACACTCAGTTTTACATTTGTTTTAATTTGCTGTAAAATGTTAAATTCCTTTTGTAATGAAAAGGTATTATTACATGCACATGGTAAGGAATTGTTACACTTTGGTTGTTTCTCAGTATGGACTCATATATTTTATTGTGAAAAGAAAATGTATGATAAATCCTTTCATACTCATTTTTTAAAATTATTAGCAATCTATAAGATAAAACCAATCACATCACAAGATATCAGTCTTTCAGATGTCAGTTTTTCCTCTTTTTTTTCTTAGGGGGAAAAAGGGGGGGGGGGTTACCATATTTGCTTCTTTCGTCAAATTTATTGCATTCCATACAAAACTGAAATATGAAGTAGTCTCATCTTTTCTGATATTTTGTTTTGGGACGTATAAACGCACCGTATGGCAGCAATGACAAGAACGATAGAAGCGAAGGGTTTATTTGTATCTATTCAAGCTTACAAAAAACTATTCGGTTTTGACACTTGAGATAAGGGGAACTACCAAATTAGAGGTAAAAATCAAAGTAGCTATTCGTGCACGGGAAATATATATACAACTGTTTGATAAATTAATAATTATTTAGTATAATAGGAGTCATTATCAAATTTGACATACCAACAACGTTAACATGTCTAAGTGACAATTGAAACAGCATACGGACTTGATTTTTCAATAAAGATCTAACTGCAGTAACATTTTTAAAGCAATGCATTTCCTTCTAATGCCGTGAGTGTTGAGAGTCTGCGCCTACGGTTTTACTTGCAAGTCCGATATCCTTTGTGCCCACAACCTTTACGAGAGCCAAATGATAAATTTAAGAAATAATTCTATCCTGCCATGCTCTATGCTCATTTTAACATGGGTAGGCATTATATTTGTTAATATCTTAATACCGAGCGTTAGCGAGGTATTAAATGTTTACAAATATAATGCCTACCCATGTTAAAATGAGCATAGAGCATGGTAGGATAGAATTATTTCGATTAAAATAGGAATATTTGAACTTTTTCACTTCGAAGCGGACCTATAGTAGACGCTCGGAATGTCGCCATTTTGATTTCATGAACCAAAAACGTTATAGAAAATAAGCAGTTTATCAATAAAAAAAGAACAGAAACATTTAAACTTACTTTTAGAATGTTTTAATTTAATTTCCTAGCGAGCAACACCAACAAAAATGTCCATTTTGATCTCTGGCGTTGTTCAAAATTCATCTGACGTTGCAATTTCAATTGTGACGTCAATAATGTGCAGCCCATGTTCTATTTGAATTAGAACATGGCTTTGTACCAAAGCTTAAGAAGAACGTCATATTAGAATGTCTGGTTAAGAGGATGAGTCAGCCCTAACCAACAAGTCGTATAAAGAATGCCAGTATGGGTGCCTAAGGCATGATTGTATTGGACACTTTACTAGGACAATTGTCGAAATCTTTCCAATTTTTAGGGATAGGTTGTCAAATTTTGGTTGACAAGTCAGGGCAAACGAGATTCAAAATTTTGTGAACACTAAATTTATAAATATAACTATATCAATGATAATTCATGTCAGCACAAAAGTGCTGACTACTGGGCTGGTGATAGATGTTCACCATGGCAGCTGAGGTAAGCACGAGAGAAGCCTATATACATGTATTTCGTCTGTAGTGCGATGTTTAGTTTATAGTGAAATTTTTGTGATCATTTTGTCACATCAATTATGATGTCCTGGCTGCTCTTGGTGTAGTTTAATGGATGATAACCCAGGGGAGAAAGATGTAGATGTTTGTCTGTTGGCATGATCCACACACCACCATCAGTATCGAGGAATGAGATATTATATTAGAGACAGGGATTTATTAGCCTAGTTGAATGTTCTAAAGGGATGAGCGTTGTCGACATACGTTATTATTCAGTATTATCAAACTATTAGTTTCGTCAATGAATATACACCGAGAGACATTGATTATTTTGTGTTCTTATTTCCCCATAATATTGGCTTAGGACGGGACATCTTTGTTCCCGTTGCTGTTCCATTTAGCTGGAGATTTTATGCAACATCGAATATGAAATTATTGCATTTCAATACCAAAGTTTATGTGTTAGAAGCTGGACTAAAAATTTAGTTGGTTGATGTCAATGGTGTAAATGTGGTAAATAGTGTGTTTGTTAGTCAGGGGCCGGTAACAAGAAGCATTCTTATGTCTTACGAACGTCTAAAGGCCGTCTTAAGATTAAAGAATGTGACACGACCCAACCTCAGACCTATCTTAGAATGATTGACAGCCCTTAATGTTTTGAAAAAGTGCCTGATTTAAGAACGATTCTTACGTCTACCTTAAAGCGATCTTACTAATTCCGGTAACACAAAATCATTCTTAAATTTTGGTCAGTTATTAAGTGTTCTTAAAACAAACTTAGCAACTTAGGGGTGTACCAAGAACAATTCGCAATAGCTTCACTTGATATTTTTTGTAAGAGTGATCCCGACTACTCATAGCTGTACATTCACTTGTTAATAATAGAACAAGTTGCTTAAAAAAAGTTAATACGTGAACCTTAGAACTTTTTTTTCTAATTATTAATTCATCTGAATAGGAAATTATATATCAGTGTTTTCTTGGCCATCTATGTGGAGGATGGTAGTTTCTCTTTATTGTAAATCATTACACAATTTTGGCTTGTTGAGAGAAGTGTTAAATATAAAGCAAGGAGAAATTTGTGACCTTTTTCAATTTTAAACCATGAGTTCAAAATTGTGAAGTTTAAATCATCATTTCATAAATGTCACAGAAGCCATCATGAGTTGGTTGACCGTTATAGAATATCCGTTATACAGATGCTATCGGATATGTTCATTATGTCGTAACTACAGTCCCATTACCTTTTCACGAATGTGACCTAACCACTTAGACTATTTACCGGCTTCGTAATATAATGAGCAACACGATGGGCGCCACACGTGGTGCAGGATCTGCTTACCCTTCCGGATCATCTGAAATCATCCCAAGTTTTTAGTGGGTTTCGTGTTGCTGTTATAAACCTATTATTGACATTTTTGCCTATTGTTTCTGTTTTGTTCACGCATCGTTATCAATATAATGGAATTTGATAAGACTGTCACACAAGTGAGAGGTTCAGCTCTTTAAACAAGGTTCAATCGATCATTTTTTTACACTTTGAAAATGCCTGTAACAAGTCAGGAATATGACAAGTGTCGTCCATTTGTTTAATGTGTTTTATCATTTGATTTTGCCATTAGGTTAGGAACTTTCCGTTTTGAATTTTCCTCGGAGTTCAGTATTTTTGTGATTTTATTTTTTGTAAGAAGGCTTTCAAAATGTGAAAAAAAATATCGTTTAAAGTGAAAAGATATTGGGAGATGTGGTATGAGTGCCAATGAGACAACTCTCAATCAAAATAACAATTTATAAAAGTAAACCATTCTAGTAGTGATTTGACCGAAATGAAAGTAGGATAGAAAAATAAACTAACGTCATTTATACAAGATTCAAATTCTTACATTGGCCTGGTGAAAAATATGGCACTCAAAAGAAAAAGCATTGATGGATTGTCCTGAGACAAGCATATTTTTATTAAGATAACAATGGTCTATAAGCAGTTAAATTAAATTTATGTTTGAAACGGTGCAAATTTTTTAACTTGTGTTTTATAAAAGCATTGTGACAAAGGGAAAGAATAAAGGTGGTCTGACACAAGCACTTGTTTCTATCCATTGGAAGACCCGCTTTAACGTATATTTACATACGTTGATATAGTCCGGCGGCTTTGTAAAAAATTGTGCACATCCTGTTACAAGCATGAAATTTGGCATAGACCTTCCTCAACTATTACTCTTTTATTTCAGATAGGGAGGCATTTGAAAAAAATGTCTCACTTCCGGTAAAATCCAAAATGGCGGACGTTATACTTAAATCAGCCCAATATCGAAGGCTAGCGTGTAAAAATGTCCTATTATCATGCTACTATCATAATATTTGGTACAGACCTTTGTGTTTTACTACTTTTGGATAAATTAAATAGATTAGATGTCTTCAGAAACCCCACTTCCGGTTAAAATCCAATATGGCGGACATTGTACTTAAATAAGCTTATTTTTTAGGGAGGGTAATTGAAATGTGTTTTAACGTATTGCTACTATAATTACATTGTGTATGAACCTTTCTTTGGTGCTTCTGATGGAGACAATGTATAAGACATATGTCTTAAAAACCCTTACTTCCGGAAGTATCCAAAATGGCGGACAGAGAAATATCAATTTTTTATTCAAATTTTCAACTTTTTTCAAAATGTAAAGAAAATGATTTTATTTTGTGCTGGTCATTAAACTTTTGGCTTTAAGTTATCCCCAAGACCACTTATTCTAGCATGTTGTAAATGCTAAGATATAAAGTTGACACTTCCGGTAAAAATATGACGTAAATTTTAAAGATGAGTCCTCAATCTATTTCTTCGATGTAGAGTTTTGGATAGATTGATTTAAACAAAATAAAATCACTATAGTACTAAAAAATATTTAAAACTACTTCTATTTGGCCAAGAATACATGCTTATTCACAATCACCACCACATGCACACAAGGCAGTGCACGGGAGACCCGATATTACACATTAAAAATAACCGCGGCATCCTTTCTTACATCCATAATGTACAAGCTTCTGAAAAAATGATGAGGTCTCAGAAAGAGTTTTTTTTTAAAGGGACCCTCTTTGTCCCTTCGCAATCCATTAGTGACAAGACTAGGTAGCATAAGAGTCAATCCAAATCTCGTCTCACTAAACACCTGCATTAGTATATTACACGTTTTACATGCTTGAAAAGACTAGAACAAGTCTTGGGAATAGCCTCACTTAAAATGAGATTTCCCTTTTGTGCAAAAATTGACTTTCTTGGTTCGTTAATCATGTTAGATCTGATAAGTTTGTACAGTACAACCCCGGTGATTTAGGCTGATCAATCATCATTCTTTATGTTAAATTCACATCTTCAAATACCATTAATGTCTCCCACGCAGTCTTTTTTTTTTCCTTTTCAAGCAAAGAGAGAACAGTATCACAACCCGTCATAAGGTATTGGTCAGAAATAAAAGTGTGTGATCACTCATTGCCTAGTGCATTTGAAAGGCCATTGATAGATATTAATCCAAAGATTTTTGCCTCCCCAAATACAATCAATAGTTCGTCTGCCCCTTTGTTACGGAATAGCGAAATACTGGTAGTTTTAAAGCTGCTAAAAGAAGCAAGGGCAACATTTAGGGGAAAGGGAATACACAGACGAACCCAGGATTAAAAACATCCTCAAAGATGGGAAAGTTTTCTGAGAGATGACGACAGTAAGAAAGAACTTAGTTTTCATTCACAGGAGCTTGCTCAATACAATTTTGAGTACAAGGTAGTTGAAGCAACAAATGCTCAGGATGTTTAGTGTTATCCACCACTTGATGATGTTTCAAGTTTAGCACCATGTTTACACGAAGAGACTGACACTAGAATCAAGATAGATGTGTCTGATGCAGTGAAACATAGACTTAACTGAGTCATGACTCAAACAGTCGATACTGATGTCATTGCTGTTTCGCTATTCCGTGACATAGGGCAGACAAACTTTGGTTTGCATTTAGAAGGGGAAAAGTATAAGATATATATCAATCAATGACCTTTCAAATGCACTAGGCATTAAAAGATAACACGTCCGCTGGAAAAGGAACTGCGTTGGTGAAATTAATGGAGTTTGAAGATGTGACTATAGCATTTAGAATGATGATTGACCAGCCAACATCACCATATAGATTTGATGTTTAATGTCATTGAAAACGATACGTGGTTTTGTTGGAAGATAAAAAAAAAAAGAAACAGATTAGGTTAACAAGGCAAGAAAATATGTGTTTTTGATAAAAGGGATGATTTTTCATTTCCTATCGTTAATTATCCGTTTTTAGATGGTGACGTTCCCTTGTCACCATCTTACGATGTTTATATATCTCAACTTGTACGATTTGCTCGTGTATGTAACAATGTTTTCGATTTTAACGAGAGAAATTTATGTATTACTGAAAAATTATTACACCAGGGTTTTCGATATCACAAACTAGTCAAAACATTTACTAAATTTTATCATCGGTATAAAGACATCATTCGTAAATATAGCTCAACATGCAGACTTCTAATACGTTCAGGTATTTCACATCCAATTTTTTATGGTAATATTCTTTATAAAGCACAAAGGTGTCAGTATTCACCTCAGAAACTTACAAAACCTTTGAATAGACTTATTAAGAAGGGATATAATTACGATACTGTTGTCAAGTCATTAAAGATTGCATATTTTGGCGTTAATATTGAGTCACTGATAAGGTCTTTGCATCGGAACTAAACACATTTATTCTAAAAACAGTTGTTGGCATGACACGGGTTATGTTCTTCTCATATATGTTATGATGGTATGATACTAAACCCCTAACGGGAAGGATTGTGCCTGATGTTCATATGATGAAATCATAATCTTCCAGTCAGTTTAATTGAAGTCTGGAGCTGGCATGTCAGTTAACTGCTAGTAGTCTGTTGTTATTTATGTATTATTGTCATTTTGTTTATTTTCTTTGGTTACATCTTCTGACATCAGACTCGGATTTCTCTTGAACTGAATTTTAATGTGCGTATTGTTATGCGTTTACTTTACTACATTGGTTAGAGGTATAGGGGGAGGGTTGAGATCTCACAAACATGTTTAACCCCGCCGCATTTTTGCGCCTGTCCCAAGTCAGGAGCCTCTGGCCTTTGTTAGTCTTGTATTATTTTAATTTTAGTTTCTTGTATACAATTTGGAAATTAGTATGGCGTTCATTATCACTGGACTAGTATATATTTGTTTAGGGGCCAGCTGAAGGACGCCTCCTGGTGCGGGAATTTCTCGCTTCATTGAAGACCTGTTGGTGACCCTCTGCTGTTTTTTTTTAATTTGGTCGGGTTGTTGTCTCTTTGACACATTCCCCATTTCCATTCTCAATTTTATTTTGCAGAATTTATTAAGATGTGAGAAACAATACCACAGTCTTTGTAAATGTTGGAAATCAGCTCTCCGATTGTGAATTGCGGCCTACTGAGTATGCTGATTGGGTATTATGTCCTTACCTAAATAAAATACCTTGAAACTGAAATACGAGTGGATGAAGTCTTGGATGCGTATGGTAGTTATAGCAACAAATGGTCAGGATATTCTATCTTATCCACCACGTAATGTATTTCAAGTTCAGCACCAAGTTCACATTTAGAGGCAGACACTAAAATCATGGTGCATGTGTCTGATGCAGTGAAACACGCACTTAAACGAGTCATGATTCGAACAGTCGTTAATGATGATGTTGTCAATACTGTTTCGCTATTCCATGACATAGGGGTAGACGTTGTGTTTGGGAGGGCAAAAGACTTTGGATTAATATCTATCAATGGCCTTTCAAATGCACTAGGCAATGAGTGATCTGGGTGATCTGAAACACTTATTGTTATCCATGTCTTTACCTGTTGTGATATGGTTCTCTCTTTGCTTTAAAGGGGGGAAAAGACTATGTGGGAGACATTGATTGCATTTGAAGATGTGACTTTAACAAAAAGAATGATGATTAATCAGACTAAATCACCGGGGTTTTACTGTAAGATCGCACAAACTTAGCAGATGGGTATAACATGGTTAACGAAGCAAGAAAATAACTATTTGCGCAACAGGGACGGCTTTTCGAGGCTTTTCCCTCAACTTGGTCTAGTCTTTTCCAGCATGTAAATAATGCAACATACTTAGGCAGGTGTTTAGGGAGACGAGCTTGGGATTGGCTTTTATGCTACCCACTCCAGGCGGGGACAAAGAGGATAACTTTTGAAAAACTCTTTTTGAGGCCTCATCATTTTGTCAAAAGCTTATACATTGTGGATGTAAGAAAGGATTCCGCGGCCATTTTTAATGTTGAAAATCGGGTATCCCGTGCACTGCGATGTGTGCATGTCATGGTGACTGTGAATAAACATGTATTCTTGGCCAAATAGTAATAATTTTAAATAATTTTTAGTACTATAGTGATTTTATTTTGTTTTAATCAATCTATCCAAAACTCTAAATCGAAGAAATAGATTGAGGACTCATCTTTGAAATTTACGTCATATTTTTAACCGGAAGTGTCAACTTTATATCTAAATATTTACAACATGCTAGAATAAGTGGTTTTGAGGATAACTTTAAGCCAAAAGTTTAATGACCAGCACAAAATAAAATCATTTCTTTACATATTGAAAAAAATGAAAATTTGAATAAAAAATTGATATTTCTCTGTCCGCCATTTTGGATATACCCGGAAGAAAGGGTTTTTAAGACATATGTCTTATGCATTGTATCCATCAGAAACACCAAAGAAAGGTTCATACACAATGTAATGATAGTAGCAATACGTTAAAACACATTTCAGTTACCCTCCCTAAAAAATAAGCTTATTTAAGTACAATGTCAGCCATATTGGATTTTAACCGAAAGTGGGGTTTCTGAAGACATATAATCTATTTAATTTATCCAAAAGTAGTAAAACACAAAGGTCTGTACCAAATATTATGATAGTAGCATGATAATAACACATTTTTACACGCTAGCCTTCGATATTGGGCTGATTTAAGTATGACGTCCACCATTTTGGATTTTACCGGAAGTGAGACATTTTTTTCAAATGCCTCCCTATCTGAAATAAAAGAGTAATAGTTGAGGAAGGTCTATGCCAAATTTCATGCTTGTAACAGGATGTGCACAATTCGTCTGAAATATGCTTGTAGCCGCCGGACTAATAGTGGGTCTTCCGATAGATAGAAACAAGTGCTTGTGTGGTCTGAGGCCAGAATTGTTTTCCTTAGGTCAAATGGGTAATCGATTGTTATGCGCATTTTATCGTTCATTAAAACGTTTTTATGATTCACTTAAGGTGATTCTAATTTCTTTGCGAGGAACCAAAAACGGAGACACCAGAAAATTATTAAGAACTCGTAACTTAAAAACTATTTCGATGCAACTTAAGTGGGAAATAAAACCGATCTACGAACAACCCGAGGGAGCTTTCATTTACACTCTTTGAATGATCTTAGAATTATCTTATCTTTCCCTTAATTCAATACTTACGACCTCTCTTAATAAAATTTCTTGTTACCGGCCCCAGGACAGTCATTCACATACATACTAGTTAAGACGATACCCTCGGCACTGCTTGTTGTCAGGACAGTCATTCACATACATGTATACTAGTAAAGACGATACCCTCGGAACTGCTTGTTCTATAAAAATACGATCATACCTCACACTGTACAAACAAAATTAATAATATATACATGGAAATATGGGTGCGCGTTTATGAGATCTTCTGAGACAGTAACCATACGAGGAAAATACCTAAAGTATCCAAATGGCAATGCACCCATTAACAATAGACAGATGTATTTTTAAATAGACAAGCTCTTAAAGACTTACTAAATTGTCGCCATTCTTTCAGTGGTCTTGAATAATTTGAGCATAAAGCATCACATATATACAACTTCATCGTAATAGTTATAAGACCAACCACTTAAAAATGTTAACAAATACATAACATTTGAATGAACAAAAATGAATCGGAAATATATGTTTATTTTATTAAAACTATAAAGTGAACATTAACGAAATTATAATATTTGTATAAGTACTTACCGTATTATGATAATTTACATGCAACATATTGAGCAATATTTAAAACGTCTCGTATAGATTGTTACACTGCTATAAAATTCATCGCGAAGGGAACAGGTACGTACAAATCCTTCCTTTCGGAATCGAAATGTCTGTCACGTACAGAATAATTATGTATTCTGAGAATGCATGACATAAACTTGACACTCTTTCTTGCAAATTTATAACATGAAAAAGTATACAATAATACATATTATTATCGAACTGAGGCCAAGTTTTAAGTTAAATGAAAACCTTTTTCATCAAATATGGTAATATTTCTGTTATTATTAATTTCACTGCTGACATATACATGACTGACTCAAGATATGTTGGCTGCCGAATTCAGTGTGCATATTTCATTCCCCCGAAACAACTTGCATAATGTACATGTACAAAATGTATGTGAAATATTCCAGCCACTTTATTCATTTTGGTAGTTTCTGTTAGCAATTTGGATTGAAAGGAACGACTAGAGAAAAAAATAGAGCTAGGTTCTTTATTTCAGAATTTGGTAGATCATGATCAACATCTACATCTAGGTCGAGGTTCTTTGGTGAATTTTATAAGAGTTTTCTCCCTTAAGATATAAAAAAATCAGTTGTTAGGATATCTTCTCAACCATACATGTACTGGAACTGGGTGCTTTGGATACCGTAATGACTTTAATTAATACATTGACCTGGTTCATAAGTGTTTCTCGTATTTTTTTTTACAGATAAAACCGTAGTCTTCCAGAATTGTTTTTTCACAAGTTATTTTAGGGCCCTTTATATCTTGCTGTTTGGTGTCAGCCAAGGCTCCGTGTTGAAAGCAGTATTTAATATAGTTTAACATATAATTGTTTACTTTTTGCACATTTTAACTTAAATTGAGAGTTACCTCATAGGCACTCATACCACGTATTTCTATTTCTACGAAACGTTGCAAACATTCGAATCTTAATTTACTTTACAGCTCTGAGAAATGAGGTTCTTGCTGATTTCAGCCTTGTTAGGCTTATATACGTGTAATGCACAAAGTATAACTAACCTTGATAGTCTGATTGACGATGCTGCTGATGAAGCAATACAAGAGACTCCAACAGCGAGTACACAGGAAATTAATACCAGTAAGTATGAAATGGTTATTCAAATAACCTAGATTGAAGGTTTAATACATTCGAGAAACATATAGTGTTATAGTTTGTTCTTTGGTTGTGATTTTAGACCACTATACCAGGTTAGAGGAGGGTTGAGCGCTCACAAACTGTTTTAACCACGCCACATTCTTTATGTGCCCGTCTCTGAGCCTATAGTTCAGAGGAAGCCGATTGCACAGTAGGGGTTTTCTCAGTGTAGAGTTTAGAAGATCGTACGTCTGCCTATACTTTTTTTTACATTCACTGCATTTGACCTTCGGTGGATAGCTTTCTTACTGGCTATCACAACTCATCTACTTAATTTTATATGAAACAGGTTTGCGTCAAAACCATCGAGTTATCACCAACATCATCCTTGTCTACAAGACGAAGAGTATAATGCAATGCTTTGTTATGATAGCATGAATAATAGAAAAACATAATGTGTAGTTTAAATATAATGGTAACAAACAGACGTTACCAAGAAAACCTAGATGTGTTGAAACGACAAGAATCGTCCCGCTCGCTTGAAGCCATTTTAAGTAGTGATAATTTTCAATTATATAACGTTATTTTCTTAGTGTTAAAAAATATATAATTTTACATTTGTTTTAGTTTGCTAGAAGATGTAAAAAAAATTTTAAATGAAAAGGTTATTATTACATGATTAGTAATTGATACACTTTGGTTGTTTCTTTCTATTGAACTCACATTCACTGCAAAAACATCTTATATTTGATTGCAAATAAAAAGAAGGTATGATAATAAATACAAGAAGATGTGGTAGGAGTGCCAATGAGACGACTCTCCATCCAAGTCACAATTTGTAACCACTGAACATCAGGTTCCTTACTTAGGACAGGTGCAAAAAAATGCAGCAGGTTTTAACGTTTTAATAGGTACCAGCCTTCACCCTAACCTGAAACCACAGAGTAACACCCCAACATAGAAAACAGTCCAAATCCTGTAATATCGATTAGTAACAACAATAAATCGAAACCAAACGGAAACTCGATCTTTATATCATCATAGCTCAATATGTGAAGATGTTTAGAAAAAAGTGTGTATAATAGGAAAACAAAGGATATGGAGTACCCCTCCATGACACAACATCAGTTCATGCACAACAAAAAACACACACAAAAAGCAAAGGAACAGCTCTTTTATTGTTGTTCTTCATCTCGAAGCAACAGTGAGGCCTTGAACACGGAGAAGAATAAAAACTCTCACCTCACTGCAGGTTTAAGACGTATTACTGTTTTCAATATTTTTTTAAAGTCCAAAGCCTGTGATTTTGACGAAAATCAGCAAAGCGAAACTAATTGTAAACTCGATCTGTAACTAATCATGGTTGACTCACATACTAAAGATCAGATCAATATGTGAAGGTCTTTAGAAAATAAAACGTATAGTTGTTTGTTGCGAAATGAGGGAATGACGGATTAGGGAAACACTTTATGACCCAAACCACCTTTTGTCGGGCCATATACATCCACTATCAGAAGGTATTCATGCATACACGCTGCCTTTTCACATTTACCATTAAAGATTTCAGAAATCTTATAAGAAGTAACAGTCAACAACAGCCTTCTATACCAGGGGCTGGTGCAAGAGGACCTACAACATCACAACAGACAGCAACTGGAGTTCCGCGAAGAGCGTCTACACGCCGTGCTAATTTGTTTGGACGACGAAGGCCAATAAGACAACAAGACTTGCCTGCGTCAAGAGCTGCTACTCTAACTGAGAAAACAGCTGCAAATGTTCAAAATAGGTACATAGTTACACATAAAATGAATATGAATTGTTATTGAATAAAGTATTCGATTGTTTAATGAACTGATCTTTCAACATGTCTAAAGAATACTTAATAATACCTTCATTTGAGCTAACTGTAATCATAATTACAAATTAAAAAAAAATCGTGCTAAAAAATAATATGATCAACTTAAAATCAAATGTATATTAATTCGGATGATAAATCTATAATAAATCTATGAAATAAACCATACATGTGGGGACGTTCATGCGTGATACGGGGTTAACTTTGTTATATCTATATTACAGTACTAAAATAACGAGGTTTCCGCTAATTTTTGGAAATGAACACATCGAATAAATGTATATCGTATGTACATGTAATAGAAAGCACATTTTCATACAAAATAAAAAATAAAATCTTACAGAAAATGAGCTTAAATTTAAGTGATAAATGAACAAATGATAAATATAAATATTACAAATATTCAATTACATCAGTGAAATACATGTATATCTACATTTAACAATTAGTCAAATAATCATATAAGTAAGTATACCCATATAACAGTACAGCAGAGTATGATAAAATATGACACATATAAAGCATTTATAAAGGAATTTAATCACGTGCCTTCTTGGTCAGAAATGAATACTTCCCTAAATTGTTAAGTTCCTTTACATTATGAACAGATATATATAGCAGTTGTATGAGTTTAAAATTCGAAGGTTTTCTTTAATAATATGGTTCGATACATTTCTTTCGAAGTTCATTATACTTTTCACATACTAAAATAAAATGATATTCATCTTCAATTACATGTTTATCACACATATTACAAAGTCTTATATGTCTTTCAATATTATAAAATCGACCAGTTTCTATATTCAAACAGTGAGCAGATATGCGGTATTTACAAATAAATATTTTATAAATATAATTTACAGCATAACAACCTAATCAAATTGAAGCTTTCTGTTCTTGTAGATCAAGAGCTGCATTGTCAGCTCTAAATGACAATGTCAAGGAAAAAATATCAAACGCAGTTAAAACGAGAGAACCGGGCATATTTGTTCCTATAACTGTTTCTTGTAATTCCAATTATCACTATCGGAAGATGGACGGTACCTGTAATAACTTGTACCGAACGAGTATGGGAGCTGCAGGCACACCACAGTCTAGATTTTTATATCCAGAGTATGGCGATAGTAAGTAAAACAATAAAAAATGCGTTTGAAAAGATGTGAATCGATCCTTGTTTGTCAACACTTTTAAATATGCTATATAAGTATACTGGTACCCGTATTAAGGTTTTTATTTGATAACTTATAATTGCCAATTGTAAAGACCAAGAAGACAAAGATGCGAACAAAAACCAGACACTGCACACAGCTGTATAGCTTAAGAAAGGGAAAGCAATTATGGAAAATCTAATATTTATAAGTAGTCAAACTAGTGACAACCGACAAATAAAAAAGGTTAATATCAATCAATTAGTTATTATTTAGATATTGTACATAAAATGTTGATTTATGTAATGACAAGAATTTCAACAAATAGGAAGTATGTTTTAATCAAAATTGCAGTAACTTCTTTTTAGCTTGTCTTATACTTTATCACGACTATATGATTTTAAATTGTCTTAAACGGAAGCGATTCTACATAAAATAATAATAAATTGTATATTTTCCAATTACACACTTACATGTTGAGTACTAAATTACCTTTTCAGTATGGAATCTTGGGTTTTATCCACGTACACATGGAAAAGATGGTAAACCACTGCCAAACCCAAGAAAAATATCCAATACTATTTTTAAAAGTTCAATGACATCTTCACCAAAAAGTAGAAAGTTTAATGTGGCCATGACGCATTTTGGTCAATTTATTGACCACGACGTCGTTGCCACTCCGATCGAAATTGGTAAGTCAAGTGTACATGTAGATGTTTAAACCAATATGTTTGATTCATATATTTTAACCAAGTATTTAAAGAGACAGATAATCATTTTGACGTGTTGCTTGTTTCTGAATCCTATTAGTGAATTATAGTCCAGCTGATTCGTGCATATCTTGAAAAAAAAACCCGCCATAATGAAACAGTTGGTCCATAGCTAATACTACCATGCCAAATTTAGTGCTTTTATCACCAAACCCACAATTGTTTTCACCAATTTGCTGGACTATGTGATCCTATATTTTATAATTGTATAATTCGTAATAAAATATTTACTTTGAATCTCATATCTGTTGGCTGACCTGGTAACATATACATATAAATTAGTTTGTTATTAAGGTAATTTATTCAATTTTATATCAGTAAGAATATCTTTTATTCTAATTATCATTACTTTGTATATACTTAAACCATTATTATTTATTCGGACATTGGTAATTGCATGTAGAACTCTGCAAGAGGTTTACGATTGTAACGTGTTGTTGCGAGCGGTTTATGACCAGTTACACGTTTACGATACTAATGAATTGTTACGAGTTATTTACGGAAAATCCAATCTTAAGAATATATCTGACATGTCAAAACTTTTAATTCCATACACGAATCCTATCATTAAAAGTGTGTGCAAGTTGTGATGAGTTATTTACGGATACTAGAGAGTTATATACGAGTGCCTGAGGTTGACTACGAGTTTGCAACCCATTAGGACTTGTACATCCGTGTATGTGGTTTGGGGCATTACTATTTAATTTAGTGTTTAGTTAAAATATATTTCGGTCACATTGATCAACTTTCAGATTTTGATGGGACTGATATAGAATGCTGCAATGGAAACTTCCCTATCATTAGGTAAGTAACAATGACTCGTGGAGAACGACAATCAATAGAAACATTTCAAATTAGAAAAAAAAAATTGTTTTTTTACTTATTAAACTTGATAATTCAAACGACACCAATGTTTGTATAAGTGACTATGGTAAACATGAATTTATTAGTTTTTGAAACAGCTCATTTATACTTAGATGGCATGCACAGTAAAAATAATCAGATGCTTGAGTGTTCACTTACAAAAATAGCTACTAGTTAATGTGATGTCGCATTTAAACACTCGTCAACAGCTTTATAAGAAAAATACATTTTTTTGTTGAAAATATATTTGAGGTTCTGGTACCTCTGGTTTTAATACGTGGGTGCGATTCAATGTATGCAAAAGAGTAAAGAGAAAATGTAAAATGGGCGTTATTGAGACAGCAAGCCAACGGCGATAGACACAACATGCATTGTTAATATCCACTTACAAAATGTACGTAAGAACTATGTGATCACTTTTCAACTGACTATTCTTAGGTTGTACATAGTCCCCGGTTAGAGGAGGGTTTGCGCCTTCAAACGAGTTTAACCCCAAATATCCCAAGTCAGGAGCATGTTATTCAGTGGTTGTCGTTTGTTGCCTTATTTCACATTTGTTTGTTGTTTATTATTTTGTACATAAATTAGGCCGTTAGTTTTCCCATTTGAATTGTTTTACATTTGTCATTTCTGAGTATTTTATAGAAGATTATGCGGTATGGGTTTTACTCTTTTTAAAGACAGTTCGGTGACCTATTCTTGTTGATTCCTGTGTCATTAGGTGTCTCATTGGCGATCATACCACATCTTCTTACCTTTATAAAGTCTACCGTACATGTATAGTTATTCTGATTATGTAGCTCGTCACGTATTTACTAGGAATGTATAGTACACCCTTGACTTATTGCATTTTTTGCTGGTACGTACCCTGAAGAGGATAAGTGGAGTCAGTTGCATATAAAATTTCAAATTTACGGTCTTTAACAGATTTTTATTTGATACTCAAAATCCAAAATCAAAGTTTTAAAATAAGCTGTGAAATAATTTTAGTGACAAAGACCTTGCCAGTAACATGAGTAATATGACACCAGATTCGGGTTTTAGAATTAATGCATCTTTTTTTCAAGTTTGTTATAATATATATTTTTGAAAAATGATATAATCAAGTTTAACCTAGTAAAGATGTAAGAGTTTGTTTATTGAAAAAAAATATATAATTTTGATTTTCTTACTTTTTTTAGACCTGAATGTTTTCCGTTTTCAACACCACCTGGAGACTTTTTATATACACCTGTATGAATTTTGTTCGTTCAGCGCCAACGGGGACGTTTCCATTTTATCCAGGTAACTACTTTGTTTTGTTTTCATACTAAGATTGAGTTTTCATGTTCATCTGTTGGATTATAATTTGATTTATTTATACGTTTTTTTTTAACATAATTTGTCAAACCAATGATGTATTCGGGCGACTTGGTCCGTTGATTTAATTATATATTATTGAACAGATATATCATGTTAAGGAGGGGTATTTTTCGCAAATATCCCTCAAAAACATGATATATCTGTTTAATTACACCGAATGTTAATGTTCAAAAACGCATTGATGATCGTGACGTTACAAGCGTCCAGTCGGATAGAGCTAGGCAAGGGAAATTTTGTCCAAAGACTTGTATTTTTTGCAAATACCCCTCCATAACATGATATATCTGTTTAATTACACCGAATAAATTTTAATTTAAACTCTCTGTACTAGGAAAAGGAAATATTTATTTGAGGACAAGTACTATCATAAAATATACCGCGGGAACTATACATGTACTTATACGCGTTCGCGCTGTCTTTTTTATTCTTTTATTTGTCTTTATTAATATTACTTGTACTGTTGAGTAAGTTTTTTGATATATTCTTTTGGAGTGCCTCTGTGGTTGTGTAAAACATCATACTTTGTACGACAAAATTATTTCATTTACTATTATTACTTTTACGTATTATCTTGAATACTATGAATGACAAAACTATTTTATTCAATAATACTACATTTTCTGTTAAGTCTGTTTTTTATGATATACATTTGACGTGAAACTGTACTTATGTATCCCGTCATACTTTGAACCACACAACTATTTTATTTATTATTATTACTTTTACTGTTAAATCTGTTTTGTTATATCTACTTTAAGTGACTCTACATGTATGTAGCCGTCATACTTTGAACGACAAAATTATTTTTATGTCTACCTGTGTGAATTTCAAGCGCGCAATTTTACACCAGTACTGAAAACCTTCTATCCTTTACAGGAAGACTTTACATGCATAAATTAAGTTGTATTAGAAAAACAAAATTAGTATGTTGAATTTGACGTATGCCTTTTTGTGCTTCTTCGTTCGTTTGATGTTTGACGATTGGTGCGCATGCGTGACAACGAAAGACGTATCCTTTTTGGTCTCTGTAAATTTTCAAAATTTTTCACTATATACTTTCATAATTACTTCCTCAGGTGGGTAAGATCGTTCCATAACACTACCAAGGTAATCACTAATCCATTTATCCATCGAAACAAGTAATTACAAGAGCAGAACTTTATTCTTCATCCGAGTTTCCAACGTCAACAAAGAAAAAGATGGCGGCAAATATGAACTAACAGCGACCAAGCAGTTTGAGAAGGTGTGTGTAGGTGAGTTCATCTTATCACCACATTCTTCTCCATCACAACGCTATAATCATGTTAGGCCTCATCATATTCTTAACTCTGAATATTACTGGACAACTCTTAAAAAATACACATCCTGTTCACCAGAAAGATCGTAAATATCAACTTACAATCATAAACAACATCGATGGTTCAGAACAAGATACTATATTAGCAAATATAAGAATGTACATCAGCTCCAGAAACAAATCAGGAATATCTCATGGAAAACTATTCAAACAACCATGTCATCTTGCATACCTATCATTGCTGCTCATTATCACATCAAATGACATAGACCTAAACCCTGGTCCAGAATCAACTATTTTCCCTTGCGGAACTTGTGACGAACCTGTGACATGGGCAGAAAAGGGTATAATGTGTGACACCTGCAACCAATGGTATCACGTCTCCTGCCAGTCTATGAGCTCAAGAACATACAACATCCTTGCAGAGGACAGTGCAATAGCCTGGGATTGTCTCATATGCGACTGTCCGAATTACAGCTCAGTATGCTTTGACCTAGTGCTGTCAACATCAAATTCATTCAGTATCCTGTCTGACACATCACTCAAAAGTCCACTTCCATTAGATTGCATCAAACCAATTCATGCATCCACACCAGAGAGAAAAAACCAAAGCTATAGACCAAAAACCAAAACTATACCAATCAAGATGCTTACTGTGAATTTTCAATCCATCAAATCTAAACAAGGACAAGTTAAAAATCTAGTAGAAAGTACACAGCCTGATATTGTCCTAGGAACTGAAACATGGATAGACCCAACTATAACAGACAATCAGATCTTTCCACCAAACTATCATATATACAGGCATGATCGCAACCTAAAAGGAGGAGGAGTACTAATAGCCATAAAAAATTACCACCTCAGCACACATGTGCCTGAGCTCCACACCAACTGCGAAATTGTTTGGGCCAAAATAAGCCTAGTCGGGAATAAAGATATGTATCTGGCATCATATTATAACCCTAAAACATCAAACGAAGACAGTATCGAAGAACTTGGAATAAGTCTAGAACGAGCGAGTACAACAAAAAACGCCTTCATAGTAGTTGGTGGTGACTTCAACCTGCCAGGCTGGAATTGGTTAACAAGAATCCTAAAACCAGAATCCACCTGCCAAAAAAACCACTATAAGTTTGGTGATATCCTGGACGACAATGGTCTTGTACAGCTAGTAGATGAACCAACAAGAGGCCCCAACACACTGGACCTAGTTATTACAAATAACCCATCACGCTTTACACGTACCAAAATAATACCTGGATTGTCCGACCATGATATTGTATTTAGCGAAATAGACACCAAGCCAATATCAAGGAAACAAAAACCAAGAAAAATTCCCCTATATAGAAAAGCAAACTGGGAAACCATTAAAAAGGAGATGAATGACACCCATCAAAAGATCAAGGAACTAGCGGCAAACGGCAGTTCAACTGAGGAACTATGGTTAATCTTTAAGACCAACTTAAACCAGAGTGTGACAAATCACATCCCACACAAAATGGCAAAACAGAAAGACAGCTTGCCTTGGCTCACACCATCAGTACGCAAACTAATAAAACGCCGTGACAGATTGTACAAAAAACATAAAAAGTCAGCTGTTCCTTCAATAAAATCCAAACTTAAAGAAACAAAGAGAATGGTACAAAGAGAGCTCCGTCGTTCATACTGGAACTACATTGAGAACATCGTAACACCTAAGGAGGAAAACAACCAATATAGTAGTATGAAACGGTTCTGGACATACATCAAACATCAAAAAACAGAAAGCAATGGAGTTGCTCCACTTCGCAGTGAAGGTATACTACATACCCACCCTATAGACCAAGCTACTATTCTAAACAAGCAATTTCAATCTGCCTTTTCCACCAAGGACACATATAATGAACACGAGTTTAAATCCAGATGCAATATGCCAGGTCAATATCCCAAAGCAGAGGAACTCAACATCACAGAAAATGGTATACTCAAACTCCTGCAAAAAATAAATCCAAATAAAGCAGCTGGACCAGATAATATAAAACCTAAACTTCTCAACGAACTGGCCACAGAAATAGCCCCAATCCTTACAATCATTTTCAAAACATCAATAGAAACTGGGGAAGTACCAAATGATTGGAGAAATGCGAACGTAACACCAGTATTCAAGAAAGGAGAAAGATATAAAGCAGAAAACTATAGACCAATCTCTCTAACTTGTATCTGCTGCAAACTAATAGAGCATATAGTTACAAGCCACATCATGAAACATGCTGATCAACATCAAATCCTCTATCCATTACAACATGGTTTCCGTACTAAACGCTCGTGTGAAACCCAACGAATCGAATTCGTGGATGACATCACTAAAAATATAAGTGCAGGTAAACAGACAGATGTTCTTATAATTGATTTCTCTAAGGCATTTGACAAAGTCGGTCACAGTCTCCTAGTACACAAACTAGAACATTACGGTATCAGTGGTAAAACCAATAGATGGATAGCCAGCTTCCTATCTCATCGAACGCAAGCAGTGGTAGTGGATGGAGAGTGCTCATCACATATTGATGTAGAATCTGGAGTTCCCCAAGGCTCTGTCCTTGGTCCTGCATTATTCCTGTTCTACATCAACGACATGCCAGATGGGATCAAATCCACTGTCCGCCTATTTGCTGATGATACAATAGCATATCTTACCATCTCATCTGACAAAGATTCAAATGACCTTCAAAGCGACCTCGACAAACTGGGAACATGGGAAGACAAATGGAAAATGTCCTTCCATCCGGACAAATGCAATGTTCTCACCATCAGCCGCAAAAACAACACCATTCCAACATCTTACACATTGCATGGCCACAAACTGGAACCTGTCAAAAGTGCTAAATACCTTGGTTGCACCTTCACATCCGAACTGAAGTGGAATGATCATATCAATAATATATGTAACAAAGCCAATAGGACAATAGGCTTCCTTAAGAGAAATTTAAACATAGGAGCAACTTCAGTAAAAGAAAATGCATACAAAAGCCTCGCAAGACCAATAATAGAGTATGCAAGTCCAGTATGGGACCCATACTTTAAAACGGAAATAGATCGCTTAGAAATGGTCCAGAGAAGAGCAGCAAGATACGTTTCCAACAAACACCATAACCACTCAAGTGTCAGCAAAATGATTGAACACCTGGAATGGCCATCTCTGGAAAAAAGGCGAAAAGACGCTAGGCTAACCATGCTCTATAAAATAGAACACGACAAAGTGGCTGTAACTAAGGAAGGTCGTCTTATGCAACCAACACGACTGACGAGGAACATGCACGACAAAAGTTTTCAAATTCCTGCAAGCAGAAGTGATTACAGGAAATACTCATTTTTCCCAAGAACAATCAGGGATTGGAACGCTCTCCCTCCTGGGGTAGCATCAGCACCGTCAGTTGAGGCCTTTAAAGCCTCACTGACAAAGCTGAACTAAATTATCGAATTGGGGGGGGGGGGGGGGGTCTGTATGCGCACCTAAGTCATGGCATAATAATCAGCTCGTTGATTGTGGCCATTATCAGGCAGAAGCAGAAGCAGAAGCAGAAGCAGTGATATTAAGATGATAACACATTATTGACTGTTGTACCCCTATTTTTGACATTTTTACTCTTTGAGTATGTTTGTTTTGTTCATTCATCGTTGACAACGTAATGGAATATGATGCGACTGTCATAAAAGTGAGAGGTTTAGCTAGCTATAAAACCAGGTTCAATCCACCATTAGAAAATGCCTGTACCAAGTCAGGAATATGACAGTTGTTATCCATTCGTTTTATGTGTTTGGACTTTTGATTTTGCCTTTTGCCTTTTGATTTTTGATTTTCCTTTTTGAATTTTCCTCGGAGTTTAGAATTTTTGTGTTTTTACTTTTTGTAACGTCATATCCGAAAAAAATGGCGGGAAGATGCTCGCGAGGGTAAAAAAGGAATATCCAAAATGGCAAATACCATGGTATTTGAGGCATATTCACCGGCAGTGGTGAAAAACAGTCAAACACGTTTGAAATGAGGAAAAAATGTTAGAATATGCGAAAAATACACTGGCTATCAGCCAATCAAAAGCTGGCATTCTTATATAAGGTGTAATTATTTTGCAAATACCACGGCAGAGAGGGTAAAAAAGGCATATCCTTTTCGCAAATACTCCGGCGGCGTAAAAAATGAACGATATGCATTTGATAACAGCAAAATTCATTTGATAACAGCAAACTTCATTTGATAACAGCAAATTGGTGAAAAATACACTGGATATCAACCAATTAAAACCCCGGATTCTTACATAAGGTGTAATTAAAGGGAAAAAAAAACATTGTTCGTGGTCTTGTGTGACGGGGCGTAATATTTCAACCCAACCCCAATTTATTTTTGACATATTTACCTGTTATGTTAGTTTGTATTGATCGTACGTTGTTGTCAATAAGATTGAATTCTATATGACCGTAATACAAGTGATAGGTTTGGCTAGTTATAAAACCAGGTTTAATCCCATTTTATACATACAGAAAATGCCTGTATAAAAGCCAGGAATGTAACAGTTGTTTTCTCATTGTTAGATGTGTTGAAGCTTTTGATTTTGCCATTTGATAAAGAACTTTACATTTTAATTTTCCTTGAAAATACCATAATAGTACCTACTTGCACTTATTATATATTCAATATATAAACTCATCATAGATACTATGATTGACATTTTGTTTTGCGCAAGACACGCGTTTCGTCCACTCTACAAAAGACTCATCAGTAACGCTCGAATTCAAAAGAGTTAAAGAGGCCAAATAAAGTACGAAGTTGAAGAGCATTGAAGACCACAATGTCCTGAAAAAAAAGCGAAGGTAATCTATGACTTAGGTAGAAAATCCTTAGTACTTCAAATATGTAAAGTTTTGTAAACAGTTGATTTATAATTATTATCCAAAGATACGATAGAAAATTTTAAAACGGTCAATTCAAAAATAGAAAATAAACAAATTTTTACAGATCTTCGATGTCGAGGATACTTTGACAACTTATTGTTTCACGGAATTTCTGAGACCGAGGATGATTCGTCCAAAAATTGTATTGATACTGTAGCGAGTATTTGTGATGACAAACTAGAACTAAATGATAATAAACATACAATTACAAACGCACATCGTCTTTGACAAAATAAAGCGGGACAGGCGAGACCTATCATTGTTCGATTTAAGGACTCAAACTCAAGTTGGGTCGAATAGTTACAAGTTAAAAAATAATAATGTTGAAATTAGCCAACAGTACCTTAAAGACTTAAACGACTGCCGGAAACGCCTTGTTTCGATGCACATAAACGGTGGTCTAGGTAAAAAAATTGAAAACGAACAATTTGTTAACTTTCTGAATACATACGATATAGTGTTTTTAGGTGAATGTTCGCTGAAGAAACATTTCAATTTTACTATGGACCAATTCTGTTGTCCAGTCATTCATTGTACCGCGTATGCGTTCGAAAAGTACTCAAGGTGGTTGAATGGTTTTCTTGATTTAATTATAAAGGTGATTATGTCGAAAAAGTCCAATTGCATTTTTGCAAAAGACAACTTGATGTTAAACAGTCTACAAATTCTGCAATGATATTCATGGAACTAGGAAGACTTCCGATGATCGTTTAAAGGAAAATCCAAATTTTTGAATATTGGTTCAAAAATATGTCACCAAATAACTGTATTTTAAGCTCCGTATAAAAAGTAATGTGTATCGATATTGACAGAAAACGTTCAAAATTTGTAAATTGGTCAAAGTTAATCAGAGTTGAACTAAACAGCATTGGACTTGGAGATACGTGGGTTAAACAATCAGACCTCGTATTTGAGATTGAATTCCCTCTTATTACACAACGACTTATTAAAAAAACAGGAGATGTATTCGTTATTCGATAACAGTAGCAAGTGCCGTATCTATAAATACATTATAAACAGTTTTGATTTACATTTTTATTTGACAAAATAATTCCTATTGTGTACCGAAGAGCTTTTTTAAAAGAATAAGACTTTCTTCTCATTCATTAGCAGTTGAAACTGGACGCTACCAAAGCATTGAGTTGTCATATCGTATATGTACAATTTGCCGTCAGTGTATTGAAGACGAATTCCATTTCATCTTAGTGTGTCCGAAATATACGGAACTTAGAGAGTAAAATAAATAAAAAAATATTACTGGTCTAGACTAAGTGTGTCAAAATTTATTGAACTTTTAAGTTTAAAGAACATCAAATAGTTAGGAAAATACATTTTTACTGCATTTAAAATCAGAGACAATATAACATGAAGTTGAACATTCTCTGTCTGTTTACTTGATTACTATAAAAATTTGTATCGACACCGATGAACTGTCAAGTTCAAGGTAATACAGAATAACACAATATCAATGACAATTCATGGCAACACAGAAGTGCTGTTTAACCTAAAACAATTAGTTATTTTTGTAGATAAAAGGGGAACTATTACTTATTTTTAAAAGTATGTTTTTACATTGAAGGTCCACGTCAGCAACTTAATGCCATAACTTCATGGTTAGATCTCTCACAGGTCTATGGAAGCAGTGATGAAGAATTGAAGGTCCTAAGCACAGGCCATGACGGTAACGATCATTTTGGACATGTGTTCATAATTAAGCGAATTGACACGCTACGTATAAATATAGATACAGAAATAAAAAAGATTAGAACCACATGATCGCAGTTATTTGATTTTGGTCAAATACGGGCTTACTATCTATTTGGTTACATGATTTTTTGATTGTCAAACTTTTCTAGGCGACTATGAACGTGCTACAACAACGCAACTTCAAAATAAAACTGTGGAAATAAGATGGAAAAGTATTGGCGCTTCATTTCATGTAAAAAAAAAGCAATTCAAAAAAATAAAATTAGGCGTTACGTACCAATCTATAAATTCATCTAATTACTGAAGTGAGAATTAAAGACCAATTACAACTACTACATTTTAGTAGACCATGTTTCCCAACTGAAATATCAATCAATATAACTTCCAAGGAATTGCAGAAGGCGTAATAAATAGCAGTATCAAAGCACGAAAGTAAGAACATATGTTTTTGTTCAAAGAGCAAATAATGCATGATAATGGGAACCGAAACCAATAAATATTCGATAAACATTTTTTTTTTATAAATGATTAAATAGAGGAAGATGTGATTAGACTGAAAGTCTTAGCAACTTTAACTTTTACAAAAAATAAATACAATTTCAGGACCTATTACAATTTTCTTTTTCTATTTGATATATATTTTTTTATCAATAGCTTACTGCAACTCCCATGTCATATATTTTACTTCAGGTCTGCTTAGAAAAAGTAGTTCGGGACTACCAGACAACCCAGACGATGATTCGTGTGCCGACGCTTTCAATTCAGTCTGTTTTCATGCAGGTAGGTGATGTGTTCAATCAGCAAATTGTAATCACCTTCAAACAACAAATTTTTGTAAAATAACGTATCATAACTATCATATAACAAAACATGTCTTATACTAAGGTTAAAGAAAAATTATTCTTTTTAGGCTAGTTTTCTAGTTTTAAAATGTCCATTCACTTCGTTCTCCAGGTAACTAGTGTGTTTTTTCTTACTTCTTTGTTTAACATAACAAGTGGGATAACCACTAAACGCATTACATCAGACACTTAATAAGTAGATTGGTTTAATGCGGTTGTTATCAAATAGTCCATATTATATATGTTGGCGTTTGTTGCTGTTGCAGTTCAATGTTTCTTTTATTTCTTAGTTTTCCTCTTATAGTTGATAAGTTTCACTCGGATTAAGTTTGTAACCCGGATTTGTTTTCTTTTAATCGATTTATGACTGTTGAACAGCAATATACTACTATTGCCTTTATTAAGCCTGTTTTTGATTTCATTCGCTCTAAGAAAAAGATATATTTCGATCGTGTGATAAACACTTAAAATCATATTGTTGTTTTTTTCTATTTAGTTTTCTATTTATCAGGTGACCATAGAAACTCCGAAGTACCCCTCCTCACAGTCATGCATATACTTTTCCTCGAGGAACATAATAGAATAGCAAAAGAACTTAAAAGTCGTCACGACTGGAACAATGACAAAGTATTAAATGAAGCTCGGAAGATTTTAACTGGAGTTTACCAACACATAGTATATAACGAATTTCTTCCAACTCTTCTTGGGTTTGATTGGTCAAATGCTGTTGGTTTGATGAGTCAACCACAAGGACATACAAATCTTTATAACAGTTATTTGGACGGTTCAACCCGTAATGCTTTTGGAGCAGCTGCGTATCGGATGGGCCATTCTCTAGTCGGTAATTCCGTTGGTGCTTCAGATTCATCATTTAACCAGCTTCGATCTAAAGAACTTCGTGAAACATTTTTTAACACGGAAACTATTCGAGACAGTGCTGAGTATGGTCCAACACGGATAGGAAGATGGATGTCTTCACAATATGACAGTAAGATGGACAGATTTTTGTCTAAAGAAGTACGGGATCATTTGTTCCAAGATGAAAATAACCCCTTAGATGCACTTGACCTTGGAGCATTGAATATTCAACGAGGTCGAGATCATGGACTCCCAGGATATAATAGATTCAGACAATTCTGTGGCCGTTTTCCAGCTGTATATTGGACCAACACACCAGGGGGATTTGTAGACCATGAATCCGACATGGTACAAAAATTACGTGCGATTTACGGGTAGGTAGTTTACAAAAACCAGAATACTAGTCAAAGTATTGATAGTTTGTCATGGTCATAAAACTGAACAGCGCATATTAATGATGAATGATGGCTGCCTTACGTATGCCGGTAAATTAATGTGCATACTCAGGATTTGAACATGTTAATGTAACATACATATTACTCCTGCTTTGTACTAGACCACGGTGCTGAGCCGGATATTTTGACATGCTGGTTCACAAGGTAACAATCAATAGAAAAAATGCCACCTTTCCCGAAATCTTTATTCTGAGTCCAAGTCGACCATTCTCTACTTTTACTCATTAATGCCGTCAATTTTGACGTTATTCGATTTCGCCTATTTTGTCTTTTTTTTGTGGCTCAATATTAATACGACATGAACGGAATAACTAAATAGATGAACATTCTTCAATGGAGTGATGATGCAAAATATAATTGAATAATCTCAGCTATACATCACTTGTAGCTTATGCCTGACATAAATAAATGTTTGTTATCGAAAGAAGTTATCTGCTCTTTGGTCGAGTTGTCTCATTAACTGTTTACAAAACTTTGAATTTAAAAAAAAAACTAAGGCTTTTCTACCTCAGGAATAGATTACTTTAGCTGTATTTGGCATTTTTTTGTGAAATTTTGGTCCTCAATGCTCTTCAACTTCGTATTTTATTTGACCTTTTGAACATTTTATGATTCGAGCGTCACTGATAAGTCTTTTGTAGACGAAACACGCGTCTGGCGTAAATATAAATTTTAATCATCCCGGTATCTATGATGAGTTTATTTGACAAAATCCCCATTTCATTCTCGATTTTATTCATACATAACTCCACAAAGTCATATCAGAATTTTATATAAATAAAATGATAAAACAAAACTAAAGATAGATTTAAACTAATCACCAAAGTTTCTTAAACACTTCTCAAACCATTTCAATGTGATTGTCCAAACACTGAGAAATCACCTATTTTATGACTTAAATCCTATAAATAGGAAACTTTTAAAGTAAAATCTTAAATTATTTAAATTGAAAGGGAGCTGACGTCAATAGATATAAACAATTAGCAAAAGATTCATGATGATTGGTTTAATCATTTTTGAGCTATTATCCGACATGTTGACGACGGATGGATAGACGGACATACAACTGTATACCATAAAACCATAAAAAAGTTATAAAAAGTTATAAAAAGACATTTACTAAAAACAAAAATCTAAATCCCTCAATCGTACGAGAATCTAGATTACGTACTTGCGGAAAATACATTGTTTCTATACTACCCTACAGAATGACGCTTCTGAAAGTGCTGGAAACTTTCAATAGAGCAGAAAGACATGATTTCAGAAATGACGTTATATCAAACATTCAACAGAACACCAAATATTGACTTTTGATGACCTGGGTTAGTTCGAAAGGGTAATCAGTTCCTGCTTTCACATGTGAATCCGGTCATCTTGAAAATGTATCACTCGGTAAAACTGAACCCACGAAAACCTTGTCGTTTGAGAATGAGACATCTCGTATCTGTCAACTAATTCAATGTAAGACATTAAAATATATTTGTTTGACCCGTCTTTATAATCTATCTTTATAAAGTGGCAATACTAACAAGGAATCATGACAATTGGCATATATATATATACACATCTTCAAAGCGATTGGTACTTTCGTGAAAACATCCTCCCATCAAAATTTGACATCGTTTAACTTATATATATATATATATATTATATTCATTATTGAGTGGGAATGATTTATTCATTAATTGTGAATAAATCTATTCAAAAATAACAATTTGATGTTAATAGAAGATCAATTTGTTTTCTAGGCCGAATGTAGATGACGTTGATCTATACGTTGGAGCTTTGTCTGAAAGACCAGAATCGCCTGATACAGTTGTTGGTCCAACTTTTAGATGTCTTATTGCCGTACAATTCCTGTACTCTAAATATGCCGATAGATTTTTTTATGAAAATAATTTCCCTATAACTGGATTCACTCTAGGTATGTTTATCCGCGATTCAGGTTTGTATTTAGATTTTGACTAGTTTAATTTTTTTAAATTATATATTTCTGTGATTTCAAAACCTAATTTTCGTGGGTACAGGTTAATCACGAATTTAAATGTTCAACGAATTATAAATTTTCTATAGGCTTTGAATTTAAAGATTGGCATAACCTGGAAATCAAATATCCACGAAAACGCAAGTTTTCCTCATCCACGAAAATTGATACCCACGAAAATAAATGAATCCAGTTATTCACGTATACTTATCGTTAAAAATCGAACAATCATTTAGTTAACAGCTGTGTCTAACTTATACCCTTCTAGACCACCTGATTTCAATCCCAGTGTTTGGAGGGGTTCGAGTTGCTCAGTCTCAGTATTTTGTGTTTTGTTTCGTGTGCTGATTATTGTTTTTTTTCTTTTTGAACATGGCGGTGTCAGTTAATATGCAATTTATGATAGATTAAGACGATGTGGTATAGGTGCCAATACGGAGATTTGTGACGCCAAACAGCAAGCTATAAATGGTCCTCAAATTGACAAGTGTAAAACCATTCAAACCGGAAAACTTATGAGCCAAATCAACAAACGACAACCACTTATCATCAGGTTTTATTTGATTTTGAATGTTCCACTGGTATCTTTCTCCTCTCTGGAGGAATGACCTTTTGAGTATAATCTTGCAGTAACCCTACACTGACCTTATTTTTTTTTAAACCTCAAACGTAGAATATGAATATTTTAAAATAGAAACCACCGACTTGTAAAACAGTTATGTAAATTAACAGTTTTCAAGTTGATAACATTATTGATATATGAAAAAACTTGTAATTTATTTCAGCTCAAGTCAATGATATAAAAAAGCAGACCCTTGCTGGAATATATTGCAGAAGTCTGCATATGGCAAATATTCAACCAAAGATATTTCTGAACCCAGACAACACGTAAGTTATGATAAATAACATGTAGATGAAGATAATAATAATTTAAAGAGAGAAACATCAAAACCACAAAATACAAAAATTGTTATGAAAGATGGTAATACCTTTCTGGTAAACGTCTATTACATATTCTTTGGATACGTCCGCTAAACAAATGGTGTTGTGCATATATATAAAAACAAAGATAGGTATGATTGCCAACGATACAACGTTGCACAATAGACCAAATGACACACACATTAACAACTATAGATCACCGTACTGCTTCCGAATCCCATATCGCATAGCTAGCTCCAAATAACCCCTAAATGATCAATAAAAAACTGGAAAACAAGAAAACAAATGGCATTATTTATGTAGAAAATAATAAAAGAAAACAAATGTGTTACACACCGACTTAGAGGCTTCTGACTTTGTACAGGCATTTTCAAAACGTGACGGGCAGCAACATGTACATGTATGTAACTAATCCTCATATTCCATTGTAATGTTCATGTTATGGTGATATGAGTTTGTGATGGTCGTTGTGTTTCTTTTTGTATTTGTGGAATATTGTTTTAAACTGTGCTTGTTTAAGTGTAATTTTTATGGCTTAAAGCATATTTGGAGAATTTAATAGCAGACAAAAATGTGAATACATCAGATTCCTTTAAAAAGACGCACGTCGTCAGTCAATGACAAAACCGAAAAAATATCAAAAGACAAAATATAGTCTACAAAACACAACTTAGTAAACTAAACTTAGATAAACGAATCCCATCAAAACACCGAGGTAATTTCAGGTTCTCGAGAAGGGTAAGCATAGGACGTTACAGTATTTGATTTTGTTTGAATTCAATTATTTTAAGAAATAAAAAAGGAAATTAATTCTACAGATGTGTTTCAAGATTTAATTTGCTTTTATTTTTAGGCAAGATCCAACGAACCGTATTGATTGTAAAGATTTACCTGACTTGGATTTTGATCTTTATTAGGAAATAGTAATTGCTCTGCAGGAGTAAAATTGATGTCATTAATCCACTTATTTCATTGTTTTATTATGTTGATATTAGTTTGTGATTGTGACAGTGTTTCTTTTTATGTTTTAAATTATTGGGGAATCTGATTTTACATCTATCGTTTGATGAGAAGGATTGTGGATAAATGAAGACGACTATGGAACCATTAATCCAATTGAGAAAAAAATGTTTTGCTTGATGTATATACTCTTGGAAAGAGTCTATCAGTAAATTAAAAATGGTCAAAAACGTTATATTATTTGAGTTGTAAGATATAAGAAGATGTGCCAATAAGACAACTCTACATCCAAGTCACAACTTTGAAAAGAAAACAAACACCTTATTTTGCATGTTTCAAACGAGCATAACTCGTCGCTATCTAGCTAATAACTGCACCAAACACATATAGAAGATAAGCAGCTTTTTGTCATATTTCCTATTTACTTTACATAAAAAACACATTACATTTTGCGCGATATAGCATTTGATATTCTATGCTTTCTGATTGGTTTAAAATTTGTTTTAACTGACTTTGGATAGACGCGAGTATAGGCATAATGTTTGATACGAAGAAGAAGACGTGTTTAAAATATAGACAGACACTCACCAACATAATTTAACGTTGAGTTATGATATAGATGATGTTTTCAACTACGACACGAATGACCCAGTCCCAAAAAGTTGAAAAATCTGCAATTTCAATATAAACACATGTGGACACAAACATGACGGTGGTCTCATATATCAGACATCAGCTCAAAATCTGGAGGCGAATAGAAAAAAAATCTGTATAACTGTGATTTTCAACAAATACTCAAAAGTCCAAAGCCCGTTGTTTCGGCATAAATTATTCGAGCGGAACAAAACTTATACTTGATCTGTACCTAATCATGATTAACTCACATACCAAAAATCAGCTCAATACCTGAAGGCGTTTAGAAAAAAAATTGGTATAATGGTTTGTTGCGGAATGACGGAATGACGGAATGACGGACAAGGGTCAAACTATATGGCACCGACAACTTCGTTGCGGGGCCATACAAATACCACGAACACAGTTAAGTCAGCCTCTAATCTTATCTTACATATAGAAATTTAAAATAAGGGTCTTTTTTTTTAGGAATAAAGTATTATAATTCCGCAAAGTCATACAATAATTTTGCATATAAAAAATTAGTAAAACAAAACTGATAGATATAAATTAGTCACCACAGTTTCATAACACTATTCAAACCATTTCGATTGTAGATTGTACAATCAGTGGGAAATCACCCATTTTATGACTTTAATGCCATTAATCGGAAAAGTGAAATATAAAATTAATGAAATTTAAAAAGAACTGACGTCAATAGATATAAACAATAAACAAAAATTTTATGAACATTGGTTCAAGCATTTTTGAGCTTTTGTCCGACATGTTGACGACAGAAGGACAGACCTACAGACAACGGTATACCATAAATAAAACCATAAAAAGTGAAAAAAGACATTCACTAATACGGCAGTTTTGTATACAGTTTTTAGTTACAACTTTAATCACCATGTGACTGAATTGTAGGAATCGTCACATCCCCAAAACATGTTAAGCATACGGGTGAAAAAAGAGATTTAAACTGCACAAAATGTTTGAAAAGTTAAAGCTTAATAATCCTTTAGTCGTACGGAAATCAAGATTGCGTACTTGCGAAACATACATTATTTCAATACTATCCTACAGAATGACGCATCTGAAAGTGCTGGAAACTTTTAATAAAGCAGTAATACATGTTTCCAGAAATGACGTATAATCAAAACGAAAACTAAATATTGACTTTTGATGAACAGGGTTAATAGTTTGAAAGAGTAAGCAGTTCTTACCTTCACATGTGAATCCTGTCGTCTTGAAAATGTTGTCTCATTCGGTAAAACTGAACCTACGAAAACCTTGTGAGAACAAGACATCTCGTATCTGTCAACCAATTCAATGTAAGACAATTACATATATTTGTTTTACCCGTCTTATGATTTATCTTTATCGAGTAGCAATACTTACAAAAAAAACATGACAATTGGCATACGCGTCTTCAAAGCCAATGGTTCTTTTGTGAAAACATTCTCCCATCAAGATTTGACATCGTTATATAAATATTTCCCGTTATGATTATGTTCATTAAGTGAACGTATCTCATTCATTTATTTGAAATAAAACAATGCAAATATAACAATGTGATATTAAAAGAAGATCAATTTGTTTTCTAGGCCGAATTGTGTAGATTACGTTGATCTATACGTTGGGGTTTTGTCTGAGAGACCAGAATCACCTGATACAGTTGTTGGTCCAACTTTCAACTTTCAACTTTCAAATTATCAAGATGCTTGATTTTTTTATTGACAACATATTTGTTACGTTTGGAGGACGTGTTTTTTCAACAGACTCGGCATTCCAATAGGAACAAACTGTGTCCCTCTACTTGCCGACTTTTTTCTTTATTATTATGAGGCTGACTTCATGCAGGAACTTCTTAGGAAGAAAGATAAGAAATTAGCAATATACTTTAACTTTACTTTCCGCTTTATAGATGATGTTCTTTCACTAAATAATTCAAAATTTGGTGACTATGTGGAACGCATCTATCCAATTGAACTATAGATAAAGGATACTACAGATACAGTTAAGTCGACTTCATATCTTGACTTACATCTAGAAATTGACCACAAGGGTCGGTTGAAAACAAAACTTTACGACAAAAGAGATGATTTCAGCTTTCCAATTGTGAACTTTCCATTTCTAGGTAGCAACATTCCAGCAGCACCTGCATATGGGGTATATATCTCCCAACTGATACGATATTCCCGTGCTTTGATTTCCTGTCATGATTTTCTTGATAGAGGGTTGCTGCTCACAAGGAAGCTATTAAACCAAGAGTTTCAAATGGTGAAGTTGAAATCATTCCTTCGTAAATTTTACGGACGCCATCACGATTTGGTTGACCGCTATGAAATAACCGTTTCACAAATTATATCAGATATGTTCCTTACGTCGTAACTACAATCCCCTTCCCTTCATGAATGTGACATAACGAATTAGACTATTTACCGGATTTGATATCACATAAGCAACACGACGGGTGCCACATGTAGAGCAGGATCTGCTTACCCTTCCGGAGCACCTGGTATCACCCCTAGTTTTTGGTGGGGTTCGTGTTGTTTATTCTTTGGTTTTCTATGTTGTGTCATGTGTACTATTGTTTGTCTGTTTGTCTTTTTTCATATTTAGCCATGGCGTTGTCAGTTTGTTTTAGATTTATGAGTTTGACTGTCCCTTTGGTATCTTTTGTCCCTCTTCCAGATGTCTTATTGCCGTACAATTCCTCTACTTTAAGTATATGAAAATAATTTCTCCAAAACTGGATTCACTCTAGGTATGTTTTCCCACTATTCCGGCTGAGCGGAACGAAACTTAAACTTCATTTGTAACTTATCATGGTTAACTCACATACCAAAACTCAACCCAATATATGAAGGCGTTTAGAAAAAAGACCATATAACTGTTATTCTCAACAATTTCTCAAAATCCAAAGCCCGTAATTTTAACAAAAACTAGTGGAGCAGAACGAAACTTAAACTTGATCTGTAACTCATCATGGTTAAGTCTCATATCAAAAATTAGACCAATATCTGAAGGCATTTAGAAAAAAAGTCCGTATAACTTCAGCGATTTTCAACAAATTCTCAAAAGTCCAAAGCCCGTTATTTCGGCATAAATTAGTGGAGCGGAACAAAACTTAAACTTGATCCGTAACTCATCATGGTTAACTGACATACCAATAATCAGCCCAATATCTGATGGCGTTTAGAAGAAAAGTCTGCATAACTGTGATTTATAACAATTACTCAAAGTCCAAAGACCGTTTTTTCGGCATAAATTAGTAGAGCGGAACGAAACTTAAACTTGATCTGAAACTCATCATGGTTAACTCACATACTACCAAAAATCAGCCCAATATCTGAAGGCGTTTAGAAAAAAAAATCGGTATACTGGTTTGTTGCGGAATGACGGAAATAATTTCATATGTAGGATATATCACCCTTTTGATACAGCTTGCGTTTCCTAATGTCCTTAATATAGTGTTGCTGCTAACATTAATTGATTAAGCGTTATGAAATATCTTAATAACAGATAATCACTGACATCCTTCTATAGTAGCCATTTCTTCTCTATAGACAGGGAACAATGACAATCAAACTCCGTAAAAATTAATCATAAGAGATCTGCGTATGATAGAAATCGACCATAAGCAATTGCCCGTATGCATGTACATGTGTAAGAGATTGGTAGAATTTGAAACATTCAAATACGAAATAAAAAATGAATTTTGGTATGTGCTGTAGGGTCTTTTTAGCAACTCAATTTTCAAACAGTTACGGACTTCCCTTAGAAATATTTTTAACCCGAACAACAAAGGATTGATATTCATCTGTATAAGGTCAATTTTTATCCAACGCAGCTTATCTATTACTTCCATTCAAAAACTTCTTATATAAACAAGACTGAATTACATTTATGTTTTAGAATATGAAAACAAAAATCTTTTTAAATCTGGCATTTATTTTTTTGGAATGATTATTAATATAGATTTTTAAGTCTTCCAATAATCAAGATTTAACCTTGGCAATTCGTCACAACGTATTCGTTTGACCGGAGGTTTTCTGAAATTATAAAATAATGTCATTATTTTAAATTTGTTTAAATAGTTACTGTATTTACATGTAGAAACATATAAGTTGTGCATATCTAAATATGATAAGATGCCCGTAATAAACAAAATATTTATGTTACATATTTACAGTTTGTAGTTACTAGCAAACGAAACATCATCAACAAAAACATTTTGCTCAGTGATTCGTGTCGTTCGTACACATTGATGTATGCTTTGGATTGCCTTTATTGATACATGTATAGGAACATCGCAGTCACAAGTTTTAAGACCTTGGATGGAGAATATATTTCATACGTTTTTAAGGGCTTCATGATATGATTTGTCATATTGTAGACTTCTTCAGCTCGAGCTCTCACATTATACATCTTTATTTGACTAAGTTTACTTACTGACTAACCGGATTAATGAATATATCTGGCTGTATATACTCTAGGCCTAATGTGCGACAATACATTCCCGCAAAAGTCTGTCGCTTTATCTCATTCAACTGATCTAAATTAAAAGATATCAATTAAACACTCAATAATGTTTGCTCCGGATCCTCAATATATAGATAGTCACGGATGTTGATGAAGAGAGACGAAAGATAACAAAGAAATTAAAATGTAATCAAGAAATTATTATGCAATGGTAAAAACGAAACTGACCCCCCCCCCCAAAAAAAAACCCACAAAAAAAACCCATCCAAACAAAAAAAACACAACAGTACACAAAACATATCACAGAAAACTTAATAAACCCTAGTTGTTTAAATGAAGTCGATGTAGGCTATTATTGGCAACCTTGCGGCCATTAACCATGACAAATAACCTTTCCGTATAGTCAGCTATATAATGTGGTCATCGCTATTTTGTTTAAACACACAACTAATGTTTTAATGGCTTGGTTCAAGGCGAAGGTTTTAAGTAGAAGATGTACTAAATGTAAATGCCAAACAAATAAGAGCGACAACAGAAGTTAACCGGTGATCTTAACACGTGAACAATTTCAAATACACACAACCAACTTAATCAACTGAGGGAATGGTATTTGAAAAAAAACACATGATCATTATCTTACCTAGTGTAAACCCTGTCGCTGGGAAGTTATTTTCGTAAAAGAATCTGTCCCCATGTTTATAATTGAGGAACTGAAGAGCTGTAAGACATCTGAATGTTGGTCCTAAGATAGATTCTCCTGATGCAGGTTTTTCTGATATTCCACCAACAAATAAATCAATATCATCAGGATGACTGTAAAATATATAGAAAGCGGTTATAAAATGTTAATGAAGGTTATCAGCCTTCTGTGTTGTAATGTATGAATCTTATGGTATTGAACATGTAGAATATATTCTCTTATGGTATTGAACATTTAGAATATATTCTCTTATGGTATTGAAGATGTAGAATTTATTCTCTTATGGCATTGAACATATATAATATATTCTCTTATGGCATTGAACATGTAAAATATATTCTCTTATGGCATTGAACATATATAATATATTCTCTTATGGTATTGAACATGTAGAATATATTATCTTATGGTATTGAACATTTAGAATATATTCTCTTATGGTATTGAACATTTAGAATATATTCTCTTATGGTATTGAAGATGTAGAATTTATTCTCTTATGGCATTGAACATATATAATATATTCTCTTATGGCATTGAACATGTAAAATATATTCTCTTATGGTATTGAACATGTAGAATATATTATCTTATGGCATTGAACTTATAGAATATATTCTCTTATGGTATTGAACAGGTAGAATATATTCTCTTATGGTATTGAACATTTAGAATATATTCTCTTATGGTATTGAACATTTAGAATATATTCTTTATGGTATTGAAGATGTAGAATTTATTCTCTTATGGCATTGAACATATATAATATATTCTCTTATGGCATTGAACATGTAAAATATATTCTCTTATGGTATTGAACATGTAGAATATATTATCTTATGGCATTGAACTTATAGAATATATTCTCTTATGGTATTGAACATTTAGAATATATTCTCTTATGGTATTGAAGATGTAGAATTTATTCTCTTATGGCATTGAACATATATAATATATTCTCTTATGGCATTGAACATGTAAAATTATATTCTCTTATGGTATTGAACATGTAGAATATATTATCTTATGGCATTGAACTTATAGAATATATTCTCTTATGGTATTGAACAGGTAGAATATATTCTCTTATGGTATTGAACATTTAGAATATATTCTCTTATGGTATTGAACATTTAGAATATATTCTCTTATGGTATTGAAGATGTAGAATTTATTCTCTTATGGCATTGAACATATATAATATATTCTCTTATGGCATTGACGAGTAAAATATATTCTCTTATGGTATTGAACATGTAGAATATATTATCGTATGGCATTGAACTTATAGAATATATTCTCTTATGGTATTGAACAGGTAGAATATATTCTCTTATGGTATTGAACATGTAGAATATATTCTCTTATGGTATTGAACATGTAGAATATTATGGCATTGAACATGTAGAATATATTCTCTTATGGTATTGAACATGTAGAATATTATGGCATTGAACATGTAGAATATATTTCTTATGGCATTGAACATGTAGAATATATTCTCTTATGGTATTGAAGATGAAGAATATATTCTCTTATGGCATTGAACATATAAAATATATTCTCTTATGGTATTGAACATATAGAATATATTCTCTTATGGTATTGAACATACAGAATATATTCTCTTATGGTATGTATTGAACATACAAAATATATTCTCTTATGGTATTGAACATGTAGAATATATTCTCTTATGGCATTGCACATGTAGAATATATTCTCTTATGGTATTGAACATATAGAATATATTCTCTTATGGTATTGAACATGTAGAATATATTCTATTATGGTAAACATACAGAATATATTCTCTTATGGCATTGAACATGTAAAATATATATTCTCTTATGGCATTGAACATGTGAATATATTCTCTTATGGCATTGAACATATAGAATATATTCTCTTATGGTTTTGAACATATAGAATATATTCTCTTATGGTATTGAACATATAGAATATATTCTCTTATGGTCTTGAACATACATAATATATTCTCTTATTGTATTGAACATATAGAATATATTCTCATATGGTATTGAACATATAGAATATATTCTCTTATGGTATTGAACATATAGAATATATCCAAACTATACCACGCACGTACATTGGCAATATGTTCACAAATATTGTGCTTAAAAACGCACATTCGCCCTAATGAGCATAGTTTCCAACTTTTTATTAGCATCATCTAACAGTATAATTACATTAAAAGTTATCATAGCAAGCTAACTGAATTGTAAAAATTTATTTTTGATAATTTCTAATTCGGAAGACAATAACAATCAAATTAGAAAATATGGCGTTATAGGTGACCAAATTGAATGTAGGGAAAGAAAGGCATAAGGATATGATAATCAAATCAACGATTTATGTACAACATCATATTTGATCTATTGATTCTGTATATTTCATATTTTCTTCTACATGGTTCATGTGAAACTATTACCGATGTACATTCCTTCAATTTGGAACTTTTTGTATTATATATAAGAACTTCTATTCCATGAGAAAATGTGGTAACAAGCCAAAGTAAATTTATTGTATTGTTTTGCAAAATAGATCTAATATACCTGTATACTTCCGATAAAGCACGTGCAGTAGATTTGTCATGATCAACCAGTCCACCATATGCATTACCAAAATGTTTTGCACGATACAATCCGCAGTATTCTCTATATTCATTGTACCCAGCTATCCCATGATCGCGTCCACGTTGTGTATTGAGTGCACCGAGGTCAAATGCTTCCCCCGGTTGAACTTCAAATAAATGATTACGCATCTGGTCTGAAATAAATCGATCTGTTTTGTCCCCTAATGTCGCAGACATCCACCGACCCATACGCTTGACGCCAAATTTATTTTCGGGATCACGGATTGTTTTTACATCAAAGGATTCATTCTGCATTAAAGACCTTCGAAGTTCCTTGAAATCATCACCTGATGCACCCACGTGGTTTCCTACTTGCGAATGTCCATATCGAAAGGCGGTGGCACCAAACTCATTGCGGGAGGATCCATCCAGATAAGGAGAATAAAAAGTTTGATGACCTTTAGAACTACTGGTTAGGCTAATCATATTGGCATATTTTGGTCCAACCAGGCAGTTACAAATTCATTAAACACGATGTGCTGGTAGACCCCTGTCAGAATTTTTCTAGTCTCTTGAAACAGCTTCTCATCATTCCACTCAGAATTCAAATCTGACAGTTCCATTGCTATTCTGTTATGCTCCCTTACAAATATGATGTGAAACATCGCAAGCAATGGTACCTCAGAATGTCTTTTGTCACCTAAAATTAGTAATGTTTCAAGAATAAATATAATAGATCCACAGTGTATGTTATGATTCTGAATTTACAAAAAAAAGTCCGTCTAAAGTTTTGTTTTATTCATTAATCTGCATATTTTATATTGCCATTTTTTTAGCATTACTGAGTCATGTCAACAAACAAGCGTCTAGCAAACATAAAAGTAGGCTTTTTTCAGTGTTTTAAAGGTGATTTTTAACAACGTATTTGGAGTACCGTTGACGTAGAAAATATGCGTCTGCTTGAGCTGTATAGGGTTAATCAGTACACAGTCACATTCGACCGGATTCTGCATGTCAAATCAGCATGTACGGAAATTTATTCGCTCTCTGAATAATGTCGGTCATAAAATCTTGCACCTTGATGACTAAATAGTCAGTGTAATTCTTCGTATGCTATAACTGGAATTTTTTTTTACAATTTCCACTTCTGTAGATAAAAAGCCCCTTTTTACGAGAAGATCTTTCATTTTAACAAACTTAAGAGTATAGCGGTATAGCAGTATAGACCTTAGAGAAATAAAAATTGAATAACTATAGAATTAAAATGTTATGATTAAAGATTTAGAGCAATAGACACGTAACTGATGTTTGATGTTCTGCGTCTTTGAAATGTATTCTACAAAAGAGGGACGAACAATACTAAAGGGACAGTCAAACTCATAAATCGAAAATAAACTGACAACGCCATGACAGCTGTGTATGCATTTCATACCCGGATTCCAGTCTTAACTTCAACCAAAGTAAAATAACTTGAAGTTGGATAACACCTTAAATAAACTTTATGTATACCAGCAATGAAACACTTCCGTTTACACTCTTCAGGTGCACCAGGTGGCGTGTTTGGAAGTAAATCATTATCTCCAACTGCTAGCTCACCTGTAATGAACAGTTGTGTTGCTACTTGTTTGAGTAAATATATTAACATTAGTATAAACCTAGAATAAGAAATGCAAATGTGTATGACTTATTTCTTTATTCTGATAGAGGAAACCAACATTGCATTTGTCAGGCTGATTTTCACGAAATATTTGATATGTTGAAAAGTGAACAAAGCATAATAGCCAAGTTTGTTTACGAAAATAAGTGTTGTTGGTGTACGTTTGTTTAAAGTGGCAAAATAAATTGCTAAAAAAGAAGACATGGAATTAAAACTTTCAGAAACAAAATATAAAAGGATTTATACCATTTTCGTGTTTCCTTAGCTGGTCCAATCTCTCTTTACTGCTACCATACACACTGGATAAATCTAGATATGATGTAATGACGTTCATTTGATTTCTCGGGCCTAACAAAATAAATGTTAATTTGTTTAATAATTATAATGTTCACATCTTTCTTGTAAATTTGGATTCTTGTATTTCTCTTCGTTTCTATTACAATAGAATTTTGGTTTATTGATCGATTTTTTTTATTAACATATGTTATTCAGTTAATAAGCACACAACATTATGGTGTAAATCATAGCTTCTGGGATAATACAAGTTCCCTACAAACGTCTGTTCTGGCAACAACTCCAAAGTCTGAAACGAAACACATTCCTAACATTGGAAATATAAAATTTAAACGAACGCAAAACAGAATTAGAAAATGGAAGTTTACCCTTGCAAAGCGTTTATATTTCGACACTGTCTATGCAAACTGTCTAGTGAAATTTAAGTTGTCCATGCTTAGACGAAACAATTAGTCTTTGTAATACTCTGTTTATATCAATTTTAGAAAAATGCTAAAACTAAAATGATCATTAAAATTTGATAAAAAAAATCTATAAGCTCGTGCTGAAAAAACTTTAACATTTTCTGAATGAAACGTATGATATGTACATGTAACATAACTTGATTAATCAATTGCTTTTTGAGTCTGGTGACTAGTATTGCATCCTCATCTAGAACAATTATAACCTGATACAGCAATATAATTCCAGTGTTGATCTAACTAGAGTCTCTGAGTTGGCTTTGTTTCCTTCTTCCTCACCACCTTTAAGTGCACAACTTCGAGCCAACCGATGCGTGAACTATCACTGAGGTCTCCGAGACCAATAAGGCAAGCACACATCATCAAGACATCGAGGTGAACAAACTTGTTTAAGACAATCAACGCGAACAATCTTCTACGAAAAGATTGATCGACTAACAAAGAACTCGATGAAGTGATATCAGTTGTAATTTGTACATACCAGGGGAGCATCCAGGTGACGAGGCAGGCAGTGAACGAACAAAATGCATGCACGTGAACTTAAACTCATCTTTTGGTGTAGAAAATGAAAAACATTCATCCCTGAAATTTAAAACAAAACATTATGCTATATCCTCTCCAATCACATATCAATTTTTGATATAAAATTGTATTGAAGTGTCCACCAAAATAACTTTCTTTCTAAATAATGAAACATATAAATAAATAAAAAATAACGCGAAACAATCAAACCACTGAAAGATAGCATTCTCAAAGTTCGGTTCTTTAAATTTTGACAGATTTATGGTTCATGATCGAAAGTTCCATGAAGTACTTAAGCCCAAGTCCCACAGACCACGATCGCACCACGCTCAACGCGATCTAAAATAAATTCAGATCGTGGTGAGGACGCGTATGAACGGCATTAACAAGTAAATTTTCGTTGCTTTCACGTTGCTACTACGTCCTTATAACTCTTCTACAACGATCCCTCTACGATTGTACCACGTTCTCATTGCGCTTATTCTGCGACCTCACTACGCTTATCAAGATCTTTCTACGCTCATCACGTTCTCACTACGATCATACCACGAGTTATCAATTGCAACACGATCTTACCACGCTTCTACTACGATTAAAGCACGTTCTTACTACGACTATACTACGCTCATACCGCGATCTTACTACGTTCTCAGCAATAACGTCAACATCGTGTTCAATATCAATACAGTTCCATTCCTTCTATTTCTGATTAATACGTAGATTTCGCGGAAACAAAACAGTCTTGCCACCAAAATCTACTAGAACACGTAGGTGTAGGGGTAGGGGTTGATGTAGAGGCAGAGGGAGCTCTGATAGTAACGAATTCTGATCAAGCAGAGATGTCGGACCGACCAATCCATCCTAAATTACAACCTATTGCTGGTCCATAAAGCTCAAATGACGATATTTTAGTGAACGATACCAGAAATGACACAGATGTGTCAATAGATATAGGAATATGTGGTATGGGTGCCAATGAGACAACTCTCCATCCAAGTAACAATTTGTAGAAGTAAACCATTATAGGCCAAGGTACGGCCTCCAACACGGAGCCTTGGCTCCCACCGAACAGCAAGCTATAAAGGGCCCTAAAATTACTAGTGTAAAACCATTCAAACGGAAAAATCAACGGTCTAATCTATATAAAAACGAGAAGCATGAATGAGCCGTTAGAGAAAATGGACAGGAAGTCCTAATTACAAACAGAAAACAAAACCTGGAGAGATTTAATATATTTTATGTAAAAATGACAATGAGAATGATGGTCGTAGTTTGAACGTAGTCAGGTCGTAAGAAGAGCGTGATAAGGACGGCAAGAGCGTGCTAAAATCGTACTATGGTCTTTAACAGTGTGGTCTAAACGTGGTATAGTCGTAGTGGAAGCGTAGTTGGGTCGCGGTGGGAACGTGATGGTCGTAGTGAAGTCGTTATAACGTCGCTGTGAGATCGTAGCGCAGTCTCTTTGAATAGAATCACGCGTTCGCTACGCTCTCACTACGACAGTACAGCGACCTTTCCGATCTTTCTACGACTTTAGTTTGTTCTAACTACGCTTCTACTACGACCTGATTTCGCCACGACCGCACCACGATTGTTTTGAACATGTTCAAAGTTGGCCACGCTCATCGCGACCGTGATACGACCTTACTACGATCTACACGATCGTACTACGATCATCAAAATTTGTATTTTATTTCACAGATCGTAGTGCGATCGTGGCCTAGTGGGACTGCGGTATTACGTACTTTTTATTTTAGGTACTTGATGATATTTTAGTACTTAATGATATTTTCGGTACTTAATGATATTTTCGGTACTTAATGATATTTTACGTACCTAATGATATTTTATATCATAAATATCTTACAAAATTATCTAATTACATTATTTGATCGATTTGATATTTTCTGTCTTTAAAACAATGTAAATAAAAAAATAACTGGGCTGAGTAATTTTTCATTATTTTGTCCATTGAATTTTTTTGTTCAAATTCATGGAGAAATTAATGATATACAGTACCTGTTAACTGGTTCGTTTCCGTTACAACAAGAAATACTTGTACCATCTGGCTCTAAAACAAAATCACATTAATAGAAGGATCACTTGCTCTGTCAGCTTGATTTTCAGATACATCATCAAAGCCGGAATAATCATTTGTGTTCTCTTATGACGAATAAACTACCCTAATTCATATTTAAAAAAACGTATTTACAACAGTCAATGCTGATGGTAGGTATTACAAATGGAAACCGTTTCAGTTAGATATTTCATAAAACAAATCTCAAAATATACATACAAATACAAAGAATAAAAGGGACAGTGATTTTTTTCTTTATATCAATAGGCTTGACTAAATCATTTCACAAATATATCAGAGAATAGTGTAAATCATCATAATCAATAAGTATCTGTTGCATGTAGAATATTATAAACACGTTAGATGATGATGATTCTTTAATGTATACGAAAAAAAGTACAGTGAAACAGAACATTTGCATTAATAATGTAAATTGGTTTAAACGTACAGTTTGCGTATTTTCTAATGCAGAATTCTCATGAAAAATGTATCTTAAATAATGGAAACCTGAAAATATCGGTGTTGCTACAATATCATGGTCAACAAACTGTCCGAAGTGTGTCAAGGCCACTGTGAATCTGTTGCTTTCAGGTGCGGATTGTTCACTTTTCAACACAGTATTAGAGATCACTCGGGGACTTTTTAAATCCTCTCCATTCTTCCCTTTTATGCGTGGAACAGAACCCAAATTATTCGCTGTAAATATATGTTTACATATGATTATATGAAAAATAAATAAAATTCACCACAGGTTTAAAATGTTCAACATGGTTTTAATCAAAGCCTACAATGGATATTTTACATTTTATCTCACTGATACTGATCATTATAAAAGTTCAACCGTGTATATGTTGCTGTCCCAAGTAAGAAATATTGCCAATGTTTAATTCGTTTTTTTTTTCTCAGTTCTGCAGAGATCGGGTTTTTATTTTTGATCTTTAATAGTAGTCGACTAACATATTAAAACTCGTTGAATAGATCTACCAAGCTTTCAGGGTTGTTGAATATGAAATATTCAAATGCCAATTGAATGGATTTCAATTAATTAAAGTTACTGTTTAAATCCCAACAACCCCCTTCTCTCTTCTTTTTTGATCAGACAGTTGAATATTTCTTGCAACAAAGAAAAGAGAATATAGTTGAAAGAAATTAAAGCAAAGAACTAAGTTTTATTCAAATTTAACATTCACTTACGGTCCCCATACGTTGGTTCCAAAAACCTGGATTGTGGAGTAAAAGCTGCACCCGTAATTTTGTTCTGTAGGTTATTACATGTACCGTCTATAGTCCGATAGGGGGCGTCTTTATCACAGGAAATTTGTTCGCGCTGATCACAAAATGACTCGACCGCTTTTTCGATAAGATCATAAATAGCTGTTGGTTGTGCTGCAGGTACCCGCATTATCCGCAAACTACAATAACAAACCAATTGCACTATATCATGTACAAATGTAAACAAATGTAAACATTTGTACAGTAATGTTCGATGTCTACGATGACAAACCATTTAAAAAACCCGAATCATAGTATACAGTAAACATGATTTAAGTGTGAAGGCTAACTGTGAATCTGCTCCTTGGTCGGGTAAGTGTCTCTTTGATACGTTTCCCGCGTCCATTCTCATTTTTATTTGAATGTCTAAATAAGGACTTATTTTTCGTTGGATTTGTTTCCCATTTTCCTAAGATATCGGTACCTTTTTCGTAGATGACTATGTGGGATGGGTTTTTCTAATAATGAAGGTCAAACGGTGACATATAATTGCTTGTAGGATCGCCCTTTAAACTTTGATGGACATTTACTGTTGTTACATTGGAAATCAGTTTTTATCATGATTTTAGCATTTTTTTTATCTCATAAATGTGGGCATGTGATTGGCAATGAGACAGCTATTGACGCTGATGTTAAAAACTATTGGTAATCGTACTCGTTACAAACCAGCAAAATCATATCTTGCATTAGCTTACAAAAATCCGTAGTAACACTATGTAAAGAAAACCAATGGCCCGATTCGTTCTTAAACAAACACGAAAAGGAATTAAAATAGACAACAGCTAATGACAAACCCTAAATAACAGAACGTACATGTAGCGGGTGTTATTACGATTGGTTTTATTTAAAATTGCGTCCCTTCGCCGGTGGAGTTTGGTGATTGTGATCTTTTGTACTGTCATAATATTTTTGAAATTTCGGTTTGACTTTAATGTGTATTCATATTATGTTTGGAGTTTACATTTTAAAAAAACCACTGATAAGGCATGAGTCATTTAACACCAGGTTACCATTACCGTTGATTCACAGAGGAGACAGCTTTTTCGGTAATAAGCACCACCCTTGATGACTTTCGTAGTTGTTGTTGATTCTGCGATGAACTGAACAAGTTTAACAAATCTATTGATGATTTTGCCGGTTGTGGGTCCCCTTCTTCCTATTTCTAAGAGAAGAAAGCTAATTACAGTAGTAGGTTTACAAATAAGTACAACTAATGTATACATTGTGAAGATAGTCACCCAATTTTAACGACTTCTTTGTTAGTGAATTTTAAGTTTTGTGCTCAATGAAATACTGGCAGTAAATAAAGGCAACAGTAGTATACCGCTGTTCAAAACTCATAAACATGGACAAAAAACTAAATCGGGGTAACAAACTAAAACCGAGGGAAACGCATTAAATATAAGAGGAGAACAACGACACAACACTAAAATGTAACACACACACAGAAACGGACTAAGCATTAGACAAAATCCCACGAGAATAACAAATATAACATCAAAACCAAATACATGAATTTGTTGCTATGCTTACATTTGTTTTACAATAAAACCATTATATGACTGAGGATTTCTAAAAGTGTTATATGAATCTTTGATGATCATTCACTGAGAAGGAGTTAGTTTTAAAGAAGAAAAAGTAAATATTGGATGTTATTTTATTTAAACAGGAAATGTTGCACTATCGGATCAGTCAATTTAATCGGACAACGGCTTTCTTAAAATAGTTATCTGTTTATCATTTTGATGAATGTTGTTTGTCTTTTAATAATTTTCTATTGATACAATTACTCCTTATGTGTTTCCATCGTTTTTGTAAGGATTATACTGATCATACATTAATAAACAAAAGTTCTGTAAACATGGTTCTCACAGAAAACGGAAATCAAGAGTAGACCACTACTTACGGACACATAACATGTATGCATATCAATATCTTTGTGTACCACATGTGATTAGTTAGTAAAATTGAAGGAAGTTAGTGGGTAACATTTCTTTGTTTTTGTCACACTCATGGTATATTAAACATGAAGAAAAGATAAACTGACAGTTAATTTTTGTTCATTTGCATGTTTCTGAATTTAGTGTGGTGTCCATTTTGCTGAACTAGTGCAAAATATTGTTCAGTTGAAGCCCACCTCTCGGAATGGGGTTTTCTTGCTGTGTTGAAGACTAATTGGTGGCATTTGGTAGTTTTTTATGATACTATTTCCCCGTGCCCATTCTCTATGCTACGAATGGTTGCGCCTGTCCAAAGTCAAGAGCCTCTGGCCTTTTAAGTCTTATATAATTTTTAATTTTAGTTAAGTGTGTATATTTCGGAGTTTAGTATGGCGTCCATTATCACTGAACTAGTACTATTTTTTGTTTAGGGGCCAGCTTAAGTACGCCTCCGGGTGCAGGAGTCTCTCGCAGTATTGAAGACCCATTGGTGGCCTTCGGCTGTTGTTTGACACATTCCCAATTTCTATTCTCAATTTTATTAATCATTAATTTAATCCGTCAATTATCACATAAACAATTTAATTATAATATAAATTTTAAAATATGCTACACTTACGGGGTACCCTTTGATTGGTTGTGTCCGGAATGCTATTTGCTGCTGATGTGACCGCTTCATTTACAAGTGTGTTTACTATTGATTGGGTATTTCCATGGTGACATAACAGTAGAAGAAACAGTACAGACTGACACTTTACGTTCTCAACCATCTTGTTGGATTCTTTACGGATTTTGTGTGACCACTGTTTACACCTAATGCTTATCTGTCAGCTACAATAAGATTTAAAATGTGTTTTATTTGATAATGAGAAACAAGCAAGTTAGCTGAAACACGCCTTAGGGTGTAAAACAAGCTTAAACATTTTGTTCGCCAAAAACTGGTTTCGTCTACCAAAGACTCTCTCATCGGGGAGACTCGGATAAACAAAAGGAAAGGGGGTTACATTAACGACTAGGTTGAAGAGCATTGCCGTTTTTTTTTATCAATCGGCAAGGCAATATCCGATGAATCTGTTACTTCCCTTGAGGAACGGAATCAGCTGAATAAAGAAAGACGAATAAAAATAATCATTTACACATGTAGCATTTTCAAACCAAAACAATGAATTTCCGATCATAATAGTTATATCATAAATTTAAAAGAATACTTACCGATTATATTCTTAGAAAAGTATAAATATGTCAAAAAGCAAATTTACTTTACATCCAAGGTAAAATGAATAGTTCAAATCCCCACACCTGCACTAGAAAGTTACAAGAAACACATTTACAATTCAACCCATGTTTCTATACCATAAAAAATTCAACCTTTAAAATACTACCAATGTTTCTTAACCATATTTGAATAAAACATGTTTAACATATATAATCCCTTAAGATTAGTACCTAATGAAAGTGATCCAAGTTGTTAAACATATTTTATCACATTTTTTATAGAAATTACTATGTACTATATTGAGTTAAACAGAATAATAAAAAATACACATTTTACATAAATCAATACACAATTTGAATACATTGTCTTTATTGGCACAAAAAAAAGACCGATGGCTACAATGCTGAAGGTCCCAAGATCGATTTTGTCTCGGGACACTGGAAATTTCTGTACAGCAAAATGAAAAATCACAAAAATACTGAACTCAGAGGAGAATCCAATCGGAAAGTCCATAATCACATAACAAAATCATATGACAAAACACATAAAAAACGAATGGACAAGAACTATCATATTCCGGACTTGGTACAGGCGTTTTCAAATATAGAAAATGGTGGATTAAACCTGGTTTTAAAGCGCTAAACCTCTCACTTTGATGACAGTCTCATCAAATTTCCATATATTTACAATGATGCGGAACTAAACAGACATAATAAATAAAATAGTGTCAAAATATGTAAAGGGTGATACTCACCCTCCCTTATCTGAGTTCCGTTTTTTTTTGTGATTTTCTTTTTTACATATCTTAGACTTGCATGAATACATTGTTGGAGTTGGTTAGTTAAAGTTGCTCCTGACTATGATCAGGAATATATCTGCTGAAATCTTTTTTTTTTTCTATTCACGCCTAGTAGCTCGGTGGTCCTCTCCGAATACTTCCGATTCATCTATCATGGTTACAGACTTCTCTATGTCCTATGATTCCCTTCGGGTGAGCACTGTCTTTGTGAACATATTCAAGCAACACATCTACATTGTTCCCGATAATATGTGTACAAGGACTCAATTGTTTTCTAGCAGCTATTGGGAGCCGGTACATAGTTAGATCTGTCATTGTCCATTTGGTTCTGCTTGTAAAGAAGTAGCTAACATGTTTTGTTTGTTACAGATGTCATTTCCGAAAATGGAGTCAGTTTGATAGGTGATTTGGTGATTTCCTTTTGCAGAACCTAAATGTAAAATTTACGTCAAACAAGAATTATATTATAAGCAGCCTTATGAGCCGGAACAGAAAAATCCTTGGCGAATTCATTAAACTTATGTTTAGAACGAAAAAAGGGTTAATATGGTTGTTGTTAAGAGTAAATCGTTCTTTAAAATGTTGAACACTTCATCAATTATGTTCATTTCTGAATTAAAACAAACAGTCTAATTAGGATTTCTATCTCGTTTTATTCAATTGAGCAGTAAGTACGAAGTGAGTGTTGGATCATCTTACGACGTTCATTCCATTCAATAATTGACGGGGGACGACATATAGGTCATGTACTGAGGAATACTTTCAAATCTTTGTCACGAACTATGTCAAGGACTCCTGTTATAACATTGGAACTGTGGGTCATAAATATATTCGGAATCACTGCAATTTCATGACGTGGGTGTATTATCACTGAAAGTGGCATTTCAACACGCTTTAAAATTAAAACATATTTGCGGGTTGGACTTTCATAAACGTAAGAAAATTAAAAGTAAGATTTCAAAATTACTGAACCCCTAGTAAAATTCAAAACGGAAAGTCCCTAATCAAATGGCAAAATCAAATGATAAAACACATCAAACGAATGGATAACAACTGTCACATTCCTAATAAAATTCATAATGATGCGTGAACAAAACAGCGTGAACAAAACCAATAGACAATGTCACATAATAGATTAAAACGTCACAAATAGAAGGTCATTTATAATCAAAATATACAAGGATTTCTTCCATCAGAAAATGATGATTAATGATCATGTATGTTACATGTGTTACGAACTATATCAAATATCAATTTAGTAACAATTTGTGGTCAATATATTCAGATAGTGTTACATAATGAATAACCAAAAACGTAATATGTATCGTGTCATAAAAACTGCAAATAAAAGTTAAAACCCGATATGCTTCAATAAATGTTAAACGACACTGTAATATAGAGTGAACGAAAGATATTCGAACAAGGAAGGTTCAATGAACAATTTATGCAGTTTTGAAGGTGATTTTTACTGATTCACTCGGCTTGTTATACCCAAGTACAAAAAAATATGATACCGATCTAGAATACAGTGTTAACTCGCGACAAAGAATTCCTATATTTTTTTTTGTGACAAATTGAGGAAATAATTTGTCTTTCAGTAAACACTTTCATATATTCTTAAAACAATCATACGATGGAGGTTCATGTTAGAATGTTGTTCATTTATTCATTTATTTACTATCTTTTACCAGTTTTATGTTCGTCTAATTGCAAGATAAAAGAGACAAATACAATAATAACAGCAAACTGTAGTAACATGGGACTAGTACATGTTCCTCAAAATTTACCGCGAAACATAACTGCACTGGATCTTAGTAGGAACGACATAACAGGTGTTACAAATTATGCATTCGTCAATTACAAAAACTTATTGGAACTTAATCTGAATTCAAACAAAATAAGTCATATATCAAACTCGTCATTTAAGGAATTAGGAAATCTTCAATCGCTGGATATGGCTGATAATTGTCTTAATCTTTCAAAAGTGTATACGGTAGGTCTGTTCGTGCCTTTAAGGAAGTTAAATATTCTAAACATCATGAGAAACATGGATCAGCCGATTAATTTTTCCACCTTTTTTACGTATCCAGACCAGGTATTTGGTGTTTTAAATCAATTGACAAACTTATCGATTGACTTAATGCCAAAACCAAAGTTTGGACAAGGATTTAAACAATTAAAACTTCTCAAGAGGATAGAGTTCCAGTCGTGCTATGTTGTAAGCCTAACCAATGAAACATTTAAGTTTTTCTCGTCTAGTGTTGAAACACTGTCAATGCAAAATTGTAGATTGAATTTTGTTTGTGCTGAAACTGGTGCTCTATTGCCGTTTCCAGAGCTGAAGGTCGTAGATTTTTCTGACACATTTATGCATTTAAAGCAGGCACTGTTATTGCTTAATCCATACACCAATAAAAACATGACAATTATAAATTTTCATCACGTGAGCGACGTTGTCATTGACAACAAAGAATTTCCTTATTCTCTGATTGTAACAACTGAGATGACAAAGTATTTACAAACTATTTGTATTGAAAACTTAGATTTGTCACAAAATGGTATCGTTGATTATGAACCTGGATCTTTATTCACATTTCGTTATCCTGAATGTATACAACATCTGTCGGTAAGGGCAAATAGGTTTACTCTAATATCTAATAAAATACAGCTGCAATATCTTAACAACTTTACCCGGGATGCTAGTCGTTTGAAGACCTGGGATATTTCCTATAACGTTGTAAGCTATCCCGTGTCAAAAGAAAACACCATTTCTTCAGGTTTCGATAATCCTTCCGATTCTATTTTTTATTTTTCTAAATCTGTAGAAAAATTTGATGCGAGTTACGTGATGGCAAACGATTTACCCATTAAATATATTATTCCTATTAATAGTAGTTTGAGGTATATTGACTTTTCATATTCAATATCGTCTGGGATGACGTTTTTCGAATCAGATTCTCAGAATCATCCCCCAAATTTGGAAACACTAATTGATAGTGGAGGCGACTATTCATTCATCTGGCAGGAATTTGGTAGATTTCCTGACAACAATCTGAAGACAGTTGTCTGGAAAAAACGCAATTTAAATGAGGGCATAAAAGCGCATCCGAAAGACCTTTTTAGAAATTTGAATTCAGTGGAAACCCTTGATATATCGGAAAACAACATTTGGTACTTCTCGGACAATTTGTTAGACTCAATGAAAAATCTATCTCGATTACATGTATCAAAAAATTTACTGCAAAGTATTCCGATACAGTTGATAAATCATTTGAAAATCAGAGAACTCGATGTTCGCAATAATCTTTTAACAGGAATCAGTTTAGAAATAAGGAATTGGCTTGATCAGATGCAAACCATGCATGCAATGTCACTGTTCTTAGGAGGAAATGCATTTGAATGTTCGTGTAATAATATTGACTTGATAAGATGGCTGCAGACAACAGATGTAAAGTTAGACAGTCTCTCCTATAATTGTGTATTACCTAATGGAAGCAACAGCAATACATTGGATGCATATAACTCTTTATCCGATCTTTTTGCTCCCTGTGAAAGTTCACTGTGGCTTACAGTAGCAACAACGTTACTGTCAACTGGATTCATTATAGCCATACTACTAGTGATGTATAATAAACGATGGAAAATCATATTTACCCTCCAGGGAATAATAAATCGTGTAGTTGAACAAAAAATCAAAAGAAGTACACTTACGATGTGTATATTTCTTATGAGGGTAATGCGGTTTATTGGATCAAAGAAACACTTGTCTCGAAACTTGAAGGAGAATGGGGATTAAACATGTGTATAAGGGAGAGGGATTTCCTTGCTGGGATTTCTCATGCTGATAACGAGGCAGAAGCTATTAAAGAAAGTAGATGCATTATCTTTGTAATAACTCCAGGGTATACACTATCCCCTGATCGTACATTCGAGATAGACAGAGCCCAATACGAAAGAATTAGGAGCAATTTAGAAACAGTAATAGTTCTTACAAAGGACATTAAAATATCAGATGTACCTCGTAATTTGTCTTATATCTGGAACTATGTTTACCTTATAGAATGGTTGGATGACGAAATGTTTAATTCTGATGCTATTTGGGAGAAATTGAAAGTGCTGCTCACACCAAGGAATTTATGTTAGACATCCAAACTGGTTTCAGGGAGCACTAGTACTTCAGTAAAACTTTTCTGACCCCCCTTAAAGAATCATTTTTTATAAACCAATCATTGGACTTTTATAATCTTTAAAGGGACACTATCTACGAGAAATATAAAAAATCTAAAGTATGCTTTGTCTTTTTTTCAATCAATAATGAAAGTGAAATAGTAAAAAATTAATTCGCTTTTAGCAGCCAAAATGGTTCAGATTAGGCTAAATAATATTGATAATGAGTTATTCACTTGCAAGTGAATAATTCGACATCATTAAATCCGTATTCATGTGAACTTCAATTTAACCCCTTTACTAGAGATGAACAACGCATGCATTTTACACGAACTGGTTATTTAAAGGAACAGAAAGTGAAACAAAGGTAAATCATTTGATGACTGATTCGATCCTCAAAAATCTTTCTTCTATAGGTAAAAACGATGAGAAACATATATTTTAATATATAAAATTAAATTAAACAGACCTATAAAAGTCCAATTTCACGTGTTGGCTTAATATATTTATATCGATATTTATGTTTACATCGCTTATATGGTCATCTGAGGTCAACTCGATAGTTAATTATATGGAGTCTAGACTAATATACACACGAAACGAAACTACATATTATTGACCCTATGCTCTGTAAATTGTTTACTTCAGACTTTTGATAGTTTGGATAAATGTTTTACATTGTAATAAATAAAATATGAGAATTTGAGTCCAATCGGTGTCCATGAATTTGACAGCTAGTGCCCGTTTAACTAATTTCAAAGTTGAAATATTAATCTTTTTTTAATTAACCGATAAATTTGTTTTTGGTATGATTAAAAGAAATAGCTCATTAACTACCACAATAGTGATCTCCAACTTGGATGATAAAAGCACATTCATTACAAATGATATTGAAAATTTGATTTCATCCCAATAAATGACCATGAACAAGCAACAAAATTGTGTTTCAGATTGCTTATGTATGACTCCAATTTGAAGATATATTGATTCAACTGCTGGGTGCCAAACTTCATTTCACCTTTCATCTTTGGAAACCTATTAATTCATTCAGAAGCAAATTATCCTACAACTGGGATAAGGTTTTGTAGAAAAAAAATCCTTTTAATCACATATATAAAGCTAAACCAAATGGGGTACCCATAGAAATTTTATCTTCATTTTTAATGACAATTCTCATAAAAAATTGTTTTGAGAAATCATTTTAAATTGGAAATCACCCTTTGAACCCCTATAAAAGCACCATAAATATAAACATTCCTCTGGGAAAACCACAGGAGTGTTCTAAAACCATTTTGTATCATTAAAACCACACAGTTTGCGTCTTTTATACAAACGAAATATAAATTTTGCATTATTTGTGCATTCTCATCCCTCAATAACACTAATTTAGCATAAAGCAGGAGTTTCACGTCCCAGATTTGACGAAAATCTGTAATACTGTAACTAAATATGTCGAAAGCTTCTCCCTTGTCCAGACTGTATGAGGTAAGAGAATAACAACATGTTATCAATATTTTACATAATTTGTCCTATGAAATAATAATTATTATTCCTATATGAAAAGAAATACATGGTACATTTGAACTGTGAATTTACTAGATTTTTTAAACTATGCAATTAAAAATATTTTCAATATGTATCTATTGTCCTCATAATACTGCAACTGATACTTCTTATAGTACATGTTTTTTGCTGGTGTCTGATTCAGATACACCTTACTTTGTCTGTGTAAGAACATTTTTTTCAGAGGCTTTGTTTAAAGTAACATTTACACATTTATATAATATATCGTCCTATATATGTCTTCACTTTAGATTGTTTTTCCCCTACATTTTATTTTATTTTATTTTAAATTTTCTTTGTTAACCTTCATGATTATGTAAATTGTGTTTGATTGCAATAAAACACTAAAGATAAGACCACATTATTTTTTGGGTGGTCAGAGATTAACTGCAAAAAGTGCCTCAAACATTGTATTTTTAAATTAACTGCGTGATAACTTAGCATTTAAATTAGATTTTATTTTATCAGAATAGTCTCATCCTAAGTGAAGTTGAGTTGAAATATCTTCAATTGTTTTCTGAACAATTTGTTTTTAATTTCATCTTTTATTTGTTTTATCTTCTTGGTGTTTGTTTTTTAATTTGAAATTTATCTCCTGGTCTCCATAATGTTGTATCTCTAAGATGCTTGGGAATGACGATTTTTCATATATTAAAAAATAATTTCCCTATCCACTGTAGAAAACTCACTTTTTGTGTAACTGGGTTTGTATCAGTATTTTTGTGGGCCTGAGATCCACCTTTTTATGAAAAAAGAATTAAAAATTATCCAAAAACCCCATGTATGATTTTGAACATCTGGAGCCTCTTTTATAGAAATAATTATTCCTTGATCATTATTTTAAATATTGTTTTCTTTAGGTTCCCGATGTTCTTACATTTCTTTGTTTTGTGTAACAAGAACATATGTTAGCAGTGAATGTTTTTTCTCAAATCACTATTCGTGCATGACGGTATACTTTTCTATAGTATCTTGTTTTTAAAGGTGCATGCTAATCAGGTATCTTTTAGATGACATTCTTTTCATCAATTGTATACATTTATCTGTTATGACAATCACTTACACCTGCTGAAGTGTTGAGTGCATTAACATATTGTCCTTTCATTGGTTGCAGATCATCCACTTATAATGATGTTTTTATTAGTATTTTGAAAAAAAACCCATGTTGGTTCTACATGTATCACAATTTGAGGGAAGTTAAAAATATCACAAACATCATGCCTTGGACTATATAATACTTAGACTAGTCAGTACAATAGTCCCAAATCATGTAAAGGTTAATATTTATCAACATTCAGATCATATTTAATAATATATTTGTCTAAGTTATTTTAATATATTTTTCAAAATCATTGTCAGTCACAGAAAATTGTTTGTTTATACTCATAAACCGTTTCTTAAGGCTTATATCGTCTTTAAGACAAATGTTTTCAAACTTTCAGACTCAAAGTTGGTTTTATACTAGATGTATATGTAAATATACCCGTCAACTTCCATATTCAAGGATAAACTGCAGTAAAGAAGTGAAATATGATCACTGAAAAAACACGTGCTATTTAAGAATGGTTTTCGGTTGAGAGGGATTTAAAAAAAACCGCAACCACTTCTAGTCAAAATTGGAAAAGTTGCAGTAATTTAACGGCTATAGTAAGTCTGTCACAAAACAAAATTGTAAAAGGTTTACTTTTAAAAAACATATAAAAAGGTGGTATGATTGACAATGAGACAACTCTCAACAGGAGACCAAGTGACACAGAAGTTAAAAACTATACGGCCTTCAACAATGAGCAAATTCACCACCGCATAGTCAGCTATACAAGACACCGAATTGAAAAATATAAAACGAGAAAAACGAGAAAACTAAAGGCCTAATCTATGTACAAAATATGAACAAAAAATAAAAAAATGTAACACATCAACAAACTAACGACACTGAATGGCAGGCTCCTGTCTCGGGACAGGCTCATACATATCGAATGTAGCGGGGTAAAACATGGTAACGAAATTTCAACCTTCCCCTAACCTTGGACAGTTGTGAAACAGTACAACATAAGAACATAAGAACGAACTATTAAAATCAGTTGAAAAAGGCTTAACTCATTTGATGGATACAAATATAAATACATCATAAAAAAACGAGTGAACGTGGCCGATACTTGTATATCCCAACATCAAAAATATTATTCATTTAAAGATTGTAAATATACAAACAACAGTTGTTATTGTAATCACATACGTCATCGGTTTACAACCATCCTGCTCTTTACCCCAAGCTCTTTGGCAAGAATATTTTGAATCAAATGACTCGTATTTAATTCAAAGCGGTCTTATCTAATCTGAATTTGGTCCCTGTATTTTCGCAGTTCCCTATCCAACCAATCTCTGAATCCTATTTCCCCCAACGTACTTATCCTAACAGGTCCTTGATAATGGATACTTGATAAAATTAGGTATATGTGATATTCTATCATGACGTCCTTTTAACGCTTTGAGTACACACTCGCTCAAGCCCCCATGAATTATTTCTTAATTTTCAGTAAAATAACCATATGTAATTTCAACATACATATAATCAATTTGAGCGACGAGACCATTTCTTCATTGTTAGTTTTAACCAATTGTCATCACCTGTTTTGATTAATACTACATCCAGCACACTTCCTGATGTCTTTTGTCGAATGCCAATTGCATGTTTTTTGTGTTTACATTTTGACAACTATTATTAAAAATCGAGAAAAGAAATGGGGAATGTATCAAAACAAATACAGACGAAGTCGACCAAAGGATCTCCAAGGGTCTTCAACTGTTCAACACAGCAAGATAATCCAGAACCCGTAGGTGCCATTTTAGTGCCAGTAAGATATCAATAATGAATCAATGTATAAACAAAGATCAACGTTTTGAGTTCGACATCCAACTGTTGAAAGGCGAAGTTATTCAAGCCTCACACACAAAGGTTGATATTTTGTCTGACATTGACGTATCTGGATCTTTGAAATAATAAAATTAAAGAAAAAATATACATAAAAATCTGTTCAAGAAAGTCCTTCAGTTTTGATCTTTGATGAAAATATTATGGACAAGAACCACACTAGTTTCAGAAACAGACGAATAATTCTGAGTATTACAGTATCAAGCAATATTATAAGATAGTAAAGGAAAAAATGAAATAACAAAAATACTGAACTTCATCAAATTCAAATCGGAAATATAAACGTTCCTTATTAAATGGCAAAATAAAAATCTCAAAGACTGAAAACAACTATCATATTCCTGACTTGATAACAAGATTTCCTTTTTTGAAAACGGTGGATTAAACCTCGTTCTATAGCTAGCTAAAACCCTCATGTGTATGACAGTTGCATAAAATTTAATCATATTGACAACAATGTGTTAACAAACATAAATTGAAAAACAACTAACATGGATATCAAGGTCCTACATTGACTAAATGTATGTATGGATTCTTTATTGGCTACTGCATGTCACTCTGCAGAAAACGAAATCAAAACTACAATAGATATGAATGATAAATGAATGGAAATTAAACACAACACACACATCGGTCAGATATAATTCATATCTATACAAAGGACTCAATATACTGAATAGGTCTATTTGTGTATTGGCATATCAAATGGTATTCATTTTTCCCGGTAATTTAATAGAACGGTCGTGTACAAACCATTGAAGGTGGTATTGGAGTCTAAATTTAAAACGATAGAATTTGTTCATACTTTGCCAAAATGTAGTATCTATTGATATTTGTTCAAAAATATCATAAAATTGATAGGTCACCGTGCATTTTCTCAAGCTACAGGTCGTGACAAAATGACACATTTTGTATGAATTATACAGGAAAAATCAATATTATGTGATTAGAAGCTAAACTAAATGATAGAATTGTAGAATAAAATAAGAAAAGATAGCTTTTCTAAAATGCTCTGAGAATATCAAAAGAAAAAATAGGGTCACCGTGTGTTTTTATCGGCTAAAATACGAAATAGCAAAATTCCATGTAGATTTCTTCCGAAAATGCACTATTTCAGAGTTACCTCCCCTTAAAATGCCAATTTGAAAATATTATAATTCAAGCAGAAATAATCAACACTTGTTCAAATATTAATATTTATAAGTTATAATCTTATAAATTTGTTCTTTTAAATGCAAATTCACAAAAGTTATCTGCATTCCTGCATCAAAATTTGCTAACTTTTTTTTGTAATTTATTTATATTTCATCTGACAATACACCAAGTAATTATATAGTTAATTCATAATACATGTATTGATAATAAATTTTTCAATAACAGTCTAAAATTAAAGAGTTAGTTATGCTAATTGTTCTAGATTTTCTACTCGATCCTTCACATCCTTTATCACTCTGGATTAGAATACCTGAATATGCTGATAAGGTTAATGATGGCACCAGCCTTCTCCTCTAGCCACATGCATCACTGCCTATACAATAATGTTGAACATGAGAGGTACCAGGAGAGGCAACCAGAGATCATTAACAGATAACATGTTGGACAGAATCACATAATAAATGTCAACCTAAGTCAAGGATAGATAATTCAAATACAATCAAACAAAAACTAGTATATCAATATATATATAACAATATCAATAAACATAGATAGTACTTTAAAGATGCACACAAATCATGGTCCAGTTGTGATGTGCATCAACATGTTATTAATTCTACATGAACTATTATAAAACCTTAAGTAAGTACAAAATAGAAAGATCTCTTTTCACATGTGAACTTAGTTTTTAATTAAATCCCATTTACTATCAAATTTCTCTCTTGCTTTAGGTGATCTGTAAAAGGAGGTAGATATTTTTTCTATTCGAATTTTTAATCATATATGACACCTGTAAGAGTCGGTAATGAAGTATTAAAGCGACATGTATAAATGTAATATTAAACCAGAATAGTGAGTAAGTTTAGGGAAACAACCCAAGACTCTGATCCAAGAACAATATTTTCCACATTCAATATTAAAGTTAAATTTTTTTCAACTAGAAAAAAGTGCTGCAATTTCTAACCACAAATTTCTAACTAGGGTACATTCCCAGAAAAGGTGATTTATAGTTTCTTTAGTTTCATTACAGAAACGACATAAGTTAGTTTCTTTTAACCCATATTTCTGCAATAATGCATTTGTAGCTAGAGTTCTATGTAAAATTTTAAACTGGAACATACTAAATTTGTTGTTTTTAGTGCAACGAAAGGGTAAACTATAAATGAAATCCCAATTTTCTATATGAGCGCCTAGTTCCTTACACATTTTGTCTTCTTGTTTTGTAGGACGTTCTGTATACATTGACAATAATTTAAAAAAAAAGAACTGACATGACTTGTTATTGTTTTTTATAAATTCAAATTTATCGTTAGATAGGTGCGTAATTTTCCCTGCAGTAGTGATTAGATTTTCCAAGTCTTTTGATATCATATGAAGCAAAGAATGATATTCCAAGAAATTAATATTAAGATTATATTTTTCGCAGAATTCTTTTAAAGAAAAAAAAATACTGTTTTCATCAAGTAAATCACCTACAAAGAAAATTCCTGATTCAACCCACCTCTGGTAAAAGACAGTTTTATTATTAATTTTCAAACTCTTGTTTAGCCATATTGATTGTTCCGCAGTGTCATTAGTGACAGTGTTTAGGATTTTCCAGTTTAGTAAAATATCTTTCCGGAAATTATTAAAAATCAGGGGTATGTTTTCCATGGGGATATCTTCAAGGGGTCTAAAAGTTTATTTATCCATGTCATCTTTAATTAATAACAAAAAGATCCTATATCTTATAAATGACAGATATAAGATCTTTTTGCTATTAATGAAAGATGACATGGATAAATAAACTTTTAGACCCCTAGAAGATATCCCCAGGGAAAACATTGTTAATAGATAAATACAACAGATTAGGAGCAGACAAAATATGGTTGATGACCCCTGGTGGTATCCAAATGATTTCTCCAAATTTTAATAATTTCTGGAAAGATATTTGACAGATATAAGAATTTTTAAATTTCTTTTATTTCATCATCAGGCGGGTTTGGCAAAAATGTCAATGATTGAATTAGAATAGGTAGAGCTAGTGATTTAATGACAGTGATCTTTCCCATATATGCTATAATAAATTTTGCTAACTTGATTGAAAATCTGGACCTTAGATTCTCTGTTTTTTACAATCCAAGATGACGAAAGACACCCATACCACCTTTAACAGACTGAATGGTTCAAAAACTTCAGGTATTGGTATTTGCATGTTTATTACAACTATTCAACTACATTATACCTTATTAAAAGAAAAACCCTACTAATTTCTTTTTTTCCTTTTAAACGAGTTTGTTTGAGCAAGGCGGCTGTCTAATATAACCTCCTTGGTGTGAGCAACAATTTCAATTTATTCCAAATGGCATCCGAATTAAACTGATCGTCATCCGCCCATTCTATCAGGTACACATAGTTCCAGATATAAGACAAATCATGGGGTACATCTGTTATTTTAATGTCCTTTGTAAGAACTATCACTGTTTCTAAATTGCTCCTTATTCTTTCGTACTGAGCTCTATCTATTTCGAATGTACAATCAGGGGATAGTGTATACCCTGGAGTTATAACAAAGATAATGCACCTACTTTCTTTAATAGCTTCTGCCTCGTTATCAGCATGAGAACTCCCAGCAATGAAATCCCTCTCCCTTATACACATGTGTAATCCCCATTCCCCTTCAAGTTTTGAGACAAGCGTTTCTTTGATCCAATAAACCGCATTACCTTCATACGAAATATACACATCGTAAGTGTACTTTCTTTTGATTTTTTTTCTACTACACGATTTATTATTCCCTGCATGGAAAACATGATTTTCCATCGTTTATTATACAACACGAGCAATATCGCTATTATGAAGTCAGTTGACAGTAATGTTGTTGCTAATGTTAACCACATAGAACTTTCACAGGGAGCAAACAGTTCGGATAAAGAGTTATATGCATCCAATGTATTGCTGTTGCTTCCGTTTTTTAGTACACAGTTATACGAGCAGCTATCTAACGTTACATCTGTTTTCTGCAACCATCTTATTAAGTCAATATTATCACACGTACATTCAAATGCATTTCCTGCTAAGAACAGTGACAATGAATGCATGGTCTGCATCTTATCAAGCCAATTCCTTATTTCTAAACTGATTCCTGTTAAAAGATTATTGCGAACATCAAGTTCTCTGATTTTCAAATGATTTATCAACTGTTTTGGAATACTTTGCAGTAAATTCTTTGATAAATTTAAATGAGATAGATTTTTCATTGGGTCTAACAAATTGTCAGAGAAGTTCCAAATGTTATTTTCTGATATATCAAAGGTTTCCACTGAATTCAAGTATCTGAAAAGCTCTGTTGGATGCGCTTTCATGCCTTCATGTAAATTTCGATCCTTCCAGACAACTTTTTTCAGATTATTATGAGTAAACTGTCCGAATGTATTCCAGAAAAAAGAATAATCACTTCCACTATCAATAAGTTTTTCCAAATTTGGGTGAGGATGATGAGAATCTGGTTCGAAAAACAACTTCCCTGACGACAATGCATATGAAATGTCAAGATACTTTAAACTACTATTAATAGGAACTAGATATATAATGGGTAAATCATTTGTCATCACGTAACTGGCATAAAATGTTTCTACTGATTTTGAAAAATAAAAAATAGAATCGGAAGGGTAATCGGAACCTACTGAAATTGTGTTTTGAACTGGATAGCTTACAACGTTATAGGAAATATCCCATGTTTTCAAACGGCTAGCTTGCCGGGTAAAGTTGTTTAGATATTGCAGTTGTATTTTATTAGATATTATTGTAAATCTATTCGCCCTTACCGACAGATTCTGTATACATTCAGGATAACGAAATGTAAATAAAGATCCAGGTTCATAATCAACAATACCATTTTGTGACAAATCCAAGTTTTCGACACAAATAGTTTGTAAATATTTTGTCATCTCAGTTGTTACAATCAAAGAATAAGGAAAGTCTTTGTTGTCAATGACAACGTCGCTCACGTGATGAAAATTTATAATTGTCATGTTTTTATTGGTGTATGGATTTAGCAATAACAGTGCCTGCTTTAAATGCATAAATGTGTCAGAAAAATCTACGACCTTCAGCTTTGGAAACGGCAATAGAGCACCAGTTTCAGCACAAACAAAATTCAATCTACAATTTTGCATTGATAGTGTTTCAACACTAGACGAGAAAAACTTAAATGTCTCATTGGTTAGGCTTACAACATAGCACGACTGGAATTCTATCCTTTGAAGCTTTTGTAATTGTTTAAATCCTTGTCCAAACTTTGCTTTTTGGCATTAAGTCAATCGATAATTGTGTCAATTGATTTAAAACACCAAATGCTTGGTTCCACATAAATATGGTGGAAAATATAGTCGGCTGACCCATGTTTCTCGTGATTGATCTTTAGAATATTTAATTTCTTTAAAGGCACAAACAGATCCATTGTATACACATCAGACAGATCAAGACAATTGTCAGCCATTTCCAACGATTGAAGATTTCCTAATCTTTTAAATGACGAGTTTGATAAATGATTAATTTTGTTTGAGTTTAGATTAAGTTACAATAAGCTTTGGTAATTGACAAATGCATCATTTGTAACGCCTTTAATGTCGTGTCTACTTAGATCCAGTGCATTTATGTTTCGCGGTAAATTTTGAGGAACATGTATTAGTCCCATGTTACTACAGTCTGCAGTTATATTTGTATTTGTCTCTTTTATCTTGCAATTAGATGAACACAAAACCGTTATAAGATGGTAAATGAATGAATAAATAAACAACATTCTAACATACAGCTCCATCGTATGAGTGTGTTAAGGATATATGAAAGTGTTTACTAAAAACTGTTTCTTTTTTCACTTTTTTCACATAAAACATTATCGGAATTCCCTGTCACGAGTAAACACTGTATTCTAGATTGGTATCATATATATTGTTGCACTGAAATATAATACGCCAAATGAATCAGTAGAAAAGTCAACCTACATAAATATTTCATTGTAACATAAATTATAGCAGATCTGGTTACATGTTTATTTGCAGTGAATCGACACGATAAATATTACACTATTGTTATGATGGTTTTACGTTATGTACAACTATCTTCCGTCTCAAATGATATTAATTTCAGGTAATTACCAAACCTAATTCAAGGCTCTTTGTTGACGACAGTATCATTTATTGACAAATAAAATCTACATATCAAAAAGATTATTATAAGGGGCAAACAAATTGAAAAAGACTGACCAATGCAGTTACAGCCTTACACATGTAACAAGGAATACACGTATTAATTGCTATAATGATCTGCATCTTACCAAACAAAAGTTTTCCTATTTGATTAAACGGTCTTTTGATAAATATGAATGCATATATATTTGCTGCAACTAATTCAAAGCTTTCTTATCTATTGAGACAGAAAAATATGCTAGATCAGTACTTGTGTGTATGTGCCTGTCCCAAGTCAGGAGCCTGTAATTTGGTAGTTATCGTCTGTTTAAGTGTTTCATATTAGTTTTTCTATCATATTTTGTACCTTAATTATGCTGTTAGTTTTAATCGTTTGAACTATTTTACATTGGTCTTTACTGGGTCTTTTATATTTGACTATGCGGTATGAACTTTGCTCATTGTTGAAGGCTTTGCAGTGACCTGTAATTGTTAATTTCTGAGATTTTTGGTCTCATTGGCAATCATACCACATCTAATTGTTTTATAGATATATACTTACTGCAGGTGAGATTAGATGATTAAAGCTGTTAATTTTCTCCTTGATAATATTTATGTACATTTCAGCAATTACGTTTATCGCCAGGTAGATATTGCTATCGGCATCAAGTATGCCCCTTCTTGTACTTCTTGTACTATTATGATTCACAGTTTATGCCAAAAAAACGTATTAAAGACCAGGGAAAATTGCATATAAATGCTACATTCGACAACACTTATCATTATTTTGATGATTTTTTTTTGCTAAATAATCATGAATTTTCTAAATATACTGCTAACATTTATCCAAATGAACTGACTTCAAATAAATCAAATATAATCAGTTATAACTGTATTTGTCTAGATTCAGATATATCAGTTTTTCATGGGGTTCTCTACACTAAAGTTTATTGCAAAAGGGACGATTTCGATAAACGTAATCTATGTATTACTGGTAAATTATTAAGTCAGGGATTTTGTTTCCACAAATTACTTAAAACATTTACAATATCCTCCTTAGTTAAAAATTTGATTTGAAGCTTGGTTGTAACTGTCGAAATTTCAAACGGGATAGCAGATCCTCATTTTTACGGAAATGTTGTTTACCGAGCCCGTAAATTTGAAACAATCAAGGTAAACTTATCGATCCTTTATAAATATAATTGAATTTGATGCGACTTTCATACAAATAAGAGGTTAAACGCTATAAAATCAGGTTTAATCTACTATTTTTATACATTTGAACATGTCTGTACCAAGTCAGGAATATGACAGTTGTTCTCCATTTGATGTGTTTTATCATTTGATATTGCCATTTCATAATGGGACTTTCCGTTTTGAATTTTCTTCGGAGTTCAGTAATTTTGTAAATTTATTTTTTAAGAATAAACTTATTCTAAAAGGTTACAAATTTAACCCTGTAATTAGATCTTTGCATATTGTTTATACTGGTCCTGATAATTATTTTGTTTTCAGTAAATTAAAATCAAACTACATATATTAATCATTATATACATATGCACATTCATGGCTCTACAATATGTCGATAACTGTATCTTGGCATTTCACAATGTCATATTTTCTCTGACTATTTATGACTTTAAAAAAAAAAAACTAAATGCAATGGATGTTGGATGTGTATACGTACTGATTAATATTTTTTTCCATTAGAAAACTGTTGTTGTTGGCTTTAAACTAGCTGTCAGTAACTGTGAGTACTCTCAAATCTGGACATATCGATTTCTGTTGTGTGCACGAGAACGTATAAGATCCCATCCACGTCCAGTCGTGTTTTTGTTAGATGTGTTTCTATGTGTATCCATCTTACGAGTTAGGCCTTTTTCAACTGATTTTTATTGTTTGTTCTTATATTGAAATGCTATACCACAGTATCAGTTTAGGGGAGGGTTTGGTGCCAACAAGCTAGTTTAACAACGCCCCATTTTGTATGTGCCTGTCCAAAGTCAGCGGAAGCCTGTTATTCAGTGTTTGTCGTTTGTTGCTGTGTAATACATTTGTTTTTAGTTCATTATTTTGTACACAAATTAGTCCGTTAGTTTTCACATTTAAATAGTGTAACATTTGTCATTTCGAGACCTTTTAAAGCAACTGACTATACGGTCTTGTCTTTGTTCACTGTTGAAGACCGTTAGTCTCTGTGTCCTTTAGTCACTTATGGAAAGATGTCTCATTGGCAACCATACCTCATCTGCTTAATCCTATATCATCAGTTTCGGTTGGAACTGCCTTCTATCTCAAAGTACCAAGGACATCAAATCTAAAGTGGAACAAACCCATTCAGAGTATGATATATAAAGCAAACAAAAGTGGCTATTAATGGCAGAGTACACTTAGTTCTTTTAAAACAAAACACTGTATACTGTTACACTGTACATGTCTTGGAACTTTATGTTCAGATAGAACATCAACTCACGTTTCATAAACATTCTTTACATTCTTTACATACTTCAATGACCACCATTTTTACTGTTAATGTCTTTCAAACTTTAGGTATTCACCATATCAGATCCATTCCTTTATCTTAACTTAATTTACTATTTCATTCTATTTTTGTTTTTACTAGATGTCTTTGTGAAATATAGCCGTCAACTTCTATATTCAAGGATAAACAGCAGTATAGTATTAAAATATGATTACTGAAAAAACACATGCTTTAAAGAAGGGTGTTCGGTTTATAAGTATGTATAAATACGCAGTCACGTCTAGTCAAAATTGGAACAATTGTAGTAATTTGAAATGACTATAGGTAGCCTGTCACAAGACAAAATTTTAAAAAGTTTCTTTTATCTAACTACATAAAACGAAGATGGGGTATGATTGCCAATGATACAACTCTCAACATTTTATATTTTCCATAACTATTGAATACTTTTGGTGTATTACTAAATGACACATAAATGAACAATTGTATGTCACAGTTCGGCCTTCAAAAATAAGTCCATAGTCAGCTATAAAAGGCAACGAAATAACAAACGTAAAACAATTCAAACACGACAAATGTATGTACAAAAAATGTACGAAAAACAAATATGTAACACAACAAAAAACGTGAACCACTGAATAACAGGCTCCTGTCTCGGGCACGCATTTTCATACTGAATATATCGGGGTTAAACATGTAGGCGGAAGCCCAACCCTCCCCTAACCTGGGACAGTGGGGAAACAGTACAACATAAGAATATAACAATGAATTATAAAAATCAGTTCAAAAAGGCTTATCTCGTCTGATGAATATAAATAGAAATACATTTTACAAAAAACGAGTGAACGTAGCCACTAACAACTAAATGATAATTTTAGTGAGAGTATAAATTTACCCTCATTCATTCCAATTGATGCACCATTCAGAACCTATCTTTAAAGTTAAAACGTGTCAATTCTGATTATTCATTCAACGATTGATCCAGCCATCATGGTCTTCACCCCAAAGGGTATGAATGTTTTGAATCTATTGACGGGAATTTGATTCGAAGGTGGTTATGTTATCTGAATTTGGAACCTGTATATTTTCAGTTCCTTATCCCACCAATTTCTGAATCTTGTCTCCAAGGATCTTCAACTGTTCAACACAGCAAGATAATCCAGAACCCGTAGGTGCCATTTTAGTGCCAGTAAAATAACAATAATGCATCAATGTATACACAAATATCAACGTTTTGTGTTCGGCATCAAACTGTTGAAAGGCGAAGTTATTCAAGCCTCACACACAAAGGTTGATATTTTGTCTGACATTGACTTATCTGGATCTTTGAAATAATAAAATTAAATGAAAAAATGTTCAGAAAAGTCTGTTCAAGAAAGGTCCTTCAGTCTAGATCTTTGATGCAAATATCATGGACAAGAACAACATTAATATTGGTTTCAGAATCAGACGAATAATTCTTGGAATCAAGACTTTTGGTTTTTCTACGCTTTACACTACTATTCCACATGCTCAGTTGAAAGGTCGACTTCACCTTCTCATTAAACAGACCTTTTTCTATAAAAATTGGAATCGTAGATACAAATTTCTTGTTTTGGGTTACAATAATTCATATTTTGTAAAGAACCTCACTGAATCTACCAGAAAATATACTGAGGATAATACTATCAAAATGCTTGACTTTTTTATCGACAATATATTTGTTGAGTTTGGGGGATTTATATTTCAACAAACAGTCGGTATTCCAATGGGTACTAGTTGTGCACCCCTACTGGCCGATTTGTTTTTGTACACGTATGTAGCAGAATTCATTCAGAACCTTCTATGAGATAAAATGAAAAAGCACTTTGCAAAATTCTTTAGTTTTACTTTGTGATATGTTGATGATGTCCTATCACTGAATTTCTCATATTTCAGCCAATATTAACATCTCTTATGTCTCAGTAAATTTGAAATTAAGGATACTACTGATACTAGAAGGACTGCTTCATATCTTGATATTTTCCTCAATATTGACACAGATGGACGATTTCACACGAAAATCTATGATAGACGGGACGATTTCAACTTCCCAGTTATCAATTTCCCCTTTCTCAGCAGCAACATACCCTCTGCTCCTTCGTATAGTGTTTACATATCTCAACTGATACGTTATTCTCGTGCATATTCACACTTTACGGACTTCATATACAGGAGTGTGCTCCTAACACATAAACTGCTCCAACAAAGCTATGAGGAGGATAGATTAAAATTGACACTCCGTAAATTTTACGGACACCATCGCGAATTGATTGATCCATACGATGTGTCTTTGTCCAAACTAACTAAGGACATTTTTACCAAATGTTAGATTGTGGTTTGTCATTATGTCATCTCATCTTTTAATTACCTTTTATTCCCGATTGTGACTGTTTTGCAGAGTGTGAATTCGCATTGCTATAGGATATGTCACGGTACTTTTCTATCCCAAATTCATGTAGTACTACTTAGTTTTGATGTTATATTTGTTATTCTCATCGGATTTTGTTAAATGTCTTAACATTTGTAGTTACTACCACAATTTGATATTAATTAGTATTGTAATTTTTGGGAAACTTTTAGAAATTTAAATGTGACGTCATTGCGTTGATAACTTTGGCTAACTCGACTGTGTATTTTCCTGTGTTAGTTTAGGTTGTTTTATGTAATGTATCCGTTTTTATTCTGTCGTTAGTCAACGCTTCAGCTTTATCATGTATATCTATTATATAGTCATTTTATAAAATTTATTTTTTGCATAAGTATAAATTATTCTAAATAATGAGGATGTTCTAAACCCAGGCAGAAATCCCTAGCCGTATTGGTCGTAACGTTTTTGAGCTTTTTGGTCCTCTGTGCTCTTCAACTTTTTACTTTTTCGAACATTGCTCATCTGATCGTCACTGGTTGGTATTGAGTGTACGAGGCGCACGTCTGGCGTGTTAAATTTTAAATTTGGTACCTATTGTAGCCTATTTGTTAGCTATTATTGTGTGTTTCTCTGTCCCATATGTTCTACAATTTATTTTTTATTGTAGTCCTGTCATGTAATATTGTCATTTTAATTTTATAATTAACATTGCCATAAAAGCGGTAGGTTTCGCAAGCCACAAAACCAGGTTCAACCCACCATTTTTTTCTTCTGCACCAAGTCAGGAAAATGTATAAATATTATGTAAATTTAATAATATAAATAAATGTAAAATTAAAATCGGAATGTTAACATTCCTTGGTAAAATGGTAAAATCAAAATCTCAAACACAGTAAAAGACTGGAAACAACTGTCATATTCAATACTTGATAAAGATATTTCCTTATTTGAAAACGATGCATTAAAAGAGAGACGAAAGATCACAGAGGGACAGTCAAACTCATAAATCGAAAATACGCTGACAAAGTCATAGCTCAAAATGAAAAAGACAAACAGACTAACAGACAACCAATAGTACACATGACACAATATATAAAAGAAAACAATAAGCAACAGGAACCCCACCAAACCTCGTTTCATATCAAGCTTAAACTCTAATTTGTATGACAGTTGCATAAATTTAATTATATTGGCAACAATGTTTTAACAAAACAAACAGGCATAATAAGTTAAATTGACCAAAATAGGGATACAACAGACGACATCATGTTATAATCTTAATCACTATTCAGACAAATCTATCCAGAAAGAGAATCAAAATGGCATATAGACAAAGCACATAAATTGAAAAACAACTGCCATGGATGTCATGCATCCTACATTGCCTTCGTTTATGTATGAATTTTTTATCGGCTACTTTATGTCAATCCGCCGAAAAGAAACAAAAAACACAGCAACAGATATGAATAATAAATGAATGGAAATTAAAGACAACACACATATAGATCAGAAATGATTGATATCTATACACGGGACTTAATATACTAAATAGGTCTATTTGTGATTTGGCATATCATATGATATTCATTTATGATTTTCGGTAATTTTGCCGGTCGTGTACAAACCAGCTATACAGACTTAGTTGACTTAAAGTATTTCCCATTGAGGTATTGGTATTTATTATAACTATACAACTACATTTTCACTTATTAAAACAAAACCCTATTAATTTCCTCTTTCATTGAAGCGAGTTCGTTTGAGCAAGGCGGCTTTTTAATAAAACCTCTTTTGTGTGAGCAACAATTTCAATTTCTCCCAAATATCATCCGAATTAAACTGTTTGTGATCCACCCATTCTATCAAGTACACATAGTTCCAGATGTAAGAAAATTTACGAGGTACATCTGTAATTTTGATGTCCTTTGTCAGAACTATCACTGTTTCTAAATTGCTCCTAGTTCTCTCGTATTGAGCCCTGTCTATCTCGAATGTACGATCAGGTGATAGTCTATACCCTGGAGTTATCACAAATATAATGCATCTTCTTTCTTTAATAGCTTCTGCCTCGTTATCAGCGTGAGAAATCCCGGCAAGGAAATCCTCTCCCTTATACACATGTTTAAACCCCATTCCCCTTCCAGTTTTGAGACAAGCGTTTCTTTGATCCAATAAACCGCATTACCTTCATAAGAAATATACACATCGTAAGTGTACTGCCTTTTGATTTTCTGTTCAACTACACGATTTATTATTCCCTGGAGGGTAAATATGATTTTCCAACGTTTATTATACAACACTAGCAATATCGCTATTATAAAGGCAGTTGACAGTAATGTTGTTGCTAATGTTAACCACATAAAACTTTCACAATGAGCAAACAGATCGGATAAAGAGTTATATGCATCCAATGTATTGCTGTTACTTCCGTTAGGTAGAACACATTTATACGAGCGACTGTCTAACTTTACATCTGTTGTCTGCAGCCATCTTATCAGGTCAATATTATTACACGAACATTCAAATGCATTTCCTGCTAAGAACAGTGACATTGAATGCATGTTTTGCATATGATCGAGCCAATTCCTTATTTCTAAACTGATTCCTGTTAAAAGATTATTTCGAACATCAAGTGTTTTAATCTTTAAATGATTAATCATCTGTATCGGGATACTATGCAGTAAATTTTTTGATAAATTTAATCGAGATAGATTTTTCATTGGGTCTAACAAATTGTCTGAGAAGTACCAAATGTTGTTTTCCGATATATCAAGGGTTCCACTAGGTTTTTCGGATGCGCTTGTATGCCCTCATTCAAATTGCGATTCTTCCAAACAACTGTTTTCAGATTGTTGTGAGAAAATCTACCAAATTCCTGCCAAATAAAGGAATAATCACCTCCACTATCAATCAGTGTTTCCAAATTTGGGGGATGATGAAGAGAATCAGATTCGAAAAGTATAATCCCCGACGATATTGAGTATGACAAGTCAATATACTTCAATCTATTATTAATAGGCACAAGATATATAATAGGTAAATCATTTGCCATCACGTAACTAGCATCCAATCATTCTACAGATTTTGAAAAATTTAAAATAAAATTGGAAGGATTATCGAAACCTGCAGAAACGGTATTTTCTTTAGACACGGGATAGCTTACAACGTTATAGAAAATATCCCACGTCTTAAAACGACTGGCATCCCGGGTAAAGTTGTTAAGATATTGCAGCTGTATTTTATTAGATATTATAGTAAACCTATTTGCCCTTACCGACAGATGTTGTATACATTCAGGATAACGAAATGTAAATAAAGACCCAGGTTCATAATCAACAATACCATTTTGTGACAAATCCAAGTTTTCAACGCAAATAGTCTGTAAATACTTTGTCATCTCAGTTGTTACGATAAAAGAATAAGGAAATTCCTTGCTGTCAATAACAGCGTCGCTCACGTGATGAAAATTTATAATTGACATGTTTTTATTTGTGTATGGATTAAGCAAAAACAGTGCCTGCTTTAAATGCATGAATGTGTCAGAAAAATCGACCACTTTTAGCTCTGGAAACGGCAAAAGAGTACCTGTTTCAGCATAAACAAAATTCAATCTACAATTTTGCATTATAAGTGTTTCAACACTAGACGAGATAAACTTAAATGTTTCATTTGTAAGGCTTACAACATAACAGGACTGGAATTCTATCCTCTTGAGACTTTTTAATTGTTTAAATCCTTGTTCAAACTTTGGTTTTGGCATTAAGTCAATCGATAAGTTTGTCAATTGATGTAAAACACCCAATGCCTTGTCTGGATACGTCATTATGGTGGAAAAGTTAGTCGGCTGATCCATGTTTCTCATGATGTTTAGAATATTTAATTTCTTCAGGGGTACGAACAAATCTATGATATACACTTTTGAAAGATCAAGACAATTATCAGCCATTTCCAACGATTGAAGATTTCCTAATCCTTTAAATGACGAGTTTGATATATGACTTATTTTGTTTGAATTCAGATTAAGTTCCAATAAGTTTTTGTAATTGACGAATGCATAATTTGTAACACCTGTTATGTCGTTCCTACTAAGATCCAGTGCAGTAATATTTCGCGGTAAATTTTGAGGAACATGTACTAGTCCCATATTTGTACAGTCTGCCGTTATAATCGCATGTTTTCCACTATTTGTCTCTTTTATCTTGCAATGTGTTGAACACAAAACCGATATAAGATGGTAAATAAATGAATAACTAAACAATATTCTAACATAAAGCTTCATTGTATGGACTTGTAAGGAATATATGAAAGTGTTTAATTAAGTACAGTTTCTTTTCTCAAGTTGTCACATAAAACATTATCGGAATTCTATGTCACGAGTTTACACTGTATCTAGAGCAGTATCCTAGTATATTGTTGCAGCGGGATACAATAAGCCGAATGAATAAGCAAAAAAATAACCTACAAAACTACATATATTTTTTTTTTATTGTAACATAAAACAGCAGATCTGGTTACAGTTTTATTTGCAGTGACAACTATGGTTTGATGGTTATTATGTAACACTATATTTCCTTTCAGATAACATTAATTTTTAAGTTGACACCCCATCTAATCTACATACATGACTAACTTGACCTCATGCGTCACAGTCAAATGACCACTAATTGCGACCCTTTAATAGCAGACTTTATTTTGTTATGAATCACATTTTATGATAAAACTCAGTAAAGATCCGTCTAAATTGCATTTAATTAATAAATCATTTGACAGATATTTAAGGTTTACACGGGAAACTCCACACTGTTCAAGGAATGAAAAATAGATGATGTGGCGTATTTTCATGTCCTAAACATCTATCAGGCTATTTGAAAATATATTTTTCAGCGTTTCACAGTATAGTGGAAAAATTCTGTCTTATAGTTCTAATATATTTTGTATGGGTAAATTATGTATGATTTGATAGGTCAGGTGACCTAATGTTTTGTTATGCTAATTTATTTTTCGCGGGTTCGTGAAAAAAATTGTCTAGTTTGTCATTCTAGCCGTAGACATCGTACAGTTAAATGTCGGAGCCTGTACAGTTAGATTCTTAGATAAAACAACGTTTGCAAGAAGTTGTTCTAACCGCGCAGAATGATATCGTACATTACATGGACAGGATTATTGATAGCAGTTTTGACGCGTTCCGAAAGTGGACGAACGAAAATTAACGACAATCATCAAAAACACAATTTGCCAAGATTGAAAAGATGAATTCGGACAATTACGTGTTCAAGAGAAAGGGGGATGAAGAACAATTTAAAGTTAATTCCAAAGTTGCCAACAAGATGAAGAAAGGTAGATGTTTTCTGAAGGAAGACCATAAGCAAACCGAACAGACCCAAAAGGCAGCACAAAGTATCAGTGAAGGTTTGGATATATTACGTCATAGACAAAAAAAATAGTTAAACTGGCAGATCAATCCGAGGGTGGCTGGAAAATAGTGACAGAATGCGAAACGCATAGTCTGGCCGACGATTGTAAGAGAAAAAACGAACCATCAGAGCCGAAACGAAAACAAAGCTGCACGGAAAATCAAAAACAAGAAACAAAGTACACAGCATAGATCAACCTCTTACAGTACCTCTCAATCGTCGAGATTTAATTCCAACGCACCTGGAAATAATGTTCCAGTTCAACGCCCAGGGAAATGTTATGAATGTGGTATTCCCCGACACTGGAGGGTCGACCATTAACTGGTGCATTTGGTGCAGCAATGCAATGAAACAAGAATGACGAGATAAGTAAAAATGTAAATAGTTTTGATAAAACTGTTGAAAACTTTGATAGTTTTGACAAAAGCACAATTGCAAAAGAGACACATTCACAGTTCGTTAAGCTTGATAACACATTTAAAAGTACAGGTAGGGAGGTGAAGTTTAACCATTCACCGGTAAACAGGCAACGCGTACACTTATTGGCAAAGTATAAATGCAAACGACTATAGTCTAAGTATTATTAGAAATGGTTACTATTGCCGCATTTCTTTCTAACCAATATTTTGTAAACGGTGTGTCGTGTTTGTTGTTGTTTTCTAAACGCAATAAAATAGAGAAACAAATACATCGTTTAATAAGCCTTTTCTGACCTTTTCTTAACTTTCAATAATGCATGCACATGTTGTTAATTAACAGACTTTTTACAAACGTAGACAACAAATATCGTTTACTCAAGTTCAAGTTAGAAACAAATGTAGCGTTTGTACTAACAAACGACGAACGACAAACTGTAGACGCATTTTTAGCGAGTGCATAGTTTGACAAATGATCAAAACATGTGCGCGCTTGGTCGTTTGCATCGTTTGTGTTAGAAAGAAATGCAACCTTTATTCCGTTTTATACATAACCTGAAAGCTGTAACTTAAGTAACAATAAGGCAGAATTTGATAATTCAGAGTTTGTTAAATCCGAGATCACTCAGTAAATTAGTCGGGTGTATATCTCAAGTACCTGAGTTACCTAAAGTAGTTAATCCTCTCACAGTTGCGAGGAATAAAGAAAAGTCAGATTAGTTCTTGAGTGCAGGCATATAAACCCCCACATATACAAATTTAGGTTCAAATATGAATATTTTGTTGAAGCTAGTCATATGTTCGAAAAGGGGGACTATCTATTTGCATACGGTCTTCGCTAAGCATATCATCGTATTGAAATATTCGAATATCACAAAACGTACGTAGGTTTCGGTGGGTTTCATGAACATGAAAAAATAACAAAATACTACGTTTTTAGCGTATTACCTTTTGGTATAAGTACAGGAGGATACATATTTACTAAGGTTGTAATTGCATTGTAAAATATTTAAGAGATCAAGAATTACAGATTATAATGTATCTTGATGATGGCATAGGTGTGGCAAGTGAAATTAGTAAGGGTCATTTCTGTAGCTTAACTGTACGTTATGCTTTAAGATCCGCTGGTTTTTTAATTGCCGAAGTAAAGTGTAATTATCCTTTACTGGAGGTCGGCTCTTTTTTGGCCAATTATAAACGTTGGTGTTGTAGGTTCGCAAACATTTGTGAGTTTTGTAGGACACAGCAGATTATTGTCATCAAGTGTAGTTATAAAAGGAAGAGGGAGGAAAGAAAGATACAAATTTCACTATGTTGGCACTTAAAATTAGCTGTAAGATATTTATTGTTTTAAATTTTTTTAGTGATCGGGGTAACATGTACCATTCAGAAAGAGATTTCACAGTGTGAAGCGATTTCAAAAAAATTCAATAAACTTGGTGAGAAAATGGATGATTTTTTGATACATTCATATAGCAGCAACACCAATAGTAAATATTTTTATTCTTTTTACGTTTTATCCAAAGAAGGAGAACAATCTATTCACGCTTCTCCAATTCACGTTGCGCGACTAAAAGTGTAGTTCAATCTGCCGTTAACGGATCAAGTGGGTGCATAATATTCAAGGAACTCAAGATCCCACAACAAATTCTTTCGTTGTGAATTTAACGGAAGCTGCAAAACGACAACCACACAGACCGAAAGTGAAAAAGATCACATTACAGTAGATGTTTTGATAAAGTTATGTTCTAATTACAAAGATTGTAATGATTTACTTGTTATACGGGATTTAATTTTGATAATTTTATGTTTTGCTGGTTTTCTTCGTTATGACGAAGCAAGCGCTATTCGTTGTAAGGATATAGTCTGCAAGGATGATCATTTTCAATCATTATATTTAAGAGTAAAACTGATCTATATAGATTAGGTGACGAAATTGTCATCTGTAAAGGAGTCTGTCTATATTTATTATTGAAATAGTATTTTCAATTAGCTAAGATTAATTCTGAATCAGATAATTTTATATTTAGACTAATTTTCAGATCAAAACAAAACAAGTGTGTTCATTAATATATAAAAATAAACGGTTAGCTATACCGGAGCTAGAGAATGAATAGTTTCTAGGTTAAACAGTATTTGTCCTGATTTAAACATTAGTTTGCGTTCTTTAAGAGCAGATTGGGCTACTGCAGCCGCCAATTCAGATGTAAACGAACATTGTTGGAAACGACACTGTCGTAGGAAAAGCGACACTGCTAAAGATGGTTACGTGGCTGATTCACTTGATCATCGGCTTCAGGTTACGAAAACTTTGGCTTGTGAATGTTTAGGGTTTGAATTTTATTCTTTGTTATGATTTATGATTTTATTAATATCTTGCATTGTATTCATATTGCATTTTTCACGCCCGTTCTTTGTTTTTTCTAGTCTGTTTGCACGGCAACATGCATATTTCAGTTGAGTTTTATTTTGTTGGCCAAAATTATTGTATAGTTATGACATATATTTTTCAGCGTTTCGCAGTATAGCGGAAAAATATTGTCTTAAAGTTTCTATAATATTTTGTATGGGTCAATGATGTATGATTTGATAGGTCAGTTGACATAATGTTTTGTTCATCTTCGCTAGCCAAGGGTAACGATTCACTCCCGCTCTCTTCACCCTTGGCAGATTGAGATAATATTTCGGAGACACAAGGTAAGGATTTTTATTGGTTGCAGTAGAAACTCGCTGCATCCAATCAAAAAGCTCCTATAACATGATCACGTGTAAATGTAGAAAGTGTTTGTAAACAATTGCCACGTGTTTATTGTGCAATAAGTTTTTACATCACTAAACATACGACTATATTTAGTGACAACTGGAATGTTTTTAATCAACTAATAGAAGTTCCTGTGTATGTTTCATGCACAAATGCATGAATGTTGACGTATATTTTCGTTTCCGGCTTTACCAAGTGGGTAGAATCTAGACGCTACCGTGTTTTTATCTCCAAATTGAAGAGTTCAAGTGCTACCATTGGTCAAGAATAATGTATTCGGAATGGGCGTGACTTTAATCTTACGATAGATGGCGCAACATTGCTATCACAAATGTTGGCTCAACCTGCCAAGGGTGAAGAGAGCGGGAGTGGATCGTAACCCTTGGCTAGCGAAGATGTGTTTTGTTATGCTTATTTGTTTTTCGCGGGTTCGTGAAAAATTGTCTAGTTAGTCATTCTAGCCGTAGACATCGTACAGTTTTTCTTTTTGTATAGAAATTGCATATCCAACTAAGTTAGACATCACTCGACTTCTGTGATGTATACTAGCCGCCATTTTTTATTATATTTCCCCATATAAAATGTATAGATGCTTCAATAAAGTTCAATTTTCTCATAAACCTGACCCGTTTTCTAAATTTTGCAAATCAATCCTTGATATTCAAACATATTTCTATCAATTTTGGTCCTAATAGTTTAATTTTTTATTAAAGTCAGTCATTTTAGAGTTGTAAAACATGCACTTTTTCTCGTCATTTCTCCGTTGACTCAATGCTAAATTACCGATACCCATGTCTACATGTACAACAAATAAAGACAATCCGTAAATAAAAAACAAACTTTGCAAATCGATTAATAAAATTGAGAATGGAAATGGGGAATGTGTCAAAGAGACAACAACCCGACCAAATAAAAAACAACAGCAGAGGGTCACCAACAGGTCTTCAATGTAGCGAGAAATTCCCGCACCCGGAGGCGTCCTTCAGCTGGCCCCTAAACAAATATATACTAGTCCAGTGATAATGAACGCCATACTAATTTCCAAATTGTACACAAGAAACTAAAATTAAAATAATACAAGACTAACAAAGGCCAGAGGCTCCTGACTTGGGACAGGCGCAAAAATGCGGCGGGGTCAAACATGTTTGTGAGATCTCAACCCTCCCCCTATACCTCTAACCAATGTAGAAAAGTAAACGCATAACAATACGCACATTAAAATTCAGTTCAAGAGAAGTCCGAGTCTGATGATGTAACCAAAGAAAATAAACAAAATGACAATAATACATAAATAACAACAGACTACTAGCAGTTAACTGACATGCCAGCTCCAGACTTCAATTAAACTGACTGAAAGATTATGATTTCATCATATGAACATCAGGCACAATCCTTCCCGTTAGGGGTTTAGTATCATACCATCATAACATATATGAGAAGAACATAACCCGTGTCATGCCAACAACTGTTTTTAGAATAAATGTGTTTAGTTCCGATGCAAAGACCCTATCAGTGACTCAATATTAACACCAAAATATGCAATCTTTAATGACTTGACAACAGTATCGTAATTATATCCCTTCTTAATAAGTCTATTCAAAGGTTTTGTAAGTTTCTGAGGTGAATACTGACACCTTTGTGCTTTATAAAGAATATTACCATAAAAAATTGGATGTGAAATACCTGAACGTATTAGAAGTCTGCATGTTGAGCTATATTTACGAATGATGTCTTTATACCGATGATAAAATTTAGTAAATGTTTTGACTAGTTTGTGATATCGAAAACCCTGGTGTAATAATTTTTCAGTAATACATAAATTTCTCTCTTTAAAATCTAAAACATTGTTACATACACGAGCGAATCGTACAAGTTGAGATATATAAACACCGTAAGATGGTGACAAGGGAACGTCACCATCTAAAAACGGATAATTAACGATAGGAAATGAAAAATCATCCCTTTTATCATAAATTTTAGAATTAAGCTTTCCATTAGTGATATAGATATCAAGATCGAGAAAAGGGCAGTGGTCATTGTTAGTACTAGCTTTATTTAAAGTAAGTTCAACAGGATAAATTTCATTAATATACATACTGAAGTCGTCATTATTGAGAGCCAAAACATCATCCAAATATCTAAAAGTATTATTAAATTTGTTTATCAGATGTTGTTTCGATGGGTCTTTGCTTATTTTTGTCATAAATTGTAACTCATAACAATACAAAAACAGGTCCGCAATAAGTGGTGCACAGTTAGTCCCCATTGGTATTCCGACAATCTGACGATATACGGAATCCCCAAAGCGAACAAAAATGTTATCTAGTAAAAATTCAAGGGCATATATAGTATCAAAGCATGTCCAACTAACATAGTTTTTTTGTTTATTGCTACTAAAAAATGACCTAAAAGAGTTTGAACATATATATTCACATTCTGATTTTTTGAATGCCCATTTAATTAGGTGTGTGAATTTTTTCTTAATGAGAATGTGAGGCAATGTGGTATACAGGGTAGAAAAATCAAAACTTTGAACAGATTCAAAATCACCAATATATGCATGCAATTTATCAAGTACTTCCAACGAGTTCTTGACACTCCGAAAGTAATTTATTCCACTATTTTCGAAGGCCTTATTTGAACAATTTATTATCAAGTTTTTAATTGTACCAAGTGTGCTGGTAAGAAGAATAGACAATTTAGTAGTTGAACATGGCTTGAAGACGAAATAAATCTATATTTGTAAGGGGTTTTGTGTAGCTTCGGAAGCCAATACATAGTTGGGACTTTCATTGTATTTGGCTCTGCTTGTAAAGCGGTGGCTAAAAGTTTATGTTTGTTACAGATTTCGTTTTCTGAAAATGGAGTCAGTTGGAATGTTGGTGAATTGGTGATTTCTTTTTTCAGAACCTCAATGTAAAATTTACGTCAAACAATAATAATATTATTAGCAGCTTTATCGGCCGGGACAAAAACAAATTCCTTGGCTAGTTCTTTTAGTTTATGTTTGATACGAGAAATAGGTTTATAATAGTAAAATGTTCTTTAAAATGTTGAATACGTATATCAACTATCTTCATTACTGAATTAAAAAAAGAGTCCAAAGATTTTTTGTCAGCTTTTTCCCGTTTTATCCATTTCATACAGTAAGTATGGAGTGAGTCGTGGATGATATTACGACACTCATTCCAATTAATAATAGACGGGGGACGATATTTAGGTCCTTTACTGAGGAATGATTTTAACTCTCGGTCTTTAACGGGAGAGATCCGTTTGCGCCAAAAATGCGTCCTTTTGCGCCACAACTTTTTTCTCTAATGCTACGTTTGCGCCACCTGTTTTAAAATTACATGGTATCATTTGCGCCAAAAATAAAACATACGAATGTGCCAATTAGAAGAAAAATGACTTCCCTCCTCCCGCTTTATTTGGACTTGGAACTAGCAGTTTACACGGCAAATTTTTCCTTTTCTGAAACATACTTTCTTCTTACTACTGCTGCATGGGTACTTCCAAATTTAATGTATGTAGTAGCTTGTAACTTGTGTTTATTGTCAAAAAGACAAAGATTGAAGGATGAAATGCAGAAAACAGATCATAATAATTCCCGTGGAATGCTTCTGCTCCATTACTGGTACGTCTTGCGGTAGATAGAGTTTCAGCCAATAACAAAGCACTGTGTCATCAACATACATGTATGTGGCTAAAACATAATCAGCAATCTGTATAATGCATGTCAAGTCATTTCTCTCCAGATGTTCATCTTCAATGCTGAAATATCTCCGAACATATGATATTTTTTAAGCCAAAAATAAGAATACACATTCATCATTAATATTTATGATAGAAATGTGTACAGGTAAACTGGCGCAAATGAGTTCCGAATATTGGCGCAATTGATACATTTGGAAAAAAACTTTTGGCGCAAATGATACCCTGAAAACAGTAATTGGCGCAAACAGACTGCTGCCTCTTTAACGATGTTAAGATCTCCTGTTATAACATGGGAAATGGGTCCATAAATATATTCGGAATTACTGCAATTACATAGTATATTGAAACATATATCTGGCGGGGAATACTACTTAAAACAGTTTAATTTTAGGGCAAATTCGGTCAAACATCGATTTAAAAAAGGGAAATTTTCGGGATTTTTCAAAATGGCGGATGATGTTTATGGAAATGTTGCATCAAATCAAGGATTTATATAGTAAGACTTTTCTAGATTATATTTAAATTTTCATTCAGAATCTCTGATATTTCTGTTGTTTTCTTTGGTGACATTTCGATATGATTGATTTCAAAATGCCTTGATAAAGAAAATATTATTTTAAGTGTGACACGGGAACATTTATTTTGACAGATTTTCAGTATTTACTGTTACCGGAAAATATTTTAAAATAAAATTCATAATACATTTTTTCTCTTCTTTTTTTAAAGGTGTTTTTCCTGTTTTCTGTATATTTCATCTTTCTGTAGAAATATATTTATACATTCCTTATAGAACAAAAAAAATGTTTTCATCCGATGAGAAAAAAACCCAATGCCCAACAATTATTATAGATAAATATTCGGTAAACGGACAGAAAGTCACAGGACAAAAAGTCACAGGACATAAAGTCACAAATTTGGTAGGACAAAAAGTCACAGGACAAAAAGTCACAAATAACTTGTTGACAATTGTTTGAATATATAAGAGAAATATCTTTAAATATTTACTTTTTATTACATTAATTCATATCAAAGTTTAGGAAATGTGTCATTATACTAAAAAAATCAAAATTTATTTAATTTAAATCATGCAAAAGATATTGTTTTGGCACTATGAAGCCATTTAATTGAGAAGCCACCTTGACATTTTGTTTTTTTAACAATGATTTGATCATCTTTGATATTTTTTTGATAAATTTTGTTTGCAAAGTTGGTTTTGATACAAAAGTTCAAGAAAAATACAAAATATTTTTTGTAGAAATAAGCGGTTTTTATTTAAAGTAAATAATCAGAAAAAATGAATTGTGACTTTTTGTCCTGTGACTTTTTGTCCGTGACTTTTTGTCTGTGACTTTTTGTCCTGTGACTTTCTGTCCTACATTCAAATATTCTATACCTTTAAAATTCCATCCCTTTACAGAACAGGTGAACTCGGACTTGGGTTATAATGTTACGTAACAATATATTGTCAGGTAGACGTGCAAACCAAAAGCAACCAGGTGACATTAAACATCCTGTCAGTGTGTATACATGTATTACCAGAGTTTAAATTTTGTGAAATACAAAAGTTTTAATAAATGTACAAATAAATACCTTCTTTTAATTTCCCGTGTCAAATCAGAAGACGTATGTATCATAATAAACTTTAAGAACATATAAAAGATATTCAAATATTTATGTTTTCATAATTTTAAAGAAATATTATAATTCTAATTTAAATTTAATATAAATGGATTTTTTTTTAATTATTTTATAGGAAATTCAACGAGATTTTATTATTATTATTTTTAATTCAATATTTTAAGCTAAATCCCTGCATTCAGTGAATCGGTATAAAGTTTAACTCGTGTAAACAAATGTTATCGTCTACATTAAAACAGAGACGTCGTATAATACGATTGCTCTGATTTCAACACTATTGTATACCCTATAATATCTGGTAAACGGAAAAAAAAGTCACAGGAAAAAAAGTCACGGGAAAAAAAGTCACAAAATTACTAGGAAAAAAAGTCACAGGAAAAAAAGTCACAAGAAAAAAAATCACAGGAAAAAAAGTCACAATATTGTTGCTGTTTAACTCACATCTCTTTCATTTCATAAGAGATATAAAACAAAAATAATTACAACAAGAATGTGTCCAAAGTACACGGATGCCCCACTCGCACTATAATTTTCCATGTTCAATGGACCGTGAAATTGGGTAAAAAGTATAATGTGGCATTAAAATTAGAAATATCATACCATAGGGAACATGTGTACTAAGTTTCAAGTTGATTGGACTTCAACATCATCAAAAACTACCTTGACCAAAAACTTTAACCTGAAACTAACACTTTCGTTTTCTATGTTCAGTGGACCGTGAAATTGGGGTCAAAAGTCTAATTTGGCTTTAAAATTAGAAAGATCATATCAAAAGAAACATGTGTACTAAGTTTCAAGTTGATTGGACTTCAGCTTCATCAAAAACTACCTTTACCAAAAACTTTAACCTGAAGTGGGACAGACGGACGAACGAACGGTACGACGGACGAACGAACGAACGAACGGACAGAAAGACATACGAACGAACGGACGCACATACCAGAAAACATAATGCCCCTCTACTATCGTAGATAACAAATCCTTGAAAACATGCATGTATCAATAGTACACCAGCATGTACACGTTTCATTTTAATGTTTTGCGATTTATATCTAAATTTCCAAAGCCAGTCGTATAAAATGAATTAAAAAATGTCCATTTCCATACAAAATACTTATTGGGAATGTTTTCCCATATATTTATATATATGTCATGTATGTGCGACCATATGACCATTTCCATAAAAAAAAATATTTGGAAAGTTTCTCCTATTCATACATGTATGTGCAGACCATATGACTATTTCATACAAAAATTATATATTGTGACTTTTTTTCCTGTGACTTTTTTTCCTGTGACCTTTTTTCCTGTGACTTTTTTTCCATGACTTTTTTCCGTGACTTTTTTTCCTGTGACTTTTTTTCCTACATTCTAATATCTATCGACAGAGTTAGCGGTCCTGAATAGGACTCATATAGTTGGATATGGTCTTTTTATATAACCATGATAACTATGATCATGATGAAGTACGGCATCATTACCAAGAAACGGTTCGTGCATTGCTCCGTGGCACAGGTTTCTAAACTATATAAGTTGGGTTTTCCTGGGCGGCGAGTGGCCGTTTATGACGGGTATTCATAATATGATATTTAACATTTGGAATGTTCTTAGGAGTAAATAAATATTTATTACTATTGTTGCCAGAAGTATATTGACATGAATATTAATAATGTGGTCATTTTTATAAATTTCCTGTTTACAAAACACTACGGATTTTCTTATCCCAGTCATAGGTAACCTAAGCCGTATTTGACACAACTTTTTTTGAATTTTGGATCCTCAATGCTCTTCAACTTTGTACTTGTTTGGCTTTATAAATATTTTGATATGAGCGTCACTGATGAGTTTTATGTAGACGAAACGCGCGTCTGGCGTACTAAATTATAATCCTGGTACTTTTGATAACTATTTACACCACTGGGTCGATGCCACTGCAAGACCAAGATTTTCCTATATAATCGAATTAAAAGAACTCCGGGGAAAATGACATTAGCTTTTTACCTGTTCTTGTGTGATTTTTATTATACCAAACGTAAACTTTCATTGATTGGTCTGTAATTAATCAGTGATTAACCAGTGGAAAAACCGACGATCGAGAACAAAAGCAAAGTCACTCTTCTTTTGAAAAAAGTCGAATGATCAAAAGTTAATTCTAAACACAATTCGCACATTTCAAAGAAACAGTTTGTAACTGCGGTATTAGAAATATACATGAGAATACACGATGCTTATAAAGATAATTGCATATGAAGCTTGTGAAATTGAAATTTAAAATGGGTTAATCTTTGCTTCATATTTAAAGATCGTTCATGTCTAATTTATAAAAGATCGTTCATGTCACTAATTTTTAGAGTATTCCATCTTCACAGTTCTTAACTTGTTACAATTTCCCTACATGATATACATATTTTTCACATAAATGTTTTAAAGTACATCAATCTGCTTTTGTCACGTGAACTTTCAATATAAAGATATTGTCATTTTGTGAATATAACAATGTAAAAGTTGTGTCTGTACAGTCCAAAAAAAGATAAATACGTGCCTAGAGTACGTTATCCGTTAATAGAATATAGAATTTTAATTAAACCTTTTTTTTTTTTAACGAAAATGACGTCTTAATTTCTGTATTTGCAGTCTTTTCGGTCTGTTCTTTTTCAATGTTAACCATGGGATAAGATCCGTTTCGATTCGCTCAGTAACTTAATTTCAAAAGTTTTAATCTTTGTTGCACACCAAATGATTACTTTGAATTTTTTCTGCACTTCTCTAATCCAGCTGCATACATATTCGGTTAATTGACAAGTTCCGGGGAGCTAAACAGTCAGTACAAAAATAAATGGAATCTGTTCCTCCAGTAATTTACTTATGTTGCGACATTTTAAACTTTTTTTTACTCATTTTGAAGTTTTCACAGGAGAGGAACTATTTTTCCAAAATATATTTCTTACTGTATTTTCAACAAAAGCTAATCCACGGTAGGTATACTGTCAATTCAGGATTGTGGTGTTTTTAGTAAATCGTTCCACTTTTTTCGAGTGTAGATCTTTTTTTTTCGAATGATAAAACATGCGATAAGGTAATTTAACTGCTATTTCGTAATAAAAGTAATATTTTTTTACACGACTAGCCATCTTATCGTGAATACTTTTCATGTTTAGATCATCAAAAAGGCACAATTTTCTTGTTTTAACCCCAACATTCAGTGTTTAATATTGTCCGGGTATTTTCGAGTGCAACAGTGAAAAGTAAAAAAAGGTATTCTTGACTTTAAAAAAAAACCCTTTTTTTCAAGTTTATAACAGTTATTTAGTGAAGGACAATATCATATATTCCCAATAGTCACCAAAATATATTACAACGTAGATCAAAATGAACCTTTTTCAATTAAATGCAAAAAAAAACATCGTGTGGGGGATTCATAATCTTTTCAACTTTACGTCATGCTACTTTTGCTTTTACAGTTAATAAAATGTTTTGTGGTGAACCCCGGAGTTTAAAAAAAGGAGTAAGAAACCTACTGGACGGCCGTGAAGAATCCAGAAAAAATACTATTTAAAACAAATATTACTAAAAAAAAGGCCTACATCACGAATATATACTGTACATGTAATTAATAAGATGAGAAAAACAAAAATATACAAGTTCAAAGTTAAAGAGCATTGAGGGTCCAAATTTCCAAACAGTTGTGCCAAATACGGCTAATGTAATCTATGACTGGAATAATGAAATCCTTAGTTTTTTTTCGAAAAATTCAAACTTTTGTAAACAGGAAATTTGTAAAAAAAAAGACCACATTATTAGTTTTCATGTCAACACCGAAATGTTGACTACTGGGCTGGTGATACCCTCGGGGACGAAACATCTACCAGCAGTGGCATCAACCCAGTGGTGTAAATAGTTATCAAAGGTACCAGGATGATAATTTAGTACGCCAGACGCGCGTTTCGTCTACATAAGACTCATCAGTGACGCTCGTATCAAAATGTTTATAAAGCGAACCAAGTTCAAAGTTGAAGAGCATTGAGGGTCCAAAATTCCCAAACAGTTGTGTCAAATACGGCTAAGGTTATCTGTGCCTGGGATAAGAAAATGCTTAGTTTTTCGAAAATTTTAAGTTTTGAACACACCCGCGACCAAATTATAAGCCTAGTATATTTGATGAGTTTATACAATAAATCGCAATTATAAAACTATATATAAAAAAGAAGATATGGTATGATTGCCAATGAGACAACTCACCACAAAAGACTGAATGACACAGAAATTAACAACTATAGGTCACCGTACGACTTTCAACAATGAACAAAGCCCATAACGCATATACTAAGCTATATAAGGCACTGAAATGACCATGTAAAACAATTCAAACGAGAAAACTAACGGCTTAATCTGTGTACAAACAATGAACGAAACACAGTTCAATGACATTCAAAGTGTTGTTGCTATTATTTTTATTTCCATCATTATTATTATTAGAAGAATTAAAAACTACAACTCTTGTACGTTAAATTGTTAAATTTTCTTTTTCCTTTTGAAAATGTTATAAATAAGTATGCACCATCCACTTTGCATATTTTGTGTGATTGAACTCTACCAACTTTAGTATATGTACTTTACGTATGCTAAAACCGTCTCATTTTTAATAGTTCTCTGAATACGAACAATCTGATAGGTTGATAAGGAAAACAAATTATCGGGGTTTAAGAAATAGTTTTCACTTTTATTGGAATAGAAAGGATGAATTAATTATACTGACTTTGTTTTTCCTAAGTCTGTTTTATCGATGCTATTGCCAGCTACAAGCAAGTGGGTAAGGTCTAAATATATTTAATCTAATTTTTTACATACTTTGATAATTACTTTTTCGGTGTAAATTTTTTTTATTTAATTATTGATCGTTTCCCTGTGGGTGCGCGATATACATATTAATTATAAATGTAAAAAAAATGAAGTGAAATTGAAGCTAAATTAGATCAAAGAAGGATATAAATTTGTTATAAGAATGAAACAACGGTACTGCTTATATTATAGATATTTTACTTATAGTTATAAATTTTATAAAATATAGAATGAACAATCTTCAATCTGGTCTGAACAAATAGTCGTACAAACTTCTACTAGGGGTTCACTTGATAAATATACATGCAATTATTATACGTGAATTTCACAGTTTTGCTGGAAATGGAGGTAATGTCCTTATTTTAGAAATACTCGGGATAATATACTATTACTTATAACCCAAGAGATGGTCCGGGAATATTTGGTAATTTTATAGCATAGCTTGCTATTTTTTAGTATGTATATTTGGTGAAAAAAGAGAACATGCCGAATCGGTGTCTTCCTCCTATTCCCACTTTTTAAAAATACTATTCCTTCTATTCCCACTTGCAAATAACAATAAATGTTTTGATAAATAATTTGTTTTTATAACAATCAGGGTTAATTAGAATTTCACCTAAGATTTACCTGTATTTTTTTTTTAAAGCATAACATATTTGGTACACTGTTTGGGAATAATACCTTGTTTATTTGTAATATGTTTCTTTTTTCATCAAATTGATACTTAAAAATAGAGAAAAATTATGATAAATAGATTGGAGTTAGATTTATTTTTAAACTTTTGAATTTGTACTTAAAAATGAAGAAAAAAATTATGATAAATAGATTGGAGTCAGATTTATTTTTAAATCTTTGAATTTGTAACTTTAAAAAATTGTCTGCTTTTACTAATAAATCATGATATAAATAATATTATAACCAAGTATAATCTTATATGTATATATATATATCTTTATTCTCACAAACCAAATTACAGAAAGGTATAGAGATAATTATACATATTTCAATACAATTACATAAATAAATAATGTATGAATGTAGATAGAGGCATTCACAATTGTTCACCCAGAAAAGTTCAATTTGTTATTGATCTCCTTAATAAGTTTACAAAGTTCGTTCAGTTCTGTACATTTTGGGGAATTCATGATCATTAAGTCATAAAACTTCAATGTGTTTGTTCTATTTCTCTAATAATAATTGTAAAATGCAATACATTGTTTTCTATAATTATCGAAAGCTGAACAATTAAAAATGTAATGGTATTCATCACCAATGGCATCTGAATTACACAATACACATTTTCTGTTTTCTCTTTCTATGTTTTGCCATCTTCCAGTTTCTTTTGGAGATTTCATGTTCAAAGTTCCAAATTTAAGAAATAAGGATATCTGCCGGTCATCCAAAATAAATGTTTCTCAAACTCCAAAGTAACTTTAAATAAACGATAATTTAATGCTTTTGGTGATTCCTGTTGGCTTAAGATGTGGAATAAAAGTATAATCAAAGATGTAAAATAATGGGTGAAAACTGTTAACTTTACTTCATTAGTTATCTTGTTTAAAAAAAAAACAGAATTTAAACAGATGAAAAAATAACTTATTACCTGTTCTAATAAAAAAAACCTGGTCAATTAACAGTTGATTAAAAAATGTTTGTACAGTATAATCCTTTGTTTGCACAAGTTTTCCTTCTATTCCCACATGAAATTTTACCTTTTCTTACCAGATTTATAAAAAGTGGGAATAGAGGGAATGAACCGCCGAATCTAGGATGTTTTTCAAATTAAGTTTTTATATCTTATACATAAAACATAAGTCAGGGATGAAATTACATGTTAATTTGGGAGATGAAATATAGAAAAAAGTAGTATTTCGGTCCAGTTAAAACTTTATCGTATAAAAAAATGCACTACGAAAAAAAGGTGTTCTCGGACCAGATATCGGTAGACCCAATTTGAATTGATAGCGTGCCAAATCATAATAAACGGTGGTAATAAGATAAGAAGTCATCATCGATCAATAAATAACACTTTGATATAATGTTGTTCACTGAAAATGATATATGAGCTCATTAAAAAATATAACAAAAAACCCGGATGTCAATTTAATCTTCGAACTTCAAATGCAAATTAAACTCATTACAAAGTCATTGCATAACAATACATGTTTAAGATGTTTTATTCCATAATTATCAACCGAATTTTAAAGTTTAATATATTTTTTGGTAAGCAGGATGAAGGAATAATATTTTTCAATTTGTTGTATTTTTTTGTTACAAAAATCTATATTCATGCATGAATACAACCGGGTGAATGTACGAGACATTTAAAAACGAGCAAATAGTGTCTGTTTTGAAGTTTATTTATATAAATTCATTATTAGTCAAAGAAACTTTTTCGACGGCAAATGCAAGCTGTACAAAAAATGGATTATATAAGGTCGTGTTTTTTTCTCTGACTGTTTATGACGTCTTTTCACATAATCCCTTATATGGCACGGTGACTTATAGTTGTTAATTTTTGTGTCATTTTGGTCTCTCTCTTGTGGAGAATTGTCTCATTGGCAATCATTCCACATCAATATATTTACAATAAAGAAGCCAGTATGAGAAATTCTGATCATTTCATTTTTTTTTAAATTCAAAAATAAAATCATTTTATCGAGAGAAATGATAGTGAAAGAAAAAGTTACGGTGGTAAAGTATTTCGATTGGATCGCTTGGTTTGTATTTACACTAGCAAGAAGACAAATGTCACATGTTGACCTGGTTTCGCATACCTTTCCGGAGCACAAAAGCTCGTCTGCAATTTTTGATTGGGTTCTTTTTGCCAAGTCTAGTTGTCTATATTATGTAATATATGCTGTTGTCTGTCTCCCCCCCCCCCCATCCCCTTTTTATTCTGTAAAGGCGTTGTCAGTTTATTTTAGACTTATGAAATTGAAGGCCCCTTTGGCATCTTCCGCCTCTCTTTTAAAACATTAACGTTTTTATATATTTTTATACCTATAATATTTCAATGACATAGACATTGTAAATGATAAAATTCTAAGTTGAGAATGGAATCTGGGAACGTGTCAAAGAGACGAAAACCCGACGAAAGTGCAGAAAATAGCTGAAAGCCGTTAATGGATCCTAAACACAGCAAGAAAATCCTGCACCCGGAGGTGGGCTTCAGCATGTTATTTTATTTAATATATATTATTCCGTTAACAATTTAGTTCTATGATAATATTTTTTATTACCCAATTTATTCAAAGCTTCCATTTGGTGTGGTAATTTTATAAAACAATTATCATGATTTTTTCGCACAGCAAAAGACATTAACTTTTCCTGTTATTATTTTTTTTGGGGGGGGGAATAGTCAGTTATGCTTTCCTTCAATGACATTTGGTCCGAAAGACCATGCCGACTAGGTTATGGTGCACTGTATCAATGCTGTGTTGTCATTATCATAAGTCACGAATGTCTTCCATGTATCAGCTGGTATCAATTATGTTTATAAACGGTAATTTAAAGTTTGTGGCATGTGAAAACTATGGAGAACATGGTAAATACTAACTTTAACTTTAGAAATTAACAAACAAAATTAATGAATTTCATTTTCATTTGCTAGGATTTCAACAATGATTTGTATGTACGCTTTTTAGGACATTCAAGATTTATTCCTAGAGTCTGATTTTCGATTGGAAATAGTTTTGAACAAAGAAAATCACACATAAAAAGAACCTTTTTCTGTTACCATCTGGTCAAAAGTTAACATGATGTAAATATTGCTTTTTATATTGATTGTCAATGTCCAAATTCCGTTAAACTGAGCTTTTGATTTGTTTAAATTCACAAAATTTGAGCACGTAATAGTCAGTAACACGGATTGTTTCTGAGTTTACGTGTCTTATTAAAAACATTACAAAGAGAATTAGAAGTCTACAACTAAAGCCAAACTTCCTAACCCAATATTCGTATCGATGAAAAACGTTTTAATTAATTTGTCTTACCGAAAACCCGAACTTGAAAATTTACAAGTTATACGCATTGTATGTTAATTTAAATCTACAACTTGACTACAAACAAGGACATAACGAACAAGTTGTCAAATATACTTACCAAAAGATTGGACCAAAAGAACATGAAGTCCACAAATTGAAAAATAAAACAATTATAAGGAACAAATCATTGTTAATATTTGTATAAAATGTTCCCGTGTGAAACTAAAACATAAACAGCACTAGTATATACATTTTTTGTTTAGGGACTGACCGAAGCACGCCTGCGGGCGCAGAATTTTCTCGCTGTATTGAAGACCCATTGGTGGCCTTCGGCTGTTTTCTGTTTTTTGGTTGGGTAATTGTCTTATTGACACATTCCCCATCTCCGTTCTCAATTTTATCCTAATCTAGAAAAGAACAATTATTGCTGCATTCATTAGAACTATTTAAGTATTTTTTATGGTTTTAATCAAATTTTAGAACAAAGATATTATTTAAATAATTTTATTTCAAATATTTACGTGAATTTAACGTGTTCAAAATTCCGGTGATTTATGCATGAACTATTATCATAAGATTCACACGGAACCTGTTCACGCAAGTTTCAAGTATATGCTCGTTTGATGTAAAAATCGGACGCTATTGATATTAATTCATATGAGTGAAATTCCATGTGCAGGACGAAATAAAATTATATCTGATTCAGTAGAATTTTATATTGCATTACTAGGAACTTTACGACAGTCGACAGGGGAAATGAAAATAAAATATACTCATTCAGATCCCGACACATATTTTTTTCCTCCATTTCTCTGAGAAGGAATAACGTTATATTCCGTACACCATAACGTCACACGTTTTTGGTCAAATTCTAGGCCTATCGATCAACTTTGAAGCCATTTATTTCAAAAACAAGGATGGTGACATATGAGTTTCTATACGTGTATGGATTCACTATGCAATCCTGGATATTATGTTAGTTTTTTGTTTTTCTCCGTATATAAGAAAATAGCCATCCATTCGAAAATCTAAAAAGGTAAGCCGAAAAAAGGGCATTTCCCCTATATACCTAAGTAAATTTGTCGCCAAAATTGACGTTTTCCTATGAAAATTACAAAAAAACAAAAATGGTGACCCCCATTTTTTATTACATATTCCGATGAAACTCGATTCAAAGTACACGTATGCCAAAAATTTTGGAAATCGGGAGATATGCTATTCGGTATCGTGTTACCTTAAGCATAGCTTTGCTTCCCCCTTCATTTTATAAATACTAAAATTAGCTAGCTATGATTTTATATTTTTATCTGCATGATCAGTATTATTCTATTTGCTTATGTCATGTATGTGCTTTTAATATCCTGCTGTAATGTATTTATGTTTGTTTTAATATTTGGTTTTGTTTACATGTTATTTGCTTGTGTGCAGTTTATTATAATGTCGATTTTAAAAATACTAGAGCTTGTGGTACTTTGTTCACTATGTATCGACAATAAATAAAACTTTTATTTGATTCGATTTGAAGTTGCCACAATACAATAAGAAAATTGTGTAGAGATTTTGAAACATATGAAGGGCCGTTCGGGTCATAACTCATTTTGTTACACGTACGCTAGAGGTACGGGTAACAGGTCGATCATGTACCGTAAAGGTACATGTACACGTAACACTTTGTTCACGTTCCATAGAGTTATGCGTAACAGTTTGTTCATGTATTTTGGAGGAAAGGAATTTTAAACTATAACCTTGAAGAATGTGTATTGATTTAGGGATATAACCCTGTAGAAACTGCTTGAATTTGGCAACAACTTGGCTGACGAAACAACCTAGATGACTGTTTTTCGTGTACACAACCTGTTGCCAAAATTAGTATTTGATATAAATATAGGTGTCAATCAATAGTTAAAATGTTGTAAAAAAAAAAGGCCTGATGTGATTGGTTAACTAGTGTTCTCTACCAGACGATCTTATTGTGCAAAGAGTATGAAATGAATGAAAATAAATTATGATCCGAACAGCCCTTCATAGAAAAGGAGTTTTTTAAAGCTCTGGAACGAGTCTGTTAACGTTATTGAAGATGACAGCCTGGTCCCAATCTTATTAAAATATAGATCTCTGATTTCGTTATACTGCATATGAGTAGTATAACGAAATCATGCAGAGATCTATATTTTAATTAGATTGACTTAATTGGTCCTACTCCGTTAACCGTTGCAAAATAAGCAATTTTTGACAGTTGATATAAGGGTTATGTTTAGTATATTGTAATAATCCTGTGTGGGGATACGAGAGGCAAAATATTAGGAACTCATAAAATTACATCCTTTAATGGCGCTTGCAAAACGAAAAAGAGACAGTACCTGTGATTACAATTACATACATGTATATAACAAAATCGTATACGGACTGAACAGTATTTCCGGAAACGCGGATTCAACCCCCTATATATATTACATCCCCCCGACAAAAGAAAAATGTAAATTTTCTCATGGTTGAATTTGCTTTACAATATATGTAAACCTCAGATCTGTGTACGACCTCAAATCTGTGTCCGTTTCTCAAATCTATGCCCCATCGTGACGTCAATCGCTAATCTATGTCCATAAAAAACATTTGGTCTCAAATCTGTGGCCGATTTTTTATCATGACATCATTCACAAATTTAAGTCCTTAAAAAATAATTTGGCCTCAAATCTGTGGCCGATTTTTAATCGTGACGTATTTCTCAAATCTATGTCCGTTATAAAAGATAAGGCTTTAAAACTGTGTAATGTTTTAATTCTTTTTCAGCCATGCGCAAAATGCCCGTCTAATAATTTCGGCCTTATAGGTTTTTTTTTATTAAGTCATTTCCCATACTATAGTTCAATATTAATTTATTGGTATGTGTTCTCCCAGTGTGTACAAGAGCTCAAGTATAAGTAAATCTAGCTAGATTACTCCGCTTGTATTTAAACAGGGACTAAGAAAGTCCCTGATTTAAAATATAATTGTTTTTTAAGTACGGTCTTGTATGATTTTTGTTTTATAAAGTAATTTCTCCATGTTTGTAGTTAAAATCTTTACATGTTATTATTGTATGCCGTCTTCAATAATTAAACTACACATACTTTTTTTTTACTAAAAAGACAGTAAAGAATTACTATTTGTATGCAACTTCAGCGTACTTCAATTGTCTCTAAAAATTTTCATATTGCTGTTAAATTGACATTCATACCACTTTATCTATCATATGTTACTTAAATATCAATAAAATCATTCTGAATTGCTAAAAATAAAAGTTACGTGCTCTATATTTTTAATTTAAATATTTGTAAATCACAATAAAGCATATATCAATTGTTTGGTATTAGCTGATATCTATTTAGTTCAAATGTAAAACTTGTAATTATGTCTTTAATAACAAAAATCTTTCCCCGAAAAGAATCATTCGTTATGTTTCGGCAAATTCCTTCTCTCCAGAAACCAGATGTAAACACTGCAGTCCCTTTCTTCATGGCTGGATTTGTTTTGAATTATAAATATACCCCAAAAGTAGGAGTAAGTAAAGATATCCCGATAATTGTCAGAAAATATTTCAAGAGGATAAATCTCTAGTTGACGTATTTGAAAATATTCCATCAGTCCACTATTCATAACAGATTTTCCTCCAGTTTTAAAAAAAACAAAATATAAAGCAATTTTCAGTTACGTCAATGAAAGGACATAGATTTGAGCCAAAAATGGCCATAGATTTGAGTAAATAAAGGACATAGATGTGAGACAATACAGGACATAGATTTGGAACGTCTATGACGCAATATTAAAAAGGACATAGATTTGGTGGAAGGACATAGATTTGAGGCCGGACATAGATTTGAGGCTTACATATATATGCACCAACTCATATACCATCTCAAAATACAGCATAAAAAATTTCAATTATCTGACGTTGCGAAATCTCAACTTTTGAAAGTTAGCAGTTAAATATATTTTTACAGATCCGAAATTGTTTCGTGATACATGTATCATTGAGTAATAAATTCAACAGAGCCCCTAACTCTTACAATATTGTGAAAATGTCCTATAATGATCACATTTCATAAGTTGCAAGTTTCAAAAAAATATATCAACTATCTCTCACAGAATCATGGTACCAAACCCATTTACGCACACACACTCTCATAAAAAATATAAAATTACTAACAGATAAAACATATCAGAAAGATACAATTCACGGGGTTTATTTTTGAAATTATCTCGATATCACTAACATAGATCCTAGAAAATACACTCCTCATAAAAATTCCAAAAGGACGTTAACTACAGATTTCCGTCTTTATACCATGCAAAAAAATAAAAAAAAACAAAAAGAAAACATTCTCTCTACATTTTCCTTAATTTGCTCGCTAATGAAACAATATATATCACTATCATGTTTCCTTAAAAATCCACTAAATACAAAATGAACCATATTCATACGATCTCATAAACATATTTCAAAATAGTAAAGATCGATGTTCAATATAAACATACAAAATTCGGCATTCTTCCTAGAAAATAATTATTGAATTACAAATCTGAAAACGCAGTACCAACTTTCTGCTATTATGTTACAAAATTAAATAAATCAAATATTAATGACTAGATAATTCAAACTTGATACGTATGTAAATGAAATTGAAATAATAATCTACATGTATAAAAATGCACAAGTGTTTAGCATAATGTCCTGTATACGCAATATCAACAATCGTTCATTATTTGCATCAGAATAATAGATAAAAATCAAGCAAACATACATAATACGAATTGTTCAAGTATTTTAAAAAGATAAGTAATATCAACATAAGCAAAATAAAAAAAAATCTTTAGCAGTTAATAAGCAGTTCCCATGTACATGTATATTATATATGCAAACAAACTAATGTCCGTATATTTAAAAAAAAAGTTCTCATTGAATAACATTGGAATTGAGCTCCGCTCTGTACTGAATTTCATCTGACATCATAGTAACGGATTGTCATGAGATAAATCTCACGGACAAAAACATGAAAAGTTCGCCAGAAAAAGTCGTTGTACCATCATCATAGGGTATTGTCATGAGATAAATCTCACGGACAAAAAGGTCCAGAAAAGCATCACTGTAGACATCCGGGTAACTTGTCATGAGATAAAACTCAAGGACAAAAAGGTTCGAAATAAACATCCTCGTCAAGCATTAAAGTATAAATTGTTCAAATTGGCAATTGTCTTGAATTTTACAACAAAATTCGTTTAATATGTACAATATGAGCATTCCATAAAATTAAACTCTGAATAAAACAATAAAAAACGGTGTATCATGAGGTAAACCTCACGGACACAAAACGACTCATAGAATTTGTGGAGGTAGTCGGCGTTTTATCAAATCACGGGTTTTCTTGTCAAAATCAGACTCCTTTAGCCAACGGGCATTTTGAGCCGGTTCTCCAATAAAATGAACTAAATAACTCATTGTTCCGTCCATAATTTTCCTAGCAAGTATTCGTTTAACTTTGTAAAAACGATTTTCATCACTCGAAACAGTTTTGTCTCCTAGATCGGTGAAACTTTCATCTTCAAACCGAGCTGGTTTCTTTTTTAATCGGGTTGATTTCCGGATTGGGGACTGAATACTTTTCCCTTTGCACTTTTTTGTTTGTTCGTCTGTCGCATTGTTTGAATTGTTATTCATCAAAAATTTTCCTGTGTCGTTCTCTGTATCATTTGAATCATTGTCATTTATTTCAGAATGTGACACTGTCGTATTCGATAATTCACTTGTTTCAGAGAAGTCCGATGCAGTATTTTGGTCCGTGGTTGTCTTTACATGTATTTTTGTTTCAACTTGATCCATGAAGTATTGTGCAGGATTTGGTTGACGCACGTACGCCGGTTTTATCCGATTAATGTGAATAGGATTCGGAAGGCATTTTTGTGAATCTGGGTCCTTCAAAACTACCATATGAGGACTGTGAATTTTATGAATGATATATGGCCCAGCATAACGGTATTTCAGTTTTTGTCCCTGTCCTGTAGGATTTTTGCTGAGATAAACATAATCATGTTCTGCGTACTGTAGAGGGTTCAAACTGTCATTTACACGTTCCACCATTTTTATTTGAGAAGTTAACGCATGTTCTTTCACTTCTGATCGAATTATTTCTAATCTTGCGCACAAATTTTGAACATATTCATGACAATCGTTTTGGAAGCGTGTTTATATCCTGTCTAAAATGTCCGGTTAATGGAAAATTAGGCCTCCTGCCGTAAACTATCTCAAATGGAGAATATCCTAGACTGGCGTTAACGGTATTGTTCATTGAGAAAAGAATACAAGGTAATAAATCTTGCCAGTTCTTACCATCTGCAATGTATGGAGTCATGCGTTCGGCTAAAGTTCTATGCGAACGTTCGCACGCACCCAGACAGTGATGTGCAAAACTTGGGGTGTATTCATGATTTATGTCTAGTAACCGGCAAACTTCTTTGAAACATTTACTGATGAATTCGAAGCCTTGATCGCTGATTATAGTATCAAATACACCAAACTGCGAAACCATCCTGAATAAAACTTCAGACACTGTAATAGTATCGGCGGTAGGAATAGCCTCGGCAAAAAAAAAGGTCAATCGCCGTGCAAACATATTGATTTCCTGTTGGAGATATTAGATTTATTGGTCCAAAAATGTCGATTTGCCACACTTGAAACTGCGAATCTGGCGTACGGTATGCGACAATTCCGGCCTTAGTGTTGATTTTTGTCAATTTCCTTGTTTGACATGCCGGACAACTTTTTATATAGTCAGAAATTTTCTGCGCCAATTGTATCCCCACACAGGATTATTACATGGTGGAGGACCCGGGCAAAATATTAGGAACTCATAAAATTACATCCTTTAATGGCACTTGCAAAACGAAAAAGAGACAGTACCTGTGATTACAATTACATACATGTATATAAAAAATCGTATACGGACTGAACAGTATTTCCGGAAACGCGGATTCAACCCCCTATATATATTACAATATGCTTTCAAGATATAAATTAATGCCTACATTTTTTTTTTTCAGAAACAATGTGAATACAATAGTGCGGCATGAAGAAAGAAAAACAACGCGGAAATGTGGTTTATGGAGATGGGGCCGTTGTACACAATATGTGTAAGTTTTAGATTAACACTATAATATATTAAGTGTCTGCGTAAAGTGTGTGTTCGGATATTGCTAACTGTAGATAGATATACAACAAAAATGGTCTGAAAGTAAATCTATTTATTTCTCAATAAAATAGGAATTGCCATTATCAGTGAAAATGTTCATACGGTCAAACTTCTTTTGATCAATATATAATTTCGTCGTCACACCTTCTAAGTTAAAAGATCAAAAGTTTGAGTCTGCCTTTCAACACAAAGCTGTTATTAACTAAGTAAATAAATCTAAATTGTTTTTTGCAGATCTGAAATAAAGATCAATTTACAATGTAAAGAAGGATGGGCGCAAGAATCGTCTGCGTCTAAAGGTTGCGATTATGGTAAGTCTTAAGTATCTGTTTATCAAACTTTATTAAGATAAGATATGTACATGAATTATTATAGACCCAAAATAAATATAAGTAGACATGATCACGCATACAGGTGTCATATATGAAATATATATATGCCAAAGCCTGTCTTTTAAATGTTGATTTTGAGTATAATTCGATATTGAAAAACTTTGTTATCTTATGTTTAATAAGAATATGGTTCCTCTTTTAGCTAGTTTCAAACAAAGTTGTCCTCTTATATATGTATTAGATGTTGTTTTAATGATAGTGACTCATAAGTCGTTTTCGGCTGGCATCCTTTTACTAAATGTTAGGTTCTTGTGACTTAATGACTTTATGTATATATGTATATAAAACTCGTCTAAACATCAACATGGGTTGATATTTAGACGAGTTGTATATACAGAATGTACACAGCCATGAATCACCATCACTGCTGGTGATTAGATGGATAAATCTGTTGTAGAGTTGTCACTGGTTTAGACGTACTTATAGATATAATCATTTCTGTGACTGTATCTTACATTAATTTGAAGGATCTTTTACGATAGACAATTTAGCTGATCTTTAAAAATAACATCTTCATGCCTTATATATCATGTACTGTATGTAGTACGACGCTAGATTAAAACTTTCGTTGAAAGGTAACACCCGGCCACCGCAAGCTTCATTTTTTATGAAGCTCAGGTGGTCGTGTGGTCTAGCGCACCAGCTACAGTGCACGCGATTTGGTGTCACGATATTCCCAGTAGCATGGGATCGAATCCCGGCGAGGGAAGAACAAAAAAATTGCGAAAGCTATTTTGATCTGAGCGTCACTGATGCGTCTTTATGTAGACGAAACGCGCGTCTGACGTATTAAATTATAATCCTGGGACCTTTGATAACTATGTACAGATCTAACATTGTTGGGTTGGTGTTTAGACGAGTTGTATATACAGAATGTACACAGCCATGTATCACCATCACTGCTGGTGATCCGATGGATAAATCTGTTGTAGTCACTGGTTCAGACGTACTTATAGATATTATATATATAGCGAGGGAGAGAGAGATACTATACTGCTGTTAGTGTTGGTTTTTTTTGGCATTGCATAACGTTGGTAAGTGCTCCTCGTTTGGTCTAGAATAGTTGCCTCATTGTCAACAATACCACAGCTCCATTATAATATTAATCATGTTTCTTCTCCACACTTGCACTTAAGACATACATGATTTCTCGATAGAATTGATTTACATTTGTCATTTCGGGGCCTTTAATAATAGACTATGCAGTATAGGATTTGCGTATTGTTAAATGCCGTATGGTGACCTACAGTAGTTTACTTCTATGTCATTTGGTCTCTGGTAGAGAGTTATTTCTTTGACAATTATACCACATCTTCTTGTTCAGCACAATTCAAGAAGACAAAAAAAAAAAATAAAAAATCAGCACACGGGAACGGCCTTGACTTGTCAGATCGTCAAGAAACACGAAACAGTTTATTAAAAAGATAATTGTACAATGCCTTGAACATCACAAGCTCAGTAGCTCTATTAAAATCTGTTTATATATAAATATATATTAATGAATTAGAAAATTAGGAGTATGTTAAATAGCCGCCAGTTTTTCCCTGCTTTCAATTTCAACAGCTCATTATAAATATTTATAGTTGTATCAGAAACTAAAACAGACACCCCTACTATATAAGTTTTAATTCCTTGTGTTTAAATAAAAGCATAATTCAAATATATCATACATTTTTTTTTATTGTTTCAGCAATTTGTGCAGGAAAAACTAATTTATCTGGAGCTTGTAACATACGATATTATGATGACTATCAGAAAACAAGGAAAGAAACTTTCTACAACAGCGGAGGGAAATGTTCATCTCCAGATATTTGTTCGGGATGTAATAACGGATTTTATTCAGATGGACCGTACTGTAGGAGTAAGTTCATGTTTAATATGTTTTAATCTTGTAATCGTGTAATTTTATCAGATGGATTCGTCTTTAAAAATAAAGACCTCCTGGCTACTGTTCCAATTGGACCTTAAGGTTCTATTCAGAACCGTGTAACTGAATCCAACTTGTAACTTGTGTTATTTGTTCAGAACAACTATACTGTCAAAATAAGCATCTCCCAGTGGAATTGAAATAAAATGTATGGACGCTTGAGAACGTAGGATAAAAGAAGTCATAGGCAAATGAATTTTGACAAGATCTGATTAAAAAAAATTTAACTTTCCGTTTCCCTTCTTTTTTTCCTTCAGTCCTTCAGTATATATCATTATACTAATAATATTGAAATGTTTTGTATTTTTTCCCTCCAAAACACCGTTTTAAATTTTCAGTATGTGGGCGCATTGATCATTGTAACTTCAGAAAGTGTACTACCTCTAACAACCAGCACTGTGAAATTTGTGAAGGAGATATCAAACCAAACAAGTATTGGAGAGCTTACACAAATCATCTTGATAATACAAAATGTCAAAGTAAGTATAGTAGATACGATGCTTTATGGTTAATAGAATAAATGTTTGATGGATAGTTCATATGTCTCACATTGAAATGAGAGAAGAAACTTTGAACACATTGAATTTGAATTGAAGTAAAAGTTTTCCATCAAATCCTTTTGTAAACTATATATTTGTGTATTTGTATGTTAGCGGATGTCCCTAGGAATATTTAAAACCCTTTCATACGAATGTCAGCAGAATATTCGATGCACTGATGAAATCCGATAATTGTCTTCAGAACTATATTAAACACCAATTGTTTAAATGCCAGTAAAAAAATAAAAATAAAAAATCTAGAAAAAGCCACATTAATGGTTTGTAACGTTCTATCATTTGTGGAATACATATACAATGTATTTGTATTCCAATTTATTCTTTTTAATGGAAGTTTTTTTTTTCACCTAACATTTTTTTTATTCGTATTTAATCAGCACCTTTCTGCTTTTTTATTTTGATAATTGTGTATAATTTTATACACAAAACAAAATGCATATTAGGCATATACTAGCTATACTTGAAATGCCTTTACGCTTATATAGGAATAAGCATACTGTACATATGTTTCCATTGTTTGATACAGATATGAAAATTTGTTCACCCAAGAATATACACATTTTCCGAGGGTAGCACCGGATGGAAATATGACTTTAAAGCTTAAGAGAGGATAAATCTTCATGTCTTCCTAAGGCCTATACTGGTTTTTTTTAATTTTACATTTTGAACATAAATTTGTATAAAAAGTTTTATTCTTTAGCTTTTATAACTTAACAAGACATAAACATTAATACGCAATACTGATAAAAAATTATGCGCTCGTGACGTCAAACGATCTTCAGACGGAATATAATACTCAGAGGGAAATATGAAGTTTTATTCTATGCCACGTGTGATATTAGTCTCAATAAATAAATGTGGTTTCGCGGTTTCTATTTACATACAATGATATTTTAATTAATAAAGAGGCTTGTTCCTGGAGAACAGACAGTACTCGATGTTACCCTGGAACTTGTACTAATGAACTCTTTAGTGGTTGTGTGTGTGCTGATAACTTTAGTGGAACACATTGTGAAAACAGTGAGTATATAATTAAGAAGCATGGGGCAAGGGGCAAGTGACTTTATCCTCTAGAACATCCTTAAACGTGATACACTTGTTAGTGAATGTGATTGTGATTCGTACGGATATCTTTAGTGTATAAACGCTGTGAGCATATTATCAATTGACATTAGGCAGTGACCAGGGCTTAATCTTAGAGAACATACAGACTTGATATTTCCATTGTACTTGCTCTTATGAACTCATAAGTACAAATAACTGAACTTGAGCTGCTGATAACGTAAATTCAACATTGTGAAAGCAGTAGTTTTATCATCACATGGTATGGACCAGAAAATTGTCTTTTTTTCGAAAGCGTACATGTACAATGACCAGTTAAAAACAACAGTAAAGAATTATAGTATAATTTCACTATTGTCTTTTTGGATTAGAGCCTGAAACTTCATAAATAAGGAATACATTAAAAGTTTCATGTTGTTAAGTAGTTTTTCTGTTGTAAGTTTTAATAGCAAGGATTAATGCATACATATAGGAGTGACTGCGAGGTATTCAAAATTTGAAACTTAATTATCTGCCGATGATAAAATAAAGCACTTTTAGGGTATAAAAGGCACTTGCTTTATTGAAAACAGTCGTTATACTTAATGTGTACATTGATAACATCCAAATTAAACACATGTCAAAAAATTACGGAACACCCTTGTATTGCTCAGACTTTTGAGTTAAATGCAGTGTTTTATAAGATTGTATATCTTGTCGCCGATTTTCGTTTTTTAGCCATGTCATTGTCAAATTGTCTGAAACAATGTCTCAAGAATATCCAGTTAATATCATTAACTCCTTTATTTACTAAATACGATGAATAAAAATTATTTACAAAATGTGATACGAAACTAAAATATAAACCAGGAAACAATATTTAGAAAAAAAATAAAATTCCAAAATTCTGAACTCCGAAGGCACATCTTAGGTCTGGTCAGTTATTAATATAAAGGGTTTGTTGCAAGGAGAATTAGATAGAATATATAATTCAACACTACTTCTACAAGAATGGTATGATCATCGGATATATGGGGTCATTTTCAAAAATGTAGATATTTCGTTATGGTATTTTTCAAAAATAAAATTACTCATATCTTTTTAAATTTTATTTTGTTTCAACACAGAACTATTCAACTGTATGAAAAAATAACAGAGCATTACTTTTGAATGCACAAAATGTCAAAAATTTAAAAAAAATGTACCTCTTGCTGTCTGCAAGTGTCTCTTGTGTTACCATAACAACTTATTTGGAAAAAAAATACTTTATTATCCAAAACCCTCTTTGTAAACGTTCTGAAAGGATTATTAGTTGAAAATTACTCAAATGTAATATATTTTATTTAATTTTAAAGATTTTTGAATATTGTTTTTCTTAATTAAAATTCAGTCACAGAAAAAGCATATTTTAAGTAATAAACTTTGGTAATTTATGTGAAAATAAGTTGAATAAAAAATATTCGTTCTTTCTCGAATGAAATGAACAGCCAATGCATTGTCCAAAAGCGAAACAATTATTAATTAAATTCAGGGGTTCATCTTTATCATGTATTTTTTCTATCAGTAACGCAAGTGACAATTTGGTAACACAAAAATGAAAAAAGTAACACTAGTGACAAAACTTCTCTCAAACATATCTTGTAAATACAAAGGAATATCTTCTGAGTTTTCTTTAGTTATCATATCTTTGAGTCATGTCAACTGACTCACAAACAGCAGTACAAGTTGACCATACCATTTGTACTTCATCTGTCAAGTTTGCTATCCTCAAAGGGACATGACCTTGACTTGGGTCAACTAAAGCCTTAGCAATCAGGAGATTACTAGTATAATTTGACATTACTGGTTCGACAATTGCGTCGATGAGTCACCTTGAATAGTTGCATTGACAATCATTTCAGTATGGGCAGGAATGGTCATTTTTTCATTTATGGAAACCTTAAAAACTGAAGGCATTTGACTCAACTTCATGCAATTTATTTTGATTCCATTTATGGTTAATATCCCAAAGCCTAAATCAAGGTTACATTTATTTTTATGTAAAAAGTCATACCCCAGTACAGCTGGTGCATCAATTTCTGCTACAGTAAATTTTTTTGTTATCGAACTTCCCCCAATCTTCACAGGTAAGTCAATTGTTCCTAAGGTTGGGATACTGTCAACATTTGCCATGCAAAGTTTTCTTTTGTTTTTCTTTAATAATGATTTTACTACAGGAGGAAGAGCATAAAATTTTCTAGGATGCATAATACAGAGTGTTGCTCCTGTATCAACCAAACAGTTTATGTTAATATTTGAAATAAAACATTTTATAAAAAGACTGTCTTGTTTATTTTCATTAAATTGGTAAATATTAGACCTAACATCCAAATGTAATGCTGGTGACTGGTCCGCTTCACCAGCATTTTATTGTTTCCCTGTCTATCAGTCTGGGTACCCTGTGTATATTGTGAACCATAATTAAACCTTTGCAATGTGTTAGGTGATGAGCGGTACTGTACAGTATTATTTTGTCTATCATTTTGGTATTAACGACAAGTTTTTTTTCATATGACCTTTAATGCCATAATAGAAGCAGGTAACACCAGAGTAGTCATAAGACTTTTGAAATTTAGCCATGTCATCTAATTGATGACTTATTTTTGCAATCTGTCCTAAAATGTTATTTCCGTCATCTATTTGTTCAAATGGGGTATCATGTTGCATTCGAATAGCTGGTTTTGTGTTAGTAAGTCTCTTTTGATCAACAACAAATGCTTCGTACTCTACACCAACCCTTACATAATCGCCAATTGTTTTAGGTTCCCTATTAAAAAGTGCAAGTTGAATTTTCGTGTCATTTACCGCTCGTATGAAACAGTCTTTGGCTAACTGGTCCCTTATGTCAATAGGAGCTGTTGGGAAGGCTAAGCGTGTAATACGTTTTATTTCTTGAGCTAGTTCCGGAAGTGCTTATCCTTGTTTCCTAAACAAGGAATTCATTTGGGCTTTATACATGTTAGCTGGATTGGCTGGCTCAAATCTTGACGTAAGCTCTGCCACCAAATATTTGTAATCGAGTCTCATTTCTGGCTCTAAGTCAGTTACTATTCCCCGAGCGTCACCTTTAAAACTTGTTGCAAGCTCATAAGCTTTTGTGTATTCAGACCAATTGTTTTTAAAGCTATCATCTCAAACTGGACAAGATGGTCTTGCCAACTTGATATTCCATCGTACAAAGGGGGTCTCTTAGCTTTAACATTGTCTTGGTCATTTACTTGTGATTTTGAAACTGGGTTTATTGTGTTTAACCTAACGTCAAAATTGTTTCTATTTAAGTTTCTACTTGAGTCATATCCTTGGCCAGCTGAGTCAACAACCCTATTCATATACGTATTTGCTATAGGAGTATTGGTGTCTACACACCTGTTTCTGTTTTCAACAGATATCCTGCACTCCTCCCCTGGGCTGAAGGGAGCTACATTTGCCTCTTGTGTAGTCTCATCTCCAGTACAATCATTACCAGGAAAGGATGCCTTCCATGGAAAGTTATCAATGCACGGCCAATGCACGGCCAATGCACGGGTCTCTTAGACCTCCGGGGATCATCCTGCTGCAACCTTCCCCTTTCAGTGTTAGGGAATCGCAGCCCAGGGTATTCCTCATTTGAGCTATCCCCCCTTCCATGGGAAAACCTTTTTTCGTCTTTAGTTTTAAAACCCCTTAGCTTTTCCAAAATGTCTCGCTCAGCTTCCTTGTGTTTTTTTTTAAGTCTTGTAATACTAGTTAACGTTGTTCCTCGTCAGTTATTTTTGCGTCATTCGAGTCGTTTTCTTTCGGATTCTTTCTGAGTTCTACATCTCGCCGTTTCTATGGGTTGGTCTCCATTTAATGACTCGTCTTGTCTGTAAATTCCTCTTGTTACCCGAATCTGGACTTCTCCTGAAGGTGTTATGTCTACCATATTATCCATGGTCATGTCCATTGTTAATGCGGGGAGCTGTGGTTCCTGGGCTTCTGGTGTTATTCCACTGCTTGGTTCCTCCTTTTCCATAAAATTGATCGTCTTGGTATTCCTCCAGTTGCCATCTCACAGTTCTGGACTTAATTTTCTCCACCAATTAAAAGTGGAATATCCAACCGCTGCCACCAAATTGTAACGTGTCTGCCTCGTGTGAATTCTGCAACTTTTAAAATGTAATGGACTCGGAAGAAGAACTTCTTGTGTGTATGCTACTCTTTTGTATAGCGGGGAGGAGTCTAATTGAGGTACAGGACTGGATCCCTGAACACTGTTTTACCTTCGGGCAGTGCTCAACGGACTCAGTTCCGATGTTGACACATTTTGGCTAAAATTAGCAATACCAATTGAAGTTAATTATTTAATTTATGAGACAAATATTTTATGATGTTATAAGATATAATGTTATTAACTTCAACAAATGTAACTGATTACTTAATATTTTAATAGTCGCCAAGATTAAACAAGCAAATCGTAGGGATGTTCCTAGTCAAACAATACAAATAAAATCAACATTTACCAATATAATAAAAATGACTAGCTTTGAGCTATTATATCATAACTTAGAAAATCGGCGGAATTACAATAAAGTATGATGTGTTCCTAAACTATGTAATAATCGAACGCATATAGAGAAACAATAGAGACCTTTTCAATAGATCTGTATAGCTATTTGCTATTGGATACCTAAACTACACGTTTCTCTGAATACCTTTTCGTATAGAATACGGATTAGAAAGTATAAACTTTTATACCTAAAATATGTATGGAATTATTGTGTGAATATGCCGGAAGGTCACGTAGACCGTTAATAGTTCTTTAAAACTGAATAGTCTTTTATTGTATAATTAAATTTAAGACTCTGGTAACGAGTCGTTAAGTATATTACGTCAACAGAAATTGAGTCAGAATATTGAATTTAATGACTTGAAAAAGCTTTTTAAATAAGCTAACCTTGAAATGTATCACGTTGGTTTTATAATGGAAAAGGTCAGAAAGACTCCTAAAGTTGCTTTATTATAGCAGTTTGGAAGATTGCTTTTAGGTAGATGCTGCCTTATGGCCAGTTGAACCACAACTGACACAATGCAGTACGCACGCTCTTTTATACCTAAATTTCGACTAGAAAATGACGGCTTTGACACGTTTAACGACAATCGATACTTGCTTTACGGCAATTGTACTGGAATAACAAAGTTGACCTTTCAATGTAAACAATCGCATAAAATTGATTGACCAGGTATCCCTACGAAGCAATGATAAATGTGCATGATATGGAAATAATGTTACATGTATAATAATCTTAACAATGAAGTTTCAAATCACGGAAATAATCAGAAAGATACAAAACAAGTAAAGTGCATGCTTTAACTTTTACGTTGCATTTGACGTCCAGAATTACTTGAAGGTTATCTGTTTTTAAACAGTTTTTATGCATATGATTATATATATATGAATATTATTCAAAAGAAAACTTGATGACTAAAACTGAACATGACCTGTTAAAGAACGGTAGAGTTAAGAAAGGGGGGAACAGCGCAAACGTTAAAACGTTACAGTAGTATAATCGTAGTTTACATGTAGAGAAACGCGAAAATAATTGTCCTCTCTAAGGAGGTATACTAGTTGTGGTTCTTGCGATCTAAACACCATGATATGGAGAACGCTCTTATTGGCTTATTTATTTTTCATTTTTGTTATCTATCATACGATTGGTTGTACTTGTGTCAACATGTTTTACTTATTTTGATATATATGCAACTGCTATGACCCCTTACATAGTAAAAATTTCAAAGAATACAGTAGACAGAATACAGAGAGTCTCTATATACTAAAGTAGTATAATCGTAGTTAACATGTAGATAAACGTGAAAAATAATTGTCCTCTCTAAAGAGTTATACTAGTTGTGGTTCTTGCGATCTAAATCATAAGAATGGATGACAAATGCGACTATGCATGTTACCTATAGAACACAGAGGCATGACGATTAATTTATCGTGGAAGGAAGAGAAGCGACACACAAAATGAGGTCTTCTCGTTTAATAGTATAGATATGTTACTTACACAAATATCTACATTTTTGAAAATGACCGATAAGCAAAATTTATTTCTTTTTTAAGAACAAAATGTCACAAGTTTAAGCCGATGAAAACCTAGTAACTACACGTATATATAAGATAATTTAGTATTTCAAAACTTGTTACAATGTGTTGTACAGAGGATATTGGTTCCTGCTTAAACCAACATTCCCCCGCTAAATTGAAGACCCATTTGTGGCCTTCGGCTGTTGTCTGTTCTATGGTCGGGTTGTTGTCGCTTTGGAACATTCCCCATTTCCTTTCTCAATTTTATTCAAACTTGTTAAGTACAAATTGTACCTTGAACAAACCATACGGGAATCCATGGCGTCATGGGACAAACTTTAATATATTAGATTATTTATATATCACAACTGTATTGTATAATGTCATTTTTATTGATAAAAGTAATTTTTATTGTTTGTAATTCAATATGATTTTAGTTGACGTCAAACCAGTAATTGGATTGAATCATTGTAAATTTGCTGACGATGGTGGATATAATATTCTAGAAAATGCCCCAAACTGGAAAACAACTGGCCATCCAACTATCTGGACAAATATTGTGCAGTATACAAAAGTTTCAATAAATATGAGCGCTCAATATAAGCCTGAGAAGTTCCCTCCACTTAAAGACAAAACACTTACCCATTTTGTTAAAGGTATTGCAGTCGGTATTATTCAGGAATCAGCAACCATATCGTACTATAAAGGTATGCACTTCATGGCAGTTTATTTAACATTACTTGAGACGTATGGACACTTTTATTCATATTATCAAAAACCTTTTAGGACACTGTGGCACAACAAGAACAGATATGCATTGAAACTATAACGCTTGTCTTAAATACCGACACTACTGCATTACAAACAAACACTCTGTAAAACAGATTTATCATTGACAATCATACACATTTCCTTATTTCATACCAAAACTATCATCGGTGTCATTTGATCGCTGGTGGATGAATCATTGTCTCATAAGCAATCATGCAACATCTTATTTCTAAAAAAAACTGTTACTACCGGTAAAATCGATGGCTTTGAGCTTATTTATGTACTTGATATCACACGCAAAACAAACACAAAGATTTGTTCTTCATCTTGATATTTTTCTGTTTGATTGATTTGAACATCGGTAACTTCTGTGGCCTCCGTTGAAATGACTAGCCGCGGATCCGAATGAAAAACTGAACGCGCCAACAGTGAAACTGATTTTAACAAAGATGACTTTTGGCTACATATTCTTTTTATTTTTTTCTAAAATTCATTAGATATACAAATTCGACAACAACATGTTGTGTGGTATAGTATTTCTCCACTCTCAACAGTCAATACATTTTTATATCATATACCATTGGCAAGTTTTGTGATTTGAATTTTGAAAGATTAGCTGTCATCAGTGGAGACATTTCATATAACACCTGATGCGCTGGACGAATCTGTACATGGTACATATAATTGACATGTTTCATGGTACATGCTACATATATGTATGTTATAACATATAACCGTTCATTATTTAACAATGAGCAAAACCAATTTCGTTTTGCAAGCTATAAAACTCCGTCACATAACAAAATAAAACACAAATCAAACGAAAAACGTTTGATAACCTAAAAAAGCTGTAATAAAATAGTAACTTTGTATATAATGCATTGAAAATAAAAGTGTTAATAGTGCTTTGAATACGGAAAAGTTAAGAATGAAATGAGGCTCTTCCGACAAATACAAAAGTATGAACATAAAAGCAAATAATGTTAAAACCTGACACGGTTCCATTTAATGTTGTTTGTTTTTATGAATAACGTCTTACTGATACAACCCACCATATAACGCGACTGTGAAGTTTTTTCTTTTTTAAATATGAAGAGTATGTCAAACTTCAAATGCAATATTTTTATTAACTATATAATGTCAAACAACAAACGTTTCATTAAATATAATGCATGTGTTTAAGGTTCAGCATTATATTCAAGTCAAACAACAAAACCATGTAAAGGTTTAAATAAAGATCATCCGAAAAGTCATGAATACTGCAACCATGAGTTTAATATTGTGTCTTGGTCACAGTCGTTATCCCATAATGATAGGTATGTAACTATTATACTGTAAGGACCTCTTCAAAAAGATTATATATAATTTAAACACACTTGGTCTATATTGCAATACCTTGAATTACATCTTTTTACAAAAAAGATAACGATGACAGGATTGTCAATGATATAACTATCCAACAACGTTCGTATGAAGTGGCTGTAAGCAGTTATGGGCATTAACACAGCCTAAACAAATGAAAAATCCATACCATATACGGTAATAAAAGACCTCGACATGAACAATTTGAAATAATTCAATCTAGAAAATTTGCGCTGAATTTATTACAAGATCAATTATGTTCATATTGCTCTTCACGTATTTCGGTACTTAAATCTTCAGTTACCAGGCCTTACGGTCATTAAACTTTCGAGCAAGATGTTTGTACTCAGACTCGAGAATCAACCAATCAAAATACAGGGTTTGGTGTTTCGAGCATGATTTTTGTGCTCCAAGCACTGAGCAAAGTTTTATGACTTCGACCCCAATTTACATTGTACTTATCTGGTTCGTAATTTTACCGTTAATGACTTTTTGACTAAGTAAATTTGCAAGTCTAGTGATACATGCTTATCAGGAGTTGATTACCCGTGCCCTTCGACATTTCCCAACTATATATACACCAATGACATAGAAGTTAACAAAGATACCTTTGATAACTATTAACAAATACCGGTCACAGTAAGACATTCAAAATTGATATAAAAAAACATACTAAGATCTAAAAAGCCCGACTTGACAAATGTAATACAATTAAAAAGAGAGAAAAAAAATAATAAACGGCCATAGTTTACATACTTGATTTGCCTGTTCATAATTGATTTACGAGATTACAACATCGGTTGAGTATCGTCAACTTAATGTTTAATACGTACGTCTTATCCGAAATCTTCTCCATCGAAATCAACTGAAAAGCTTTGAGATGTCTTTCCCGTTTTTGTTTTATTCCATCTCTGACATCTACCCTGTTAAAATCCAAAATAGATCAAAGAAAAATAGAAAATGCAGAAGGGAAGTTTCTTATTTCAGGGTTGTTGCTGAATTCTCGTCTACAAATGGAGGATACGTAATTGTTGCTGATCGTGATGCTAAATTCGATGATTCTCAGACAAACAAATATTACTACAATGGAAAAACTCTCTCACGGATGTTTGAGTATCACTGGGATTTAGAGAACCCTTACCACTGTTCTCAGTCGCTAGGGACATCATGTACTCCATTTCTGGACATTGTAGATGATATTACTGAAAATGTAAGTATTGGGTGTCCAGAATTCGATATGTATCAATAAGGTCAATCATGTTACAACCTTTAATACGATAACTAATTTAGATGAAAGTTAGGTTTCTCTCATTCATTTTTTCAAACTCCAAAATAGAATTCAGTTTGTTAAAAACTTTATGAAGTGATCCCCTTTATCTTAGTTGTAGACAAGACAAAGGATAGGACGCGGAATATCTCTAACTAAACAAGTGCTACTTTCAATTGTGTTATGAGCAAGTGATTAAGACACTTTAACCTTCTTATTCGCATGTTTCATGTAGTATATTTTTTCATAAATAAAGGCAAAAGTAGTATACCGATGTTCAATAATATAGTCATGTATCCATTTAACTTAAACAAATCCGGGTCACAAACCATAATCGAGAGTAACACATCAACTATAAGAGTAAAACGACGGAACAACAAAAACACTACAGTAACTACAAAAACTTAACTTTGAGTTATATATACAAAAATGGTTCGCTTTTGATATCCCAGTATAAAAACGATATAAGATATGCAATTAGTACTATTGTGAACTGTATTGGTCGCCTTCTTTTTTGCAAACCTTTTTAAATTAAAAAAAAAACAATAAAATTCATTTATAAAAAATAACATTGACAGGTAATGATATGTGTATTGACAACATCTGATAGATATGGTAAACATGCATGGATATATGTTTAGGATTCCAATCCCTAACAAAGATATTTTTTCTGGAATCCGTTTTATTAGTCCATATATGAATCTGTTGTAGCCTAATCTGAGTTCTACATGGGGAGGATGGTCTGATGACTTATCGGGACTAGACCATTATGAATATGATGTGTTTTACCTTGGAATGGATAATGTAGTTTTGATAGACGGTGCTGGTGCTGGCGGCAGATTCCTGGAATTGTTGTCAAAAAAGAATATATCAGTTACGGAATCATCTGTAAGTTAAAATACATAGAACATGTTTTACTTATAGTTACAACGAATGTGTAACAATGAACACATATTTAAGTAGACCTTAGACTAGACAAGTCACTGATAATGCATAAGCATATATGCTATTGAAAACAATTCAACAGAAGAAAAAAATATTTTCCCTTTTTTTGTCCAAGGAATATGTTTTTGTGAACATTCAAAGAAACGGGCAATTATCTTAATGTATATATTTTAGATCATCGATTAATGAGTAATCTAGTTTCAGCGTTCCATATGAAGGTCAAGCGCTTTGGACACATATAATTTATGAAATATCATTTTTATTTTCTAGCTCCTTCCTTTTACGTTATTGATAATGTGTCTTTTCTATTCTCATCGCGCTTGGGATGATGCTGTTGTGAACGTAAAATTGAGAATGGAAATGGGGAAAATGTCAAAGAGACAACAACCAACCAAAGAGCAGATAACATCCGACGTCTACCTGCTTATCCGTCAGTAACACATCAATACTGAATACGCAGAGACCATTTGACAGATCGGCTTCCTAATTACCAAAAAAAACATGTAGTAGTGTTTGGTTTGTTTTTGTGTGTGAGCAATTACACATTGATCATTTTATGGAGTGTTGTTATATTTTTTAAAACGCATCTCATCTCTAGTGGCCATTACAACTTACTAAAGTTCTCAAATCTTTTAATTATAATGTTTGTGGACCTTAAAGGAAGGATGTATATTTGAATTTAATTTTCATTACTCAAGATCATTTACTAAACGTCACATGATGAGAATGTTTAACTGATTGTCATATTTTACTTTAAAATCTTGCGTTTTCACATATATTTAACTACACCTTTTTGAGTTATTCACGTGTTTTTTGTTATACCGCTGTGATGTCAAATGCATTATCTTTATATTATAACTCATAACGATATGTTGAAGATCTTCAATATGGATTCATACTTTTTTTTTGGTCTTATGATTTTTGTTTTTTTCTGTAAACAACAAAGAGACGTAAGATATCATTGTGACATTTCGAATCCATTAGTCAAATGAATATGGCAATACCATGCCAAAAGAACAAAAAACGACAAATAAAAAGAAAAAAAAATATATGTATAAATACTGAAGATTAAGTAACACGAACACCAGCAAAAACTGGTTGATCGCAGCTCCTCTTAGGGGTTAGCAGATCATGGTCCATTCATAACATCCGTCATATAAATTATGATCAGTTCATAATCGGTAATGAGTCTCATTCTGTGATCTCTTAGAGGATAATATTATTACCTCATTTTTCTCAGGAATCTTTTAGATATATAGGATGCTTTGTTTACTCTTAAGTATTTCTTTTTGACTATTTTATATTATTTATGAATCTTAAGTTTTGTCGACATCTTAGATGTATTCTTTACAGTTTGCTTTATATTTTAGGCATCTATAGCTTTGGAAGATCCAGGAATGTATTCTTTACATCTGGTTGCCTATGATAAAGCTGGAAATTACAAGTCAGGGAGAACTCTTTTCTTATTTGATAACCTGTCAATGGTGGATATCCAAGGAAATAAGCCGACATATTGTTCAACTGCTTCTAAAGATACATCGTACACTTGGGTTACTAAAGATACAAGTCGGTTGAAGATTGATTGGAAAGGTCGCTTTAAAAATATTAGACATAATGCCGGTAAATGGTTAAACCCTGTACAGACTTATGCTAAAGGGGAAGGAATTGTAACTTATGAGGATCTATATGGAAGCAGAACACATGTCGGAATAAAAAATGTTGGCGGTATGTTTAAATATTTAAGATACCATTTTTGGTAAAAAAAACATCCCTCTAAAATAAAAAAAAAGTCCATAAACCAAATTCAAAATAAAACAAAATTATAATACATTTCCAGCACTATGAACATGTTGAAAATTAAGTACTTGACAT
>CM034351.1:117584221-117627242 GCA_019925275.1 Mytilus edulis
AATTCCTTATCTTTGGTAAATATGTTGTCGTACCATCCTCTTTCTATTGGAGATTTTTACAATTCTAATCTACGGCTAATTACTAATTTTAAAATGCATGACAGATATTCTGCAAATGAAGGACCAGTCGGTACATATCAGAACAATGAGATCAAAATTCCCTTAAACAAGTCAAAACGTCAAAATATAACAAAAAGATGCTTTTGAGTGAAATTCAACATAAAAAAGGGGGATCAGGGTACGAATAGTAACAATATCCAGAGGAATTTGGGATACTCTGTTTGACCCTTCATTTAAGCAAGTTACATTACAACCCAAACATCAGTTTTGACTTCTATCCTTATATTCATTTGAGCGTTTATTTATATTTTGTAACTGATGACAATTAATGTCAAAGTCTTGTTATGGAGTTTGTCTTACCCCAAACACGTGTCTTTCTTAAAAACAATCTTTATTTCTTCAATAAAATGTATAAATAGTTGAAAATGATGTAAATAGTTAGAAGTCTATGACAGACTTTTTTTTCTTGTTTTCAAATGTGAAGATAGATAATTTGTCACAATAAATTTGGTTAAAGAGGAATAACTCCTGTAAATTTCACATTTATTTAGTCCTACTATAAGAACTTTTATAAATTTAATCTCATTCAAAAGTAATAAAACATTTAAACAGCTTTTTTACGAATAAATTATATTAATTTCTCACAAAAACGATTTTTTGGTAACGATCGATATAAGGATTACATAGAGTTCTTCTAAATGTGTCAATTACACGAAATTCAGAATGAAACTCTTTAAAATCATCTTTTTTTTATTTTCGACATGAAATATTTTTTTTATAATTTGCTTTGAAATCGCGGGTCTTCCTCCTTGTATTAACAAATTTATCATTTGTTCTCAATTAATTCTTATTAAACCTTTTTTTACCACAAATAATGTGTTACCGCTACTAATGCATGCACACTAATGACAAGATGAAATTGTTCATTATGTCAGCTAAATACATAAAAACCAACAGTAGGGAAACCGATTTGGAAAAAAACCCCAACTGCTATGTTTTTAACTTTTAGCCATTAAAGTCATCGTAGGATATTATGAGCCTTATTTCCTTGTGCACACTCATTTAAAAGAATTAATAAATTTCATATTCTCAATTGTCCGGCAAACCTAAATGACATAATTCAGATATTGTCGTCTAGAGACATCCTATTTATATCAGGTAATTACATATTCAAAAAAATAAATTTGGTGTATTACCTGTCTTCTGATTGGTTAAAAGTATTAGTTTTATTTTCAACCTTGTCAATTTTTATGGCGACACGCCCACTCTGACGTTGTGTATTCATACGCCAACATGTGTGTACGTTGTTATTGTTAATATAAAAAGTTCTTTGAGCCTTATTTTTGATAGAAATTTATTTATAATGAATGACAATAATTTATTTTGAATTAATTTATTGACCCATAAAATTATTTTTTGACTCTTCACATTTTACATAATCCGCTTCGCGGATTATTCAATGTGAAGAGTCAAAATTAGTTTAATGGTTTAATAAATTCAAAATAAAAAATAGCCATTCATTAAATAATATTGTAGTTCCTATGTCAGCATGTTACAACATGTAAAACAAAGTGTACTTGTTATAACATGTAAAACAAAATGTACATGTTATAACCTATAAATAGACTATTGTACATATTATAACATATATTACAATATTGTACATATTATCACTTGTACAAGGCAAAACAAAAGTTATACCATGTTCAACAATACATGTTATAAATGAGGGGCGAATGATACCAGAGGAGAAGACAAACTCATAAATCGAAAATAAACTGACAACGCCCTGGCTAAAAATATAAAAAAAAAACACGAACAGACAAATAATAGTACACACGAAACAACACTGAACACTTAAGACTGAGCAGCATAAACCCCACCACAAACTTTAGGTGATCTCAGATGCTCAGGAAGGATAATCAGATCCTGTTCCACATGTGGCACTCGTCGTGTTTCTAATGTTATTACAAACCCGGTAAATAGTCTAATTCGGTAGGTCCCATTCATGAAAAGGGAAGGGGGTTACAGATACGTAATGAAAAACATATCCGATATCATCTGTGAAACGATTATTCCTTAACGGTCAACGAACTCATGATGGCGTCCGTAAAATTTACGAAGGGGTGCTTTTAACTTCACCATTTGGAACTCTTGGTTCAATAGCATCCTTGTGAGCACCAAACCTCTACCAAGGCAATGATGATAAGAAATACAAGCACTGGAATATCGTATCGATTGGGTGATGTATACTCCATATACTGGCGCTGCAGGAATGTTGCTACATAGAAATGGAAAGTTTACAATTGGAAGCTGAAATCTTCTCGTTTGTCGTAAAGTTTTGTTTCAACCGACCCTCAGTGTCAATTTATGGATGTAAGTCAAGCTATGAGGTGAAAAAATCAAAAGTATGTTAGAACTAACACAACTTTTGCTTAAAAAATAGTTTTTATTGATATTCTGAAATATTGATATTTATTGATACGTCTGGCGTACTAAATTATAATCCTGGTACCTTTGATAACTGTTTACACCACTGGGTCGATGCCACTGCTGGTGGACGTTTCGTCCCCGAGGGTATCACCAGCCAAGTAGTCAACACTTCGGTGTTGACATGAATATCAATAATTCATTTTTACTTTCCGGTTTACAAAACTTTGAATTTTTCGAAAAACTAAGGATTTTCTTATCCCAGGCATAAATTACCTTAGCCGTATTTGGCACAACTTTTTGGAATTTTGGATCCTCAATGCTCTTCATCTTTTTACTTGTTTGGCTTTATGAATATTTTGATATGAGCGTCACTGATGAGTCTAATGTAGACGAAACGCGCGTCTGGCGTACTAAATTATAATCCTGGTACCTTTGATAACTATTTTACTTGTACGAAGTTGGACAATAAAGATGTATGTCTATTATTTCAACCCATGTCAGAAATTGTTTGTATTTTCTTTATTTACCTGTTGCTCATTCATGTTTGCGTTTTTTGTAAACATTTAAATAGAGGTAAAGTCTCCTATATTGACTTTGAGGAAAATTATGAAAATCTTTTTAAACAACGACATAATATATTTAGTAACTTTTCGATTGTTTCAATACAAGAGTGGCGTTCAAAATAGACATTTTGTCGAATTACAGTTTTCATGAAATATATAGCAAAACACGGCAATTATATCTGTGTTTGGTATCATGTTCCTTTGAGAAATGGAAAATTGATAATTGAAAAGTTGATATCATCTCGTTTGTCATTGGTTTTATTGATTTTGTTTTCATCTTGCAGTAAGACATAAGGTATTTCAAAATTTCCTAGGAAAGACCTTTAGGATTTTTTTTTATTATTGTATTTTTTCAATTTTTCTTCTGCCTAATTTTTTTCATGTGCTGTTTTTACATGATTTTGAAATTGATCCCCTTAACCGAACACTTTCTCATGTAATAGTTATCTCCATGCGCGTACTACTTCTGCCAAACCGTAGGACATTACGACAAATTTAGTTCTATCAACAAGAAAAAATGGCTAAGGTCGAAGGCCAAGGTCGTACTTTAATTTGTTGCTTTTACGTGTGCATGCTAATCTTATGAAACTTATACAGTCAGGGGCGTTACTTAAACAAGTAAATTTTTTTAGTTTCTTATATAGGTAATTTTTGTTTTTAAAAAATATAAAATTACTCAATAGAGTTATTTTAAATTTTAATAGAAGCAGGGACTAAATGTAGTATTCATGAATTTTTACATAATTTTATATTATAAATTTAAGAATTTGTAAGATTTGAGAGGAGAATAGACATAATGGGTTACTTTAAAAATAATAACACAAATGTTACTTGAATAAGTTATTTTGTACATCCTTGAAAGAATTAGTAATAACACTTATTTAAGGAACATATGTAATTGGTTTGGGTTACAAATTATAAATAACAGTCAAGTCTTAAAATCATTTCATAAGTTTCTATCTATTTATATCTGTCTACCTTCAAGATTTTGAAGGAAAACGATATTTTAATAGTCCTAAGTGACCAATCTTTGACCAAGAAGCGTCGATATCAAAGATAAGTGCGTCAGAAAAGCAATTAGTGTTCAGGAGGATTAAATGTTATATGTCATGGGAAAAATAACTGACTGTAAAAATTTGTTAAAACTAGTAAAATTTGTATAATTGTTCACCTATAAAAATAATATTTAGAAAAGTTACTTCTCTAAGTAATTTATAAAATAGCCTCGTTTTCAACATTACTTGTATAGGTAATTTTAAAAGTTACTTGTTAAGTAATGCCCCTAACTGTTATATGGATATCGACAACAGATATTCACTGAATTGTTAGTGGTGATCTGTCGCAATAGGAAATTAATGTGTTTTAGAAGCGATGAGGTAATATTCCCTATTATTTTTCTCACATGGAATGTAAAGAATAAGATGTATTGTAAGAAACTTGAGGTCTTTTGGTATGATGTCCAATCTTGATGACCTTGATTTCAGGTCAAGGTCATATGTAAGTTTGGCGTTCTAGATTGTAACCTTTGCTTTAATTTCACATGTATACACGAAAAAGCCTTGGGACTTATGCATTATGTTGTAAGCCAGATGAACTTAGAAAATAAAACTGAAAGTGACCATGTGTAAACCGAAAGTAACCACTGTTGTACTTTCTTGATGGAAAGTATATAAAACCGAATTTTAAAGTAATAAATGTCAATAAAACTATCATATAATTATGTCGGGACATTTTGAAACCGTTACAATTTTATTAAAAAGAAAAATGTATAGAAACATCAGATTGTTGGAATCAGCAAGTATAATATATTAAGCTAATATTTGGGAATTTTGGATCTCAATGCTCTTCAACTTCGTACTTTATTTGGCTTTTTTATACCTTTTTAGGATTCGAGCGTCACTAATGAGTCTTTTGTAAACGAAACGCGCGTCTGGTGTATATATAAAATTTAGTCCTGGTATCTATGATGAGTTTATTGACAATATAAATGGCAAATCGATTTCCAACATTTTCATATCAAAATATATTGTTAAATGTTCTCTGCACAATTGGCTTTTAAGGTGGTATAGGTGTCTATTACAGTCCTTGGATGGTGTAAACTTCCCACTAACACCGTTCACAATTACACCATACACCATACATCATTACATCATACACCTTGTTCCATTACACCATAAACGTTACACCTTTGCACCATACACCTTACACATTACACCATGCACCATTTCCAATTCTCTCTGCACGATCCGAAATAATGCAATTAAATTTCAAATATTAAGATTATTATTGTTTATGTTTACAATTCGAATAAATAAAATTAAAAGAACTTCACACCATTTCCGATCGCAAGTTACACAATCACACCATTCCTCAAACACCATTACACCATTCCCCTTACACCATATACCATAGCACCATACACCTTACACCATTACACCATTACACCTTATGCCATACACCATTACACCATACACGTTTTTTGGGGAAGTTTACACCATCCAAGGGCTGTACCATCTTGGATTGTAAAAACCAGAGAACCTAAGGTCCAGATTTCCTATAAAGTTATAAAACTTTGATGCAGAAATGCAGATATCTAATATGAATTTTAATTTAAATGAAACAATGTATAGCAATAAATAAATATCAATATTTGTACAAGTGTAGAGTATTTTTGCTAGTTTTAAAATATTATTGAATTGGCATTTTAAGGGAGATAAATCTAGAAGAGTACATTTTCTGATGGAATCTACATTGAATTTTCCTTTTTTGTATTTTAGTCAGAAAAAAACGTACAATGACCCTATCTTTTCTTTTGATATTCTCAAAACATTTTCACAAAGCTATCTTTTCCTTATTTATTTTACAATTCTATCATGTTGTTTAGTTTCTAATCATCATGGTGTATTTTCCTGTATAATCCATACAGAATTTGTCATTTTGTCACAACCTGTAGTTTGAGAAAATGCGCAGTGACCTATTATTTTTAATATATTTTTGAACATATACCAAAAGATACTACGTTTTGGCAACAGTTATCAAAGGTACCAGGATTATAATTTAGTACGCCAGACGCGCGTTTCGTCTACAGATGGGTGCGGTCCTAACCTTGACAAAAGTTAACTTAGAGTTAACTTGTTGACTGCTTTTTAAGTTAACTTGAGAATTTTTAAGCAGACCAGCAAGTTAACTTCGTCTACGGTGGACCAGACCTACGGTCCGCTTTTTTATGACTGCTGCAGACCTATCGACGGGTCTGTTCCAGACCAGACCTGTGGACAAGTCTGCTTTTGACCAGTCCTGAGGACAGGACTGCCCCAGACCAGACCTGTGGACAGGTCTGCTCCTGACCAGACCTGTGGACAGGTCTGCTTCTGACCAGACCTGTGGACAGGTCTGCTTCTGACCAGACCTGTGGACAAGTCTGCTATTGACCAGACCTGGGGACATGTCTGCTTATGAAATGTTATCGTTTTTGCAACTTTTCATATCAGACTTGAGCTTTATTAAAATATGTATAAACAACATTCGCATTGTTCTTCCCAAGAAGGCCTCTGATAGCAAATTTCTTTACTACTAGACATTATTAATAACAACACAATTCTTTCTTTTTTTATTTTTATATATTCTTATAAACAATAGTCAATTACATAGAGCTATCATATTTTTTTAATTAGAAGGCGAATAGAAATTAGGGTTATCCAACGCATCGGAACAACATTCGTATATCATGGGATATCAACATCTTTGTCGACGTTACTTCGTTCCCCGTTTTTTACCTGTCCCTTCATAATTTTTACTTTACGCATTTATACTAGTCTCGATCATCCAGCCGCTTTATTTTTCAAAGTAGAGCGTCTGGATGACAAGTGATATAAAAATGGTAATTTATGACATTCGGAATAGTATCGGCTTTTTTAGCTTGTTTTTAAAGATAATGTCCAAGACGAATAACCAAGAAGTTGGTTATTGACTTCGGAAGAAATTATATTACGATAATACTATTGAAAAGCCCGAGTGTACCGATTGTTGTTTAAAGCTATTTATATTTTGTTTGTGACGACATACAGTCGTGGAAAACACCAGACAGCATGGCTTCCATGACCGCGAAGGAAAATAACAGCACATCAAACCTTGGTAAGATGATATAACAACACAAACTATTACATAAATTTTAATGCAAACTGAAACAGCGAGTAGTTCTATATTCTTTCATGCATGTCCGTGCTACGTAAGCAAGTTACTAATTATACAATAAATGGCAATTTTTGTACTGATTGACTGGGACCACTCGAACAGTCGTGTGTACGCTATAAATACATTTTGGGGTTGTTAACTTTAAAAATACTTGATGGAAAAGTGATATGACGCCGAAATATGAACTTCATCCAAGATAAGTTTGTTGTATTTATATGTAGTGTATAAAGGAGTTTGCATTTTGATATGTGTAAAAAAAAAGGGGGGGAGGAGAGATGCGCAATGTTGTACACATTTGAAGGAGGGAACGCAATTCAAAAACATAAGCAGACGAAAAACAAATAAAGTATATCTAGAAGATGCCACTGATTTTGTACATACACCAAACGGTCAAAATGATTTATGCTCGATTTTTTTAAAAACAAATGCATTTAGCTTATACAAACAGATAAGAAGTGCGACACGTTGTTATGAAAAGTAATTTAAATATACTGTTAGTAAACAAAGTCTGGACTGGTCAACTTAAAAAAGAAAAATACTTTTTAGCACTTTTAAGAGGCATTTTTTTTCACACTAAAAAAAGTCCATAAAAGAATACAAATGTTGTCAGTGAATATATACCAATTGGCTATCTAAACCTTGAAACAAAACCATGGCATGAGGAATACACTGTAAATTTGTTTTTATGCAAAACAAGACAGTAAAACAATAGATGCAGCATCAATGAAATGAGGTGTCAATGAGGCAGCAACCGGTGAACCCAATGACACATTACCAAAAGTAGACATCAACATGATTAAGAGGACATCTTGTTGACTTAAACAAAAATTGAGAATAAAAGTACCAAAAGGTCAACATTATACAAGTAAGAACATGCGTTATGAATACCAATGAGACAACTATCCACCCCAAGTTCAAAAGAGGTGGATGAGAGCAAGTATAGGCAACTGTATGGCCTTTAACAATGATAAAAATTCATGCATGATTTTGATAGAGAATACAGACAGGGAATGTGTCAAAGAGACATCAACCCAACAAAAGAGCAGGAAACAACCCAATGCCACCAATGGGTCGTGTCATCACCACAGCGAGATAATCTCGCATCCCGTAGCGGAATTCAGCTTGCACCAAGACATTTCTAAATGTATATTTCTATATGATGTTTTTTTCCAAACATTTTGTTTTTCATATATGCTATGCTGGTGACCAAAAATTAATATGATTTTAACATTTACTTTATTTTGTAGACAACCCAATGATGATTTCGGGACACAGATGTTATGTGTAAAATGTGAAGAATTAAAAAAAACCTATATAAATATTCGAATTTTCATTGTATCATAAACAGCTTCAATTTTATAAGAAAAAAGATTCAAAGATTTTTTTTTAATTACTGAAGCAGCAATCATTATAAATAAATCACAGTATAAAAAATGTTGGGTTAACATTATTTTGACAGCAACCACAAAGCAAAAAAAGGTACACAGACATATATTAAGTAAATGAAACAAACATCAAGAAACACATTGTTGTCAGATATGTCGGAGAATTTTAAAGATTTTTATTAACAAATTAAAAATCATATAAACAATTTAACAGTTTTCATGTTTGCGTTGTATCTCATTTACATGTCTGGCCCTTCTCAGTTTACTATATGGTATGGAGTTTTCCTATTATTGTAGGCCGAGCAGTGATTATATTTGCGAATATCCATGTCATTTGAACTCTGCTGGGTTGTTGCCTCATTAGCAATCATACCAATCTCCTTATTTAATATAAAGGTTCACATGTACAGGAGAATTCGAAGTTGTTGTTTTTGTGAAGCTGCTCTTTTATACAAAAGTCATGATGGATATTATAATAGTTTGTAGTAGGAGAATACACTTTTCAGTTATTTTTTGTATAAGTTAGCATGCAGTATGGGATAAATCCCATTCCATCTCTTCCATGTGATTGATTCAAACATGCATTCAAAGAGTATTGGGTTTCATGAATGACTGGTTAACTTCTGTATTTCTTCATAGACACGGAGACTGGCAAAGTGGTATTGTGTGAAGGTTGGTCCCCAAATGTTTTCTTCCCAAAAGGATTAGACGATATAGTTTATTGGTGAAACATTCAGACTATGCTGTCGTTAGCAATTTTTAGATCAGTTAATTTTGTAAATAAAAATTGAGTTGACTCATTGTGTGATCTCACTGATCTGCCAGTGATAAATTGTTAAGCAGGGTTTTTTACATTGTAATCTTAAAGTTTTTTTTCTTTCCATAACGTAACTTGATGTGTGCTTTTCGAGTAAGGTAAGTGCGTCAGATATCTGAAAGATTATTATAAAAAGGAAAGCATAAGAATTTACAGAAATAAGAATGAGACAAAACTAAGAAAAAGGGATAAAAATTAAAAATAAGGAATACAGACTAACGTGGCTACAATATACCGACTGTTGGTTGCTTAACGTCAAGTGGCAAATATTTCATGCATGTTCAGGACGATGTGATAATATAAAGAATAGAGAATATATATAGTGGTGTGCTATAATATGAAAATAGAGAAAAATGGTAGTTTATAGTATGAAGATAAGAGAATATTAAACGTGGTGTGTTAAAATATAAAAATAGATCTTTTGGGTTGCTTGGTTATCGCCTTGTGGTAAATAATGGTAATGTTCAGGACGGAAAAAAATAACAACAATTATAAAGATGAGGTCCTAAATTATAGCCCGTTGGGGATACATGTTCGAGAAATTATAACTCACCAGAAAATTAAGGTATATTGGATTGCTTTATGTACAACGGTCCACCTACGGATCCCTCTCTTAGCGCACAGAGAGCGTGGTATCCTCTATAAACGACCAGTGGCGGATCCAGAACTTGTTATAAGGAGTGCACTATACAGTAATGCTACAGTGTTTCCTAATATGATATAATCAACCAAATTTTTCCCACGAAAAAAAATCATGTCTTTAATTTTTTTTTTACATGTGACTAAAAATTCAGAAAAAAAGATCGCCGCTAATTACAGTTTTTATCGTTCTTTTAAAATTGCCCATCTGCAAGTTGGGCAACATAGGATCAGCTACAAGAATGTCAGTTTTAATAGTCACATATACATGTAACGTTACACTGTTTACTGTTATTATTTTTTTTTTTAAATATAATGGGGATAACGGAAGTGCTATTTATAGATATGTTCTATATTTAATTATTTGTTACGCCCCCTATAAATATCTGACCAGTCCGGTTAATCACCCCAGACGCTATATTTAAATATGCGTCTGGGTTATCGAGACTAGCATTTATACATGCATGGATATTTTATTGTTATTCTACTTATTTGGATTGGATTTACTATTCTTTTTCCGCAGAATATTCTAACGAAAATTGTACAGTTGTACAGTGTCCGGATATGTACGATGTGGTAAAACTACCAACAATCTCGTCAAATTCGTCAGATTTGTCGAGAGATTTGTGCACATGAATGAAATAGTTGTCACTTGACGTTTAACTACAAACAAAATGAATCAACCGACATAATAGATTAACAGTATACTATTACCAGAAGAGAACCTCAAATACATTTTTTATTAAAAATCACAAATGAATTCAGACATGTCAGTGTTGGTACATGTACTTGGATGATGCGGCCTAATAGTTTCGTTTTACACACCCTAGTGACTGTTCAATATTATGAATACAGAGATGAAACGCTGACATTCTCAATGTATGCGGAAAAAAATTGCATTAATTGTTTTCCTTATTGCTTACATTTGCCGTCCTACTAACATGTTCACAGGAGTGCCAGGAGAAGACATAATTAGGCGCCATCCCAACAGCGGTCATTTATTTTATACATTGAATCCAGACATCAAAAATATGGCTGATTTACTATGCGGATATATATAGATTTTTAAATTAAAGTGCACATATAATATATATATATATGCAGGTCAGTTTTTGGTCGATGCAGTCAAATAATTTTGTTGTATATAAGTCAGCAAGAGGTATCAAATCTACTGAAATTTTGTTACGTATCAATATTTTGAATAAAAGGAGGACATGCTGACATCCAAAATTAATGCGAACAAAAATTTGTTGTTATTATATTGCAATATTACTGTCCATTGTATAATATATTGAATCCTGGCATAAAAAATATATGGCTTATTTACTATGCGGGTATACATGGTATATAGATTTACAAATTAAAGTGCACATATGGTCAGTTTTCATGGTTTTGGTCAATGCGGTCAAATCATTTTGTTGTACAAGTCAGCATGAGGTATCAAAACTACTGAAATTTTGTTACGTATCAATATTTTGAATAAAAGGAGGACATGCTGGCACCCTAAATTTATGCGAACAAAAATTTGTTGTTCATGTTGTTATTGTATTGCAATATAGCTGTCCATTGTATTATACATTGAATCCTGACATAAAAAAATATGGCTGATTTACTATGCTGGTATATAGATTTACAAATTAGAGTGCACATATGGTCAGTTTTGGTCTTGGTCAATGCGGTCAAATTATTTCATTGTACAAGTCAGCATGAGGTATCAAAACTATTGAAATTTTGTTACGTATCAATATTTTGAATATAAGGAGGACATGCTGGCACCCTAAATTTATGCGAAACAAAAATTTGCTGTTATCAGCTGGTTATTGTATTGCAATATATTGCAATCCATTGTATTATACATTGAATCCTGACATAAAAAAATATGACTGAATTACTATGCGGGTATATATGGTATATAGATTTACAAATTTAAATGCACATATGGTCAGTTTTGGTGGAAGCGCTCAAAATATGTTGTTGTACAAGTCAGCATGAGGTATCAAAACACATTAATTTTGATACGTATCAATATTTTGAATAAAAGGAGGACATTCTAGCACCCTAAATTTATGCGAACACAAATTTGTTGTTATTGTATTGCAATATTGCTGTCCATTGTATTATACATTGAATCCTAACACAAAAAATATGGCTGATTTACTATACAGGTATATAACTTTACAAATTAAAGTGTACATATGGTCAGTTTTAGTTGATGCGGTCAAATAATTTTGTTGTACAAGTCAGCATGGTCAGCATGAGGTATCAAAACTACTGAAATTTTGTTAGGTATCAATATTTTGAATTAAAGGAGGACATGCTGGCACCCTAAATGTATGCGAACACAAATTTGTTGTTATTGTATTGCAATATTGCTGTCCATTGTATTATACATTGAATCCTGACATAACAAATATGGCTGATTTACTATGCGGGTATATAGATTTACAAATTAAAGTGCACATTTGGTCAGTTTAAGTTGATGCGGTCAAATAATTTTGCCGGACAAGTCAGCATGAGGTATCAAAACTACTGTAATTTTGTTATGCATCAAAATTTTGAATAAAAGGAGGACATATGCTGGCACCCTAAATTTATGCAAACAAAAAATTGTTGTTATTGTATAGCAATATTGTTGTCCATTGTAATATACATTGAAACCTGACATAACAAATATGGCTGATTTACTATGCTGGTATATAGATTTACAAATTAAAGTGCACATATGGTCAGTTTTAGTTGATGCAGTCAAATAATTTTGTTGTACATGTCAATATGAGGTATCAAAACTACTGAAATTTTGTTACGTATCAATATTTTGAATAAAAGGAGTACATGCTGGCACCCTAAATTTATGTGAACACAAATTTTTTGTTATTGTGTTGCAATATTGTTGTCCATTGTATTATACATTGAATCCTGACATAACAAATATGGCTGATTTACTATGCGGGAATATAGATTTACAAATTAAAGTGCACATATGGTCAGTTTAAGTTGATGCGGTCAAATGATTTTGCCGGACAAGTCAGCATGACGTATCAAAACTACTGTAATTTTGTTACGTATCAATATTTTGAATAAAAGGAGGACATATGCTGGCACCCTAAATTTATGCAAACAAAAAATTGTTGTTATTGTATAGCAATATTGTTGTCCATTGTAATATACATTGAATCCTGACATAACAAATATGGCTGATTTACTATGCTGGTATATAGATTTACAAATTAAAGTGCACATATGGTCAGTTTTAGTTGATGCAGTCAAATAATTTTGATGTACAAGTCAATATGAGGTATCAAAACTACTGAAATTTTGTTACGTATCAATATTTTGAATTAAAGGAGGACATGCTGGCACCCTAAATTTATGCAAACACAAATTTGTTGTTATTGTATTGCAATATTGCTGTCCATTGTATTATACATTGAATCCTGACTTAACAAATATGGCTGATTTACTATGCGGGTATATAGATTTACAAATTAAAGTGCACATATGGTCAGTTTAAGTTGATACGGTCAAATAATTTTTGCCGGACAAGTCAGCATGAGGTATCAAAACTACTGTAATTTTGTTACGTATCAAAATTTTGAATAAAAGGAGGACATGAAGGCACCCTAAATTTATGCAAACAAAAATTTGAAAAAAATTTGCTGATTTAGTATGCTGGTATATAGATTTATGAATAAAAGTGCTCAAATGGTCAGTTTTGGTCAACACGGTCAAATAATTTTGTTGCACAAGTCAGCAAGAGGTATCAAAACTACTGAAATTTTGTTACGTATCAATATTTTGAATGAAAGGAGGGGATATGCTGGCACCCTAAATTTATGCAAACAAAAAATTGTTGTTATTGTATAGCAATATTGTTTTCCATTGTAATATACATTGAATCCTGACATAACAAATATGGCTGATTTCTATGCTGGTATATAGATTTACAAATTAAAGTGCACATATGGTCAGTTTTAGTTGATGCAGTCAAATAATTTTGTTGTACAAGTCAATATGAGGTATCAAAACTACTGAAATTTTGTTACGTATCAAAATTTTGAATAAAAGGAGGACATGCTGGCACCCTAAATTGATGCGAACAAAAATTTGAAAAAATATGGCTGATTTACTATGCGGGTATATAGAATTATAAAAAAAAGTGCACACATGGTCAGTTTTGTTCAACACGGTCAAATAATTTTGTTGCACAAGTCAGCAAGAGGTATCAAAACTACTGAAATTTTGTTACGTATCAATATTTTGAATAAAAGGAGTACATATGCTGGCACCCTAAATTCATGCAAACAAAAAATTGTTGTTATTGTATAGCAATATTGCTGTCCATTGTAATATACATTGAATCCTGACATAACAAATATGGCTGATTTACTATGCTGGTATATAGATTTACAAATTAAAGTGCACATATGGTCAGTTTTAGTTGATGCAGTCAAATAATTTTGTTGTACAAGTTAGTATGAGGTATCAAAACTACTGAAATTTTGTTACGTATCAAAATTTTGAATAAAAGGAGGACATGCTGGTACCCTAAATTTATGCGAACAAAAATTTGTAGTCATGTGTTAAAATGATGCTTTCCTCTAAAATACGTCCTTTCATAGATATACATATAAATAAGTGCAAATATGGGTGAATTTGATAGGTATTGGAATATATATTCAGTGCCCGTTATCATTGTATAAACCAAGGTCGTTTTTTAATTTATAGATTGGCAGATCACAGATAAATTTGTGTTTCAAGCAACGTTTTATGCGAACTTTATTTTCAAATATTTGTATTAAATCCTGTTTATATAACGGAAGTATTAGTTTTACTTTATTTTCGATGTTTATACTACGAAACAAAGATATTAAAAAATATTTTAAAAAAAATCGATGTAGAGCGGTCCTGGTTACAAGTTAACTTAGTTTTGAGCAGACCAGTCAAAAGTTAACTTGGGAACAGGTCTGGTTTCGATCGGATTTGTCAAAGCAAAAGTTAACTTATGTTAACTTTGTGGCAGGACTGGTCTCGAAGTTAACTTATGTTAACTTTATGGCAGGACTGGTTTCGAAGTTAACTTATGTTAACTTTACGGCAGGACTGGTTCGAAGTTAACTTATATCAATAGCGGACCTGTTTCGAAGTTAACTTTTTGGCAGACATAAAAACAGTCCTAGGACCAAGTCCGCTTTTCAAGTTAACTAGATTTTGGTCCTAGGACTGGTCAGAGCAGTCCTAAATTTGGTCACAGGTTAACTTTGACCAGTCCAAATGACTGGTTATCAAGTTAACTTGCTGTACAGGTTAGGACTGCACCTATCTGTACATAAGACTCATCAGTGACGCTCAAATTCAAATATTTATAAAGCCAAACAAGTACAAAGTTGAAGAGCATTGAGGATCCAAAATTCCAAAACGTTGTGCCAAATACGGCTAAGGTAATCTATGCCTTGGACAAGAAAATCCTTAGTTTTTCAAAAAATTCAAAGTTTTGTAAACAGGAAATTTATAAAAATGACTACATTATTGATATTCATGTCAACACCGAAGTGTTGACTACTGGGCTGGTGATACCCTCGGGGACGAAACGTCCACCAGCAGTGGCATCGACCCAGTGGTGTAAACAGTTATCAAAGGTACCAGGATTATAATTTAGTACGCCAAACGCGCGTTTCGTCTACATAAGACTCATCAGTGACGCTCAAATTCAAATATTTATAAAGCCAAACAAGTACAAAGTTGAAGAGCATTGAGGATCCAAAATTCCAAAACGTTGTGCCAAATACGGATAAGGTAATCTATGCCTGGGACAAGAAAATCCTTAGTTTTTCAAAAAATTCAAAGTTTTGTAAACAGGAAATTTATAAAAATGACTACATTATTGATATTCATGTCAACACCGAAGTGTTGACTACTGGGCTGGTGATACCCTCGGGGACGAAACGTCCACCAGCAGTGGCATCGACCCAGTGGTGTAAACAGTTATCAAAGGTACCAGGATTATAATTTAATAAGCCAGACGCGCGTTTCGTCTACATAAGACTCATCAGTGACGCTCAAATTCAAATATTAACAAATTCTATCATTTTTATTTTAGACTCCCATACCACCTTAATGACGTATGCTATTATTTTTCTCTCGTACCTATTAGTTGAAATCTTGCGCATAGTTGTCTAATTAACATTCATACTACATCTTGAATGTTTGTATTAAAAAGAATAAAGGACAACTTATTTAAGTCACTGTGATAGAAATCCGTGGACAAAAGAAAACAAAAACAGTTAAAGTAAAAGCAGATGTCTAAACTATAAGTTTGACTGTATTTCGTTTGTTGTCGATAGAAGTTATGAATGAATGAAACTTTACTGTAGCGGAAGCAATCACTTAATTGAGAATTCCATATCTTCTAAGTATCTTAAGCTTTATGTCCATTGACATAGTTAAGTTGAAAAGCTATATATTAGGAAGTATACAAATATAATTGATTACAATGTTTGCGGTGTAAAATGCATGTTGTATAGGCCATTCTCAAGTTTTGCACGTTTTATGACCGTCCAGTCGATCACCTACATTTAAGTGTGCACGTGTGCTGTCATTTCACAAATCCTAGTGATTATAATATTAAGTATTCCACAAAAGCTATGAAGTCTGCTTCTGATCTTATCATTTCTATCAACACAGAAGGAAGACTTCTGAATACAATCTCATTCATTTTTCAAGTGTAATTAACATGACATTGGTCCTATCGCCGGGTATTTATATACCTATGACGTGGAATCATGGTCATAAATATCGAATTAGGCATATGTTAAAATCATTTAGGTTATTCTAAATTCTATTTAGCAAATGCTGAATTATTAAGCTTATCAGAAATGTTGGCACGTAATCAAGGACACAATTATTCTACAAATTTGTATCAGTATATGCTAAACTCATTTCAGCATATGCTAAACTAATATCAGCATAATCTAAACTCATTTCAGCATATGCTTAATCCATTTAACATATCCATCCTAAACTCCATAAAGCATAAACTGAATTGCTGAATTTAAAGAAAATATCCTCCAATGATTTCACTCGTTACATAATTCAGGGACAATCATTTGCTGTCTAGGGGGGATATCATGAAGGATTTTTTGTATCATTATTATGTTTCTTCAGCTTTGTTTTCGCTCTATTTCTGGTAAGTTTTTCTTAGATAATATCCTGCTTTTTCAGCTGTTGAGTCCTCTCATTTTTTTGGCCAATATTGAGATCCAGATTTAGATTTAGCACCCCCTCCCTCATCCTATAGAAATCAAATGGTAGCTTCCAGAATAAAAACGTTGACATTCATAGCAAATCTAAATATTACTAGAACGATCACTGTGAAGTGTTTTAACATCTGTATATTTCATATTGTTCTTAAATATATAAAATTCAACAGTTTAGGATGAGCGCTTTTCTGCAGACTGAGCAACACGAGCCCCACCAAAAATATGCGGTCTGGACCGTATGCGTACTTTTTTCAAAATACTCATACGGTCGGACCGTACGCTTACGGTCTGACTAATATTAAAAAGTTGGTCCGGTTTATTAGATACAAATGCATATAGCAGATCAACATATAACTTAACTATCAAATTAATATAAAAAAAAGTTCAATTGTAATTGAAACAAAAATTTAAATTTTCACTTTTTTTTTAATTCACGCTAATTAAATATGTTAATCTCTTGTATTAAGCATTTCGATCAGTAATACATTAATTGAATTATGAACACTGAAATTGAAGATATACGGAAGTAAACATAATGTGGGAGGTTAATTGTTTTAGAATATTTAGCAACTTTACCAAAAAATGCAAATGCAAAGGAACATGCATGAACTGCATACATGACAATGTGAAAAATTTTACGTTACTTGAATTGTGTCACCTTTGGCGAGAGTACCAACATAGGATTCAGATATACAATTAAACAAATACTTAATTTCAATTGTTCATTTTATATATGTAATTGTAATAAATTATCAATAACAGTTTGTTAAACTAAAAATAAAGGTTGTTTCAATTTAACACATTGATCAAATTACATGTATGGTCAGCTCGTACTGGACCGTACGCGTATACTCATACGGTCCGACCGTACGCGTATGGTAGGACCGTACGAGTATACGTATACGGTCCAAATACTCATATGGTCTGGAACACACACACAAATTAAAAAAAAAGAAAACAACACGTTCAATAGTTCTATGCGTCCGAAGCCATTTTCTTGATTTACTTTCATCAGGAACGCTTAAAGCCAAACAATTGAAATCCGAAGTAATAGTACCGAAACCGTTGTAGAGCTATATGACAAAAATACCTAAAATAAATAGACAAATTCATCTAAAGTAAACTTTGCCTGAGGGAGTTGTAACGTTAGTTGCTAAATAATTTCAAAATTTATATACGGACAATTTTAGAAAAATTTGTTAAATCATATCACAAACGAGGTACTGGCTACTGATGAGCTGAGGATACCCGCGGGAACTACTAGTCCACCAGTAGAGGTATCGACCCAGTGATGTAAAAAATTGAAAATAACATGTTTAATAATTATTTGCGTCCGAAGCGCTTTTCTGGATTTGCCTTTATCAGGAACGTAAGGCTGATTGCCAATTAACTTGTTTGATTTAAGCGCAGCCTAATGTAGTCGAAACGAGCATAAAAGTTTGGGACTCATTGAAAATTACTTTGTTTGTATTGAGTGTCACCACTCTTGAGCTTATTGTAGACAAAACGCGCACAAATGTATAAGGCTTGTATCTAAGATTAGTATACCGATAACTACATATAATTGCTTTTATATTGATACATTTTTTGTTGAGTTTGTTCAGTTTCATGTACAAAAAATTCAAAAAAATAGGATAATAATTTTATGAACCAGAATTATTCTTTTTTCCAAACTTATAAACGGATAAGGACGCATATCTTGACAATGCACGATGTTTTGATAATTGTTAATAACATACATTGAAAACGTCTGAATGGAAGAAGTTCAGTTTACAAGTCAAAGTTTGTGTTAATGTTTATTTAACATTGACATTTTACACATCCATGGAAGTTATTAGGCCCTTCAATTTCATAGACGGTGTATGGACTTTAAATGATGTGCATAGTTAACATGTTTAAGTATTGCAACTTGTTTTTTCATTTTCATTCAGATCTAGATCTGCCAATTCTTTCGGGATCACACAATTAAAACCTGACCTGCTATGCAGTATTTTTTTCTCAATGTTGAAGGTCGTTTTATGACCCATTGATGCTCAGATCTACATAATAAGGGCTCAGATTGAAAGTTGATGCATTTGCAATCACACCACACCTTCTTTGTTTTATATTGATACGTATACATGACGTACAGTCAAGTCATCAACACTCGGCAGGAATATTGTTTATACTAAGTTCAATCCACCATTTTCAACCTAAGAAAATGCCTATACCAAGTCAGGAATATGAAAGTTGTTATCCTGTCGTTTGATGTGTTTGAGTTTTTTGATTTTTCCATTTGAATAAGGACCTTCTATTATGAATTTTTCTGGGAGTTCGTCAATTCTTGCACGCATTAAACATGTCAAAACATTTGCAATCAAAGACGTTAATAAATAAATAGGAAACCTTCCTTGGTGAAAGGAAACTTTATGGTGACCTATAGTTGGTATCTTCTTTGTCATTTTGGCCAAGGTTAAATGTTTTTTTCTATGTAGTCAAACTACATCATCTTATTTTCAAATATGACTTTTCTAACCATATCTACATCATCGTAAATAAGGAAAATGAAAATAACAGACTTGTGTAGCCGTGGTATATAGAAAAATATGTATAACTAGGTGTACTACGAGAATCGTAAAAAACACCCCTTTACCAAGTTCATGACACCAAAAATAATTCGAATCGAAAAGCAATATATATAAAATGATAAATTGGTGCATTTTAAATGTGTCCAAATATATAAGAATTACTAGCTGCTAGGGTAGGGGAACAGTAAAGTAAAACACTCATTATAACTGTAAAATACATATATTTTCAGAAATTTATTAAAACAGATTATAATAAGAAAAGTATCCAAGCGTCGTAACATATTTTTCTCATTTGTTCGTATTTTAATCAATTCAATCAGTTCTAACGTGTCAAAGTAAATTAGAATGAGAACGTTAATCCGAAACAGATTTGTAAACAAATACATATATCTGTAGTTTATTCAAATTGATGTATAAAAATACGGCATCTAAACAAGCGAATAAAATGTAAGTCCTAAACCAATGACAGCCAGATTGATGTGAATACTTCCTGCACCACTAACTGCAAAGAAAAACAAGTTATTTTTAAGACATTTTTAAACATGGTCATCATATATAACAATAAAAAAGTAAATGAACGATTACTCGCTGAACGTTAACCTATATTAGCCATACCTTCTCCCTAAAAACTACAATGGGTTATTAATAGTGTTGTCAACGGTTAACCGGTTAACCGTTCGAACGACCGAATACCAAAAACGCTAACCGGTTAACCGGACTTTTTTTCAATTTTAATAGATTTGATATAAATTTGTATTGACATTATTAAATAGTTGTGTTTTCTTTAAAAATTGTCGTCGGGGTAATTAATTTGACGGATCAATTGTCCAGTATATTGATTGGTATTGTTAATCCAAAAATATAAAATTGATTAGAACTTGTCTCTCAGCTCGGGGCAAGATCTTAAGGAAACATAATTAGTTTCAAATATTTTTAACAGTAATTTTTAATCAGCAATACGATTAAATTTTACGATTTACTTCATTATTTCATTTTTGATCTTAAATTATGTAGACCTACATCTGAATGTGCAATTTCCGTCGTGCAAGTGTTTGCCATACTTTAAACTAAATGCTAACTCAAAAACTATAAAAAGCAAACCAACGGGAATGTAATCCATGTATACTTGATGTTACACCCCAGTTCTATTGTTATACTACATAGTTTCTATTTTGAAACACGTGTAAATTGAATAGATCTATTGTTACGAATAACAATGGATTTTTACAATTGTCTGTAACAAGCGGGGTTTCTGGAAACCCTGCTTCTACATCCCGCAAACAAAGGCCATTGTTATTCATAACAATAGAAATTGATTATTCTTTAAATAGCATGAGCATAAGAAATTACTAATATTGTTCACTACAAATTTTTTCAAGGTATTAAAAAAAAAAAAAAACATTTTCGGAAATTCCAATACCGCAAAAAAAAAATTAAGCATCTATTTTCAATACAAAAAAATCCTTTAATTACTCCTTTGCTAAAAGTACATGTAATATTTATTTTATCCCAGTCATATGTTTCTATTTAGAAAAAAGGGGGATTTTAACTCTCGGACCCCCAACCCGTTCATTATCCAGTGGTCGACTCGGGGTAGGGGTTCTGCGGGTTGGACCCGATTTAAAAGATCAATGTATTTGACTGATTGGAACCTCACCCCCTTTCTGGTGAGTTGGGACCCTAGCTAGATCAGCCCCTCTCCCCAAAAGAGAGAGTTTCGAAATATCAAAGCTGTATCTTTGTATGCTGAGCGTGTCTGCAGGTAGTTGGGTTTCTATTGCAGACACACTTATCCCCTTGCAGGTCCGAATATGAATGTTTAATTATTCTCGAGAGGAGGGGGGCTTTTTTTTCTATCAAATCGTAAGATAAAAAAAAAATTAGTTATGATTACCTTTATAAAACTGGTACAGGTAAGTAATTTGGGTTATAATATTGCCTTTATCTTTAGTCTCTTCTACCAAATCCAACCCTTGCCAAAAAATATCATCCGTCTCATACCCTTCCATATTGAAAACTGTTAACAAGGAGCATGACGGTTTTTTTTGTTTGTAATGTGAATACACGATACAGTCAACCTTGACCTGCTGAGCCATATTAACCCAAGAATTTAATTGGAATATGCAAAACAACCTTGACATTGAAAAAAATATACTCACTTGTAAAAGTTTGAACGAAGATAACCAAAAAAGGTTACTATTGGGGTTTCATGTAATAAAGCAAAAATCTTATAAATCATGGTTTGATATTGTCAATAAAATATATGCTATCGGTTTTTTTTATTTAATAATCAATGTTAACAATATAGAGCTTAGAATGGAGTGTAACTTAGTTATACACCTCGGGATACGGCCCAGCCTTCAGCTGACGGGGTTTCTTATCCAGACACACCTTTCCCTCGGTGTATAACTAATACGTACGAATATCAGAATTAATCAATTTTAGTTGATACACCTCACATTATTTTTGGAGACAACAAGACAAAATCATCGATTTCATACATATTCAATTCTACGAGCTCAATTTTTTTTTATATTTTTCAATTTGAAGTTAGTACAAACGCCATAGTTAAAACCGTGTATTTGATTATCAACAGTCAAACTCCGCCAAGAATCTTCACAAACAAGCCTTATAAAACCAAAGGCCAAACTTAAAAAAAAAAACCGTAAATGTATGACTTGCATGGAATGTAGTCACATTGACACTCATACCACATCGTCTTATATGTGTAGGGTACTAACTATTGATAAGGCCTTCAAACATTAACTTTAAGTACCGGTTAACCGGTTAGTCGGTCGAACGATTATACGAGTAACCGGTTAGACAAAAGTGTACGATTTGACAACACTAGTTAATAAAGGTGTCAAACGGAAATAAAATATGTTGGATGGTTAATGAAATTGTATGGTGAAATGGTGTCTGAAGCCACCCAAAGATAGAGCTATAAAATTGTTTGTGCAACTTTTACATATATAATTGTTTTTAAGCTAATGCTTTGCAATTTATTGTGCGGTTCACCTATTTTCATATAAAAATATGAAGAAGTGGTATAACTGCTAATGAGACAACTCTCCACCAGAGACATAGAAGGCAAAAAGTATATATCACTAAACAGCCTCCAACAACGAACAAAACCACTAGTGCATAGTTAGCTGTAAAAGGCCATCGAAATGACAAATGTAAAATAATTCGACTTTTCATTTAACATAAAGTGGTCCCAATTAAATGGAGTGTCATTAAAATTGCCAAAACCTGTGCATTACCTTAGATTTTTTTGGTTCACTTGACACTGTCCTCCATTACCTCTATCATTATGGGGGAGTTCCAAATTAATCAACTTTAAAAGCAAATTTAAAGTTCTGATAATCCCATACTTTTTTATATGTTAAATCTTCCAAAATTTACAATGTAAAAAGTAGAAAATATACAGAAAATCCAAAATGAAAAGTTTATCAAATGGCAGAAATAAAAAAAAACTCAAATAAACTCATCATAGACTACAGGATTGAACTTTGAATTTGCGCCAGACGCGCGTTTTGTCTACAAACGATTCACCAGTAAACAAAAGTGAAAAAGGCCAAATAAAAAACGAGAATTAAGGACCAAACATCAGCAAAGGTTTTGCCAAATACATTTAAGGTAATCTATTCCTGCGGTAGAAAAAAACTTTAGTATTGTCAACAGCTAATTTTTAGTTATGACAATATCAATGATATTTCATGTCAACACAGAAGTTCTTACAACTGGCCTGGTGATACGCTCGACCAAAGAACTCCTCCAGCAGTGGCATAGACCTTGTGAGTATTAAAATAAATCTAGAAAAAATATGTACATGTCAAACACATCAAACAAATGGATAATAACTGTCACATTTCTGATTCGGTGCAAGCATTTTTTTAATGTAGAATATGATGGATTAAACCTGGTTTTATAGATAGATTAAATTCCCACCAGTATGAAAAGTTGCATTAAATTCGATTGTATTGACAATAATGTTTGGACAAACCAAGACATAATTAGGGGGAGGCGGAGGGTTCCTGGTCCCGAAATCCCGGGCTTAAAAACATAAGATCCCGAGGTCCCGAATTTAAAGAAATTGAAATCCCGACATCCCAAAATTCGAATAAAAAATCCAGGATAGGTCCTTCCCCCCTCATATTAGGTAAAATGAGATATAAGAGTACAGCCGCCGACACTGTGTTCCACTCTTAATCTTAATTTATTGTTTGCATAGCAACATCAAACCAAAATTAGTTATTGCACGAGCATATCAACATTGATATAAATGTTAATATAAATTGTGGAATACATATTCATTCATTTTGATAAAAGAAAGTAAAAAAATATATCTATAATGCATGGTTTATGAATAAAACAAATAGCATGCTCAGGGAAACTATCACTATCCGGAGTCATTTTCTTATAATTATATTTTTTTTATCTTAATTTAAACACATACAATTGTTATCATCTCCGTCGTCGTCGTCATCATCCCCATCCTTCTTTTTTTTCTTCTTTTTACTTTTACGAGCAAGGCTGAATGGTTTGGAAACTGATGTAAAGAAAAAATCTATTTACTATCTTAATGTTACAATCATATTAAAACAAAATAAAATATGTAAAACCAACTGATCTGTTTAATTCTGATTAATATAAATTAAATTCATTAATAATCAGTAAATAGTTATAAAAGGTACTTGACTTATAATTCGATACGCCAGTCGCGCGTTTCGTCTACATACGAGTAATTATCGTATACACGCTTCCACAAATTACTTTCAAAACCATTACCGATTTTAGATCATTCAATATTTCCAATTGTGCCACAAAGTCTTTCAGATTGTCCAACATATTATTATTTGTCTATTATTTTAAAAAACGGGACAATCGAAAATACACCGTTATCATTTATGAAAATGAAAACTGAGAAAGAACTTTTCAAATGTACATTTGTATCAGACGTTTACTTGGTACACAACACGCAAGTTAAAAAATACACAGCAATAGGAAGCGCTTTACTAGTTTCACGTCAATGTAATAAGGGAAAATAAAGATTTAACAAAGTTGTTTTTTAACATTCATAAATTCTTTATTGCACTCTTTGTTGTTTTAACAAATTACTCAATGTACAGTATTCCACCAAGTATCCCTGTTGCACACTATATAACTGAATATCAAGGGAGAATATACAGTAAAACTTATTTTATTTTATACATAGCCATTTAATACATTTCTATTTTCTATAATTACTTCATAGATAAACATAACTTCATCTAAAATCTTGTCAACATACTTAAAGATGTCACAGACACTGTGTCGTGAAATTTACGGAGAAAAATCCGTTATCAATTCTTCTAATAGAGTTTTGGAAAATGTGAAAATATGAATTAGCTACAGTGTGGTTACTGTTTCTGATAAAAAAAACTAACCACAACCGTTCTGGGATAGTTCCTTTCTGGCTTCAGTTATGGTCTCATCGACATCACAGTCAGGAGAAACCTTATTCAAACATTGGAGATAGATGTTTCCTGCACTGTTTTTAAAATAAACAAAACAATGAAATAGCAAAGAAACGAGTTTTTATATAAAAATTGTATGTTGATAACAACATTACTGTTTTCTGAAAATAATATTTTTTTATTTCTTAATTGATTTTCTAAAAAAATCTACTATCATTTGTTAAAAGTGTAACTGTTTTCATAAATACCTCGTTTTTATTTATAGCGTGTTGTATTTAATGGATGAAAACAATTATTATCAATTGCGCAAATAACAAAACAAGTTCTATATAACACTAGATCTGACCTGCAAATTGTGTTCTTGTCTTGGACTGCCTGTGATTTCACGCTATTGTAAGCTAAGAGACAGAACTGTACGTTTGTGTCAGAACAATTCTGCGCTTCAGTTTCTGAATAATGTATTATCAAATATAATTAATAAAGCTGTATTTATAATGATGATATTCCAATAAGCTTAGGTCTGCAAATCTAATATTTTCCTCTTTTTATTGAACGGCTTAATGTCATCGTGCATGTTACTATCGAAACCACTGATTTTACCAAATAACAAATTGAATATGATTGGGTCTCTAATAGAGATATACACTCTTATTACTATATTATCAGAACATTAGCATTTTAATAAAGATTTGATTTGTTAATCTAATTAATTTTTTTTAATTACTGTCAAAAGTGAACATAATTTTTATATCATTTAAAAAAATATGCTTGTAAATATTGTATAAATGATACACTTTTAACAATGTTTAATGTGTTTAATTGTAAATTTAGTGTCTCGCAAGTTTATGTAGGCTGGGTATTGATCTTTGTTTCAACTGTTTTGTAGATTGCATTTGTATATCTATCTGTAAGATCAATACGTGACACATTAGAAAAATAGTTATTATCTTATCTTATTATCTTAAGAAATACTGTTAAAACCATGTATTTTAGACTTTGATAGTTCGCCTCGAGCAAAACTGAATAATGCAGTAGAACTGAAAAACTCTAATGATCAGAATTGACGGTATAATGAAGTTTCCTTATTCAACTTAATAAAAGGGGATTTCATGCTTGTTTCTTGCGTATCTTGTTGTTAACGTGCAAACTCTTACATTGATAATATGAGTAAACACCAATTACAGGTCACAATTTTAGATGAGTTCTATTTTATTTTACCTCAAAAATGAAATTTAACTAGATTTTGATTGTCGTATAAAATCAATTTAAAAATTGTCCGGTAGACTTAATCTTACAGGTTTCTTACACAAATACCAAGAAACAAAACATTAAATCACGAATTTATTTTTTTTAATTTTTTTTTTATAGTTTTTTATCTTTAACTATTCTAACACAAATTGCCTGGTTAAAGGTATGAACGATCCCAAAACGAAAAAATATATAAAAATTAAAATATTATACATTGTTAGTTTTTAATGTATACTTATCTATGTTGATCGGTCACGAATTAAGCATTTTTTATATGTGAATTATTGGATGACATATTCTTTTTATTGCATTTAGCATGGTCGTTTTAAATGGAAATAAAGTAGATAATACAGGAAACCATTTTTTGATGTAACATTATCCACAATTCTTAGCAACTCTCGATGTTTGATAAATTCAGAGGCTTGATATCAACTGATTTACTTCACAGGTAAAAAAATGGTCTAATTCAAATTACTTGAATATCATGGTATTTCATTTCTATCTATGTAATAATGTCTATAATCGGACCACTCAAAAATATATTGACAAGAACATAAAACATGTGAAAATTGACATGTTCTAATCTTTAAGCAACAAGGAAGTACTTTAACAGATAGAAACAAAATAGAAGACATCAAAATATAAAGTATACATTTGAACAGATAAATCGATCAATATATCTTACTTTGCGTGATGATACTTATAAATACAAGACTAATACCGAGACCAATGACAGACAGGGCGAACATTCTCGTAGTTTTAACTCTGTACAAAGAAAAAAGGTATTATATTAGATATGACAAATAACGCCCGCCGTTTAATTAAATATGATATCAACAATAAGTATTAGCCTGATATATCAATAAGAATCAAATTATTTACAATATAACAACTCATTGACAATTGTAAATTACAAAATGAAACAAACATTCATGTTTTGGAGAAAAAAGACCCGTACAGATAATTTAAAGGAAACGAAAGGTTAAAAGTTATAATCACCTCTTGTCGTGAGAGGAATCATATACTTAGTGAAATACTTTGATTTTAAACATCAAGTTAATAAACAAATAGAGAAGAGGTCATGAATTATTTCCGTGTTTTAATTTAAACATCTATAATGCACAAAAAAATCATTTTGTTTCAGAAAAAAAACCCCACAAATAGCCCCATTATTCCGAATATTTAATGAAATATACCTGTTTGGTTTAAAAACCTGTTGCTATTGTCGGTTACATCATAGCCTATAGAAATCACAAACATAAACTCTTTGATGAGTTATTATTTTAATCTATATATACTTGGCCACTTGTTAATTTCCCATAACTTTATCCACCCACTTTGTTACTAGTGTCCAATCAAGTTTCAAGATTTGTGCCATACTTAGTTTACAATGTAACAATTGGATAATGTATTATTGATTCATCAATCTAAAATGTATGATACAAAACAAAAGAAAGAAAGATATCAAGGGGTAATGGTAGTCTAAAAATATGATATATTGAAGAAAATATGAATGATAAATTACAAAACGACATAGATCTTCTAGTTTTAGGTCGATTTTGTTTAGTATTTAGGAGTACATTTCGCTTTGCGACTGTTTATTTCTACCGCTGCAAAAACAATAAAACAACACAATTTATTTTTTATTTATTCTTCTTTGTATGTGTTGCTGAAACGCTAAAAGCTAGAAATATTACACTATCTACTACTTTGTACAGGGCAACTTGCTAAAAAAAATAAAACGATAAAACACTGATAATTAACACATATGCTACGTTTGTCGTTTGTTTATGTGTTACATATTTGTTTTTCGTTCATTTTTTTTTACATAAATAAGGCCGTTAGTTTTCTCGTTTGAATTGTTTTACATTGTCTTATCGGGGCCTTTTATAGCTGACTATGCGGTATGGGCTTTGCTCATTGTTGAAGGCCGTACGGTGACCACTAGTTGTTAATTTCTGTGTCAGTTTGGTCTTTTGTGGATAGTTGTCTCATTGGCAATCATACCACATCTTCTTTTTTATACGTGCATTCGTGGATTTATGTGTTGTTTGTTGGTATTTGTGTTTTTGGAGACCTGTATCATGGAGTCTACCCGTCAACGTTTTCATGTATATTATACAACAATAAAACATTAGTTAAATTTCATATTTATTTGTACAACAGAATAAAACTCGATTAAAATTGTGAGCTGTTGTGTTAACTCGTATTATCAATGTAGATTTGGCACCTTAACAACCAGATACGTATAAAACAAGTTGGCTGTCCCCCGTAAGGTGAATAAGGACACTTCCTTATGCCGTCAACTCTAAACATTGGAGTTTTATGTTTCTTTTTTTAATTAATTAATCAAAGTTTTATTGCACTTTTGCTGTTAACAATTTTACTCAATCTACAGCTTCAATTAAGTATCCCTTAAATTAGTCATTGAAGATTTAGAGAAAAATATTCAATAAGTATATCTATAAAGTTAGTTGTATTTATTACAAAAGTCATAAATAATAGCAGTTTTACAGAGTACAATTTCATACCGGAATACGGTACGTTTCTTAACCTAAACTGTATTTGATTTATTTATTGAAGCTTCACTGAGCCGTGAAATTGATGATGATCTTTGATACTGACAGCATGACTTTCAGCCGACAGTAGAATTTCGAAATGTTTTGTTAGTTTACTCCGTGTAATTGTGAAAAGGACTCTTAAATGATTAGGTAAGACAGTTGTTTTTTTCACACATTATATAAACAACATAATGTTTTCTGTTTCACTGCATTATTCACTTTCGCTACAATCATACTATCATAGTCCAGAGAAAAAAAATGTTTTCATCAAAGTACATGGTGCTTTTCTGACAATATATCTAGATCTTAAATGAAAAACTATATATGATGAGTTTATTTGTGCTTTTGTTTTTGTGTGCCATTTGGTTGATTTTCCGTTTTGAATTTTCTTTGGGGCTGGATATTGTTGGCTACTTTACGTTTTACATAGATTATCTAAGAAGATTGAACATAAAAAATATATAGGACTACATGTATAATAACTTTGCTTTTAAAGTAGAACAATTTGGAATTCGACCATACAAAAACAGACGATTGAAGACACTTTAAAGTGAAACAAAAGCCATCGCAGTTATAACAGATGTTTCGACAATTTTAAGGACACTCCACCAAATTGGCATCACATCAATTTTTTCCAGTCTCGTTATGTTTCTCATTGTTTTATCGGGAAGTCCGGACCAATGTTATACACATGACACGAAAATCCGTGGAAATCTGCTTAAAAAATGTTCTCTGGTGATATATTTTGTAACTCGACTTTATTTCCTCATCTTTTATTATAAGTATTCTTATGTTGTACTGGTTCCCCACTGTATCTCAGGTTTGGGGCAGGGAGTGGTAGCATTTGCAACTAGTTTAACCCCGCCACATTCTGTGTGTCCCTGGCCTAAGTCAGGAATTTGTAATTCAGTGGTTATCATTTTTGCTGTGTTACATAAAAAATAAAATCCCAGAAATACTGAACTCCGAGGAAAATTCAAAACAGAAATGTCATAATCAAATGGCAAAATCAAATGCCTAAACAAATAAAACATATGAATAACAACTGTAATTTTCCTGATTTGGTACAGGCATTCTCAAATGTAGTAAACTGTTGGATTGAATCTGGTTGTTTATCGCTCTACTTGTATGACAGTTTTTTTTAATATATTTTCCAAGATGAACATGTTCCAAAATGTCTTAACTAACTTGTTTTTTTTCGCAGTAAGCGGTGCTGGAAGCATTCTCGATTAAAATTCAATCAAAAGAGCTCAATGTATTTCGATGTTATTATGAGTGTTTTACTTTAGTGTACCCCTACCCTACCAGTCAGTAATTTTTGTACATACATATACCTATGTAAGTGTCTAATTGTCCTTCCAAGTTATTTTTGTATCCAATTCTTTCTTGAACTGTAGGACGAATTTTTGTAAACTTTTGGGCATCATAGGCTCGTGATTGGATTTGTTTTTACGACAATGGTATATGCAAAGTCATCATTGGATTTCTACGGCTCGATAGTAAACTTTTGTTTGAGTTGGACTTCCGTTATGTTGATACAGTTGATACAAAACACAGCCATCTCCGGTTATAAATAGGAGTACCACGCTCTCTGCACGTTAAAGAACTCTATAAAGAGTCTGAGTGTGCATGGCCTGAATCAATGCAACATATTCGATCAATGTCCGAAAACCCTTATTTTCAAGTGGCCAGGTGAAACCTGTCTTTTGTATCGATGCTAGTTTTTTTTCGTTCTGATATGCATAAGATATTTGGCATTTGGGTATAAAAAAGCACCACACAATTATTTTAATATATTGCTTTTTGATTCAAATAATTTTTGAGTCATGCATATGGCAAAAGAGTTGGTTGCTTGTATTACAACTAGTTATATATATTGTTTTATATATCACGGCTAAACATGTATGTTACTTGTTTTTTTTTACTTATGACGTTGTTGATATGGCAAGAAAAAGTCATATTCAAAAAATGAGATGATGTGGTTTGACTGCCAATGAGAAAACTTTTCATTCGAAACCAAATAACAGAAGCATTTTACAAGGAAGGTTACCTATTTTGTTACCTACTATAATTTCCGATATTTTTGACATGTTTTATTTATGCAAACATTGCCACGGCAAAAATTAAAACTATCCCAATAGTAAAAAGTAAAATCACAAAAATACTGAACTCCAAAGAAAATTCAAAACAAAAACTCTCTAATCAAATGACAAAACCAAAAGCTTAAACACATCAAACGAATGGATTACAACTGTTATATTCCTGACTTGTAACAGGCAATTTTGTGCTCGTTTCGTGTACAATAGGCTCATCGGTGACGGTCAATTGCCAATGAGCCTCAAGTTAAATATTTTGTAGATTCAAGATTCAATGTTTTATTAGATTCTCACCACTTGTAACACATATAATATATCCATTAAAATATATACATTGAATAAAACAATGATTTTATAAATTTTATAAATTATAATACAACTATATATTTATCATGTCTATAAAAGCATGTCTGTAATGTAGAACCATACAACTACAATCGTCATGTCTATACAATATTTCGAGCTTATAAAAACATAACAATCAATCAAACATATAAAAAACTATTTCTTCTACTTAAAATGTTAAAGCAGTATTTTTCAAAAGATATTTGAACTTATCGTCATCAGATAAAATATTAAAATCACCATTACTTCTATTAACTTCATAACTTCATAACTTTGTATGTGTTTTGCCTACAATAAGCTCATTAGTGACGCTCAAATCAAGCAAGTTAATGGCCAATGAGCCTCAAGTTAAAACTTTTGTATGTATGTTGCCTACAACAAGTTCATTAATGACGCTAGAATCAAGCAAGGTTATTGCCAATAAGCCTCATTTTAAAATTTGTGCCTATTTTGTGTTCAAAAGACTCATTAGTGACGCCCGATTCAAACAAAAAAATTGCAAATGAGCCTCAAGTTAAATTGTTTTCGCGTTTTGTGTTCTAATCAGTTACATTCGAATCAAGCAATTTAATTGCAAACTAAGTTGATATAAATCACAGCGAGGCCTTCATTTCATATTTATGTAACTATAAAAATTTTAAAAAATATTTTAGAAAAGCTTAAACTTGTTTGAAAGTTTTAAAAGTGCAATACATACCAATCTTTTACAGACTGATATATAATAAGGCCTGAAATCTTGTATAGACATATACTGTACATTTATTTCTATTCAGATTTTAGTATTTGTTATCGTTTAGTTTCTGATTCCCAATTCACCTTGAACTGATTTTTAAATCCATGATTTTTCAATCTCCTCTTAGTGTTGGGGAAGAGAAAATAAAAGGTTCTCAGAATTTCAGAGTAGAACTTATTAGAACAATTAAAGAATATCCACTTTGGTGGTACTTGACTTAACTATATATATATATATATAGCACAATGCAGTTCACAATTGTATATTTATTCTTATCTTAAATCCCTACATCCTCATTTCCGGAAATACTCAATATTCAATAAAGTTATTTGGCACCGCAGACTCTCGCAAAACATAGACAACCTTGGCTGTCTACGGTATTATAGTAAGCCGTGGTTGTTTATTATGTATGAATACACAGCCATGTACGTTTAGAAATTGGATCCGGAGTACCACACTTTCTACACGTTTAAAGGTGGCAGACCACCAATTAGATATCCATATCTGTTCAACCAAATTTTGCAATTTTCACAGCTTTCTAAATATTTCACCTTTAGTTTAACTTCATAGAAACAAGGTATATCCTGAATTGTACATGTATCAGCTTTCTGCATGCTAATTGTTAACATATCTTTAAAGCACTCTAAGTAAAAAACTGACCCTTAAAAGAGTTACTCTAAAAATAACCTCTGGTTTTTTTGAAATCTTATATAATTATGGAGTGCATCAATCCTCAATCTTTCATGCATACTCATAGACAAGTAAATTTTGTCTCAAATTATTCTAAATATATTTCTCTTTCATTAAAAATTTCATTTCTACAAATTTTATGATTAGCTTAAGTAAACAAGGACATCAAAAGCGCTATTTTTTGTCGGTGAAGGGCTACTTTTACATACGTTCTAAATTGGAGGGGGAAATTGGTGGTCTGACACATACAAATGATTTGCAGCAATTATGTACGGAGTTATTTCAATGCAAAATATTTAACCAACGTCGTAAAATTCTTGTTTTTCGGGAGCAAGGTCGAACATGTGTTTTTGTATCAATAGTTACTTTTCCTGATTATACGAATAAACAATTTGTCATTCGAATATAAAAAGTAAGCATCAATCAATTACTTTAATATCTAAATTTATTGATAACAAAATCATAATTTGTGTTGATAAAAACATTAAAATATTAAATGATATAATTACAGAGATGAATTGATAATTTTTGAGAATAAGTAGATATAATTCTTATATCATTTGCATATCTATAAATACTTGAATTGGATTGGTCTAGTAGAGTTTTTCTCTTGGTTTACACTTCGATAAACCATGTTTCCGAAACTACTTTTGTAATCTATTCATGCGCGATACACATTCTTGCAGGGATACTTGGATTCTCTGCAAGTTGAGATTATAAAACAATTGCATAACAGTTGTTTATATTCTAATGCATATATAACCAAAAGAAAAGAAATAAAATAAATGCACTAAAGCTTCGAAAATGAATAAAAATAAAATTTAAATAAAATTCCGGGAAATTTCACGAATGATTTGACGAACTCACGTCATGGCAAAACACGACGTCATACGATTGAAAACTTTCAGACGGAAGATTATTTCGTTACTTGTACGCTTCAAATTCGGATAGTTTCTAATTAAAATGAAGTTTTTGAGGTAGGTGCTAGTTCATTTTAGATTCTGTTGCATTTATCAAACATTTAAGTTTTTATAGAAAGTCAAGATGGCGGCGTACTCATTAGTTACGACACGCCATTGTGCTTCTGATGGTACATGTAGTAGCCATCAAAGTAATAATGTAAATTAATAATCGCGTATGTTTGGCCGAAGAATTATAAGGATTAAACACATTTTGTCTAGAGGTTGTTGATGTGTAAACCGGGTCTCTAACTCACAAACTTGACATAAAAGTCCTTCGGACTTTTATTCAGTTTGTGAGTTAACCGCCCCGGTTTACACATCAATAACCTCTAGAAAAAATGTGTTTAATCCTATAGTAAAAGACCGACAAGTTTACTTGGGTCGCATCTTAATTTTTTGGCTCAGTAAACAACATCACCGTAAAAATTAGGATGTGCTATCCTATTTGTAATAAGTCAGCGCACGGAATCCTTGTCTCGATAATACAAGCAATACGGTTACACTCAAATCATCACTACAGACGTAATCTTAGCGATCGAGTTGGGATATATATATGAACAATTAAGATTGCAATGCAAATCCCCTTGTCTGTGTCTAAGAAAATCAGAGGAAAAGATATCAAAGAGACATTCAAACTCATAAGTCGAAAATAAATTGACAACACCAAGAAAAAAAACAAAAAAACAACTATGTTGCAACGGTGATAATTTTTTAAATTTTATTTGGTAAAACAGTTTTCAAAAAATAACTACAATGCTTGCTATGCTGTACACCTCTTCTCTTTTCTAAAAAACACGTAAGAATTTTTTTTTAATTTCTCAAAAATCTACAATTCAGAAAAAAAAGATTTCACTATGGCAACCACTCATATTTTTCCACTGAAATTTAATGTGTGAGCAGAATTCAAGTACTGTTTCTACCAGGTAACTCATATAAGGAAAACTCGACCATTATATATCGCACTCTGCCCGGTTCTTACAAAGAGCTTTACTACCTCAGAAACAGAACGGTTGCAATACCCTCGCTAGCGAGGCTCGCGTTTCTTTAAAGCGAAAGATACCAGAGGGACATTCAAACTCATAAACTGACAAAGCCATAGCTAAAAAGAAAAAGACCAACAGAAAAAAAAAAAATTCAAAAGACAGAAAATAGAAACATAAATCAACATGAATACCACAAAACACTGCGGGTGATCCCAGGTGCTTTGGAAGGGATTAAGATTCCTTTCTATTTGGTCCTCATGGATGGAAAATGGATGGGCTTGGATAATAATCATCGTTTTAGTTTAAACATATTCATTTATAGTGGATTGGGAAATAAGTTATTGAAACTTACATTAATCCCTTTCTACTTTGTGGGTGTAAGTGCTGCCTTTTGGCGGCATTAGACTGTCATCGTTTCCTCGAGACCATACTCGCAAATAGTGTCACGGAGAACCAAAATTTTAGTCTCTGAAATTATCATCCTGGAACGGGAATCGAACCAGGAACCTTTGTGTTACTATTCGGTTTTTTCTAATATAAACGCACATTTTATTGGTGAATTAGCATATAACATTACAATAACTCTCACTTTTATTACATATATTATAGAGAAACAAAAAATAAAACATCACAAAATTTTGTGTTTGTAGACAAAAATAAGATATTTAAGAGATAACTGTATTGTATTTGAAGCTTTAAGGACGTCCATCGGTAGTTTTACTGTCGCAAATTTAGTTTACCTGGCGACGCGGAGCGGAGACAGGTAAACGGGTATTTGCGACAGTAAAACTACCGATGGACGTCCACAAAGCTTCAAATACAATACAGTTATCTCTATTCTAATGCAAAACAAGTTCATAATTAAATTTCAATCATTATTTCAGTGTAAAACCTTCATTAAAGAAACTTCCGCGAAAAGATGTTATCTTCTTTGGTCCCTACACTAGGTGACGTCATAGGTATGCTTCCGGCGTCAAACATAAACACCGTGCGTTTTCTGGCTTCTGTGTCGCTTCAGAATGTAATAAAATTTGATAAAAGGAAGATTTTTAGGCGCAACAAGTGAGTTTTGTGTTTATTATTGTAGAAATAACAGTCAATACATTGCGAAATTCAAAATGTTGGCTTCCTTAGTTACATACCTGTCAACCTGTGACGATGAAAATGCAGGTCATGACCTGCATTGAAGAATCAAATCTCAGGTCATAACGCGTACGAACTTTTTCGAGCTGAATTTCAGTATTTATGGTACATTTTCTTATAATGTATATCAAAGATACCAAAACATCAATGCATGTTCACTTTGTTAAGTCATTTAAGTCTTATTAAATATTTTTTCATTGTACTTTTAAAGATTTTTTTTAATTTTGTGTAACTCAGTCTTACATGCTTTACTTTTTTGAGAAAAATGCTACAATCATCAAACACTAGAATTTAAGATAATTCTTAAATATTTGAGACTATTTTTTTTTATCATTATTAAATATTTGAGACTATTGGCTATGTAACTTTATCCATAATGCTTTTCATTTTTCAAGGAAATTAGACTATGATAAAATATAGTAATACAGTTAAAGGAAGTATAAATGTAAAAAATAATTTTCAACTTTTTAAAAAAATTGTATAAAGGTATAAAAATAATGAAAAGTTATTTTCAATATGTATTTGAATTTTATATTTTTATGATTTAATCCTTTTCACCCATAAAACGTAAATATAAGGAATAATTTTGAATGGTGACAAATAAGGGGAAGCAACTCTAGTTCAGTTGCAATTTATTTACGACCTAAAGCTAAGGTAATTGGTGTTAATTAACATTGTGTTTGACACCAAAGCTGTCAAGTATACCCATGCACTTAATGGGTCACTTAATTTGACAGTTTACATAGCTAGATGAACTTCCTGTTCATGGAAGAATTACGAATTTGCCGGTATTTCAAAGGAATATTACTTATGAAATCAATCTCAAGGCTAAGAAATACGGGTGAAATCGGGTATTTTTCGAAATTCCCGGGTTATTTCAATGACCCGGCGGGTGTTCCGGGTGATCCCTCAGAATTGTGAAAATCTCGGGTCACACCCGCAGAATACGGGTCAGTTGACAGGTATGTTAAGTTATGTAGGATTTAATAATGTCCTCCATGAAAAAATGTCCACCGGACACATTTTGACAATATTTACTTATTAAAATGTGTCCTGGACACAATTTCCAATGAAAACATGTCCTTAGGTATGAAAAAGTGTCCATGCACATGGACATTATTCACTACCACAATATTGTCAAGGTGGACATTTTTTTCACAGGACATTGTGTCCGCCAGGGCACTTTTTGATATGATTAAAGTATTAAATGATTCCATTGCCTTGTTATTACTGGACGCATTGTAACTTTAATTACGAACTTGAATTAATTGTTACTTTGACATAAAAATTGTCTCATTGGCACTCATACCATCCTTATCTTCATATCTATATTGTTTAATATAATTATATATACATGTTAGATGCTGTTCTATTTTATTTTCCTTTGAAGACACAATTAAATAACATTCACTACGAAAATTTGTTCAGCAGATGGACCATATTTCATAACTGTTGCTGTAAAATGCTGTCCACTTAGGAGACAATATTTCATGGCAATGGACATTATTTATTTTCTATTGCCTTCTTATCTGACATAATAAATATTACAAAGTTCTTCATATTTGATTTTTACACTTCCTTCTTATTGTTATTCTTTCATTGTCATAACCATTTGTTGGGAATTTCTTAGAACTTAAATTTCTCTATATTCACTTCCATCCATTATTTATTTGTTTACAATAGACAATAGACAATAGACAATAGACAATAGACAATATTTTGTTTTCTCATATTTGATTTTTACACTTCCTTCTTATTGTTATTCTTTCATTGTCATAACCATTTGTTGGGAATTTCTTAGAACTTAAATTTCTCTATATTCACTTCCATCCATTATTTATTTGTTTACAATAGACAATAGACAATAGACAATAGACAATAGACAATAGACAATATTTTATTCGCACAAACACATTTACATTAAATGGTTATGGCATACAAAATTAAGACAATAAACTGACAATAGTTAAATTGTATATTGATCAATATACAAATTACATTTGTATATTGCTCAATTTCTCACCAATCCTTCATATTTTAATTAAAATTTAAGTATAATAAAACTTTGTAATGACCTTTGTATTACTTCCCTTAGAGGACACAATTTAATAGCAACTACTATGAAAATTTGTCCTGTGAGTGGACACTATTTCATATTGTTAGCAGTAAAAATTTGTCCTTTTGAGGGACACCATTCCATGGCAATGGACATTATTAAATACCAAATTTCAATGAAAAAGGACACTATTATGTCTTACAGACAAGGAGATAGAGAATTTTACGCTTGCTGTCATCCAATCAGAACAATTGTTACAACATAATTGCATTAGAATTCTCGATTATAGAAAAAAAAGACTTGCATAATTTTAGGGTAAGGATATCAAGGACATTATGTTAGTTTCCTCATTTTAACATGTTTAAACTTCAAATGTATGCATGATAAAACCATGGGAATTTGCACATAAGCTTGCAAGCAATATAATCAAAGCAAACCAGAAGGGACCATTTATAAACCGGAAGTTTCCATTTATAAACCAAAATTATCCATTTTTCTGTATTTGTTTAAATGTAAAATGATATTGAATCAAAAATTTCTGTTATTAATGTCAAGTAAACTATCATAATGTACCGTACGGTCATTTTGAAACCCAAAAGTATTAATACATTTCCCTTGTTGAAATTGAAAATGTATGAAAACCTTACATTTTTGGAATCAGCATACACTACGCTATAGGGAAAACGGTAGTATTTAATTTTCCCAGCATTAGGTTGGCCTTTTGTGTACCCAAGGCAGGTGAAGGAAGTCAAATTATGAGCGCTGTGATTGGATGTAAGGGTACAATATATTTTTTATTTATCTATGAATAACTGCAGTGTGTATATTTACAATATAAATTTTAAAACCTATTGAAATATTTTCTAGAGAATTATTCGAAAAGACTTGCAAACTTTCATAAATTTGGTGCAAAATGACGGTGGGCATGGATATCATAAACAAGCTCCGTTGGAAGTTGGTCATGATACTATTTGGCTTTAATTTTTAAAACAGAGTAATAAAGTACTAACACAACATATAACTGTTTTATCCAGGTTTTTATCTTAAAAAGTGGTAAATTTAGAAAATGTTAACATTGTCGCCTATGGCAGAATAAATAGTACCGTTTTCCCTATACTGAAGATAGCAAGGGAAATCAAAGTCACTCAAACTTCCATTCTTTTATACTATTTTGAAGCTTTTGATTAGTACATTTGATTTTTATCACAAAGAATAGAAATTTTTCACTGAGAACAATACTGTGTTGAGAAAAGTGCTGAGTCATCATGATAGGTCAAATTGATTGGTAATGATATAAAACTTTATTCTAGGATGTCAATATTAGCTATATTGTGTAAAATGCACCATATTATAGTTCTTTTGTATTTGATTTCACCTTTCGCAATGATTTTTTCAATTGGAAACACCAGAATTCATGTCGCGACAAATATTTTTTACTGAAATGTTTGTCTTTTTTGCTGCGTACTTCCCTAAATGTATAACTTGGGTATTTCTGTAAACATAATCTATTAAAATGGGAAATTGTCTGGTTTAGTTTGTACTGTTTATGGAATTAGGCAATATTTAGTCACATTGAAAGCATTTTCAGTGTTAGAATTGTTCATCTAAGAAAAAAAGAGGCCCACTTGAGGCTAAATTTACATAGAATTTATACTCTCCTGTGTAAAGAATTGTTCACATTCTTGATAATGCATGCAGCAAATATTTCAAAAGTGCTTCATTTTGTAGTTTCTTTCTTTTTTTATATCAGACATAAATAATTTTTCATTTCCTACTGTTTGAAAGGACTTTTGTTGGAAATTAATACTCCCAAGGGACATAATTCAGCTTTTTCATTGATTAATACAGGCAACAAAGGCAACTTTACAGCTGAGTAGTTTGCATATTTAATGTTTAAAGTGTCTAATATCTTTGTTTTAATCATCTCAAGACAAAATAATAGATTTTATAACAAGCTCTAAAAATTTTGACCACAATATCGCATATACTAAAGCATGGAATGGAGATTAGTATGAAAAATCTTGAATTTGTGCATTTCTTGTAAATTTTTGATAAAATGAATACAACTTGAATGGAACTGTCCATTTTATCTGTTTAAATGGAACTATTTATCATTCTTTTTAAATAAGATAAGATATGATTGGATACAGGTTGTTTATTAAGGCTTTTCTGAAAGAAGTAGAGAATGAGGTAAACCAGCATGTAGGGGTGGGGACATAAAATGATCTATGTTTCTTTAAGTACTGGGGACATACAAGTATTTATTATAGCCAAGGTTTTCACAATAGCCCAGTGTTGCATTAATAATGTCATAAGAATTCTTTATATCTTTATGTGACAGTATAGGGAAGACGGTAGTATTTAATTTTCCCAGCATTAGGTTGGCCTTTTGTGTACCCAAGGCAGGTGAAGGAAGTCAAATTATGAGCGCTGTGATTGGATGTAAGGGTACAATATATTTTTTATTTATCTATGAATAACTGCAGTGTGTATATTTACAATATAAATTTTAAAACCTATTGAAATATTTTCTAGAGAATTATTCGAAAAGACTTGCAAACTTTCATAAATTTGGTGCAAAATGACGGTGGGCATGGATAACATAAACAAGCTCCGTTGGAAGTTGGTCATGATACTATTTGGCTTTAATTTTTAAAACAGAGTAATAAAGTACTAACACAACATATAACTGTTTTATCCAGGTTTTTATCTTAAAAAGTGGTAAATTTAGAAAATGTTAACATTGTCGCCTATGGCAGAATAAATAGTACCGTTTTCCCTATAATTTGACATGATAAATGGCAATGTAAACTTTGATATAAAAAAAAATCGTAAGAGGTGAAAGGACTTCCTATTTTTCTCTGAGCAATTGGCTTCAAATGATTTTTGCTTTACTTGTTTTGTCGTAATTATAACAATCAGTTGAAATCTTGTGCATAGGTGTCGTATTAGCATTCATACTACAACTTAGATGTTTATATTTAAATGAATAGAAAGTATACTGCACGTTGCTGGGATAAAAACCATACGACAATATAAAACAAAAAACGGTTGTAAAAGACTTCAGATGTCTAAACAATAAGTCAGAGTGTATTTTGTTTGATGTCGATTGCTAAGGCGGAAGCAATAATCCCTAACCTAATTAAGGTCTTTCTTCTGATTAAGGTCTTTCCTTTTTCTATAAGGAAAGACCTTACTGTATTTCTTCTGATTATTATTATTATTATTATTATTATTATTCTTTCCGCCAAACTTTAACGAAATTTCCCAAAAAAAGTACGCGACATGTTGAAATGATATTAGGTATCTAGTATCCGTTGACCAAAAGCTATCTTGTGGTGAGGGCACGACCCCGCAACATTTCCATTATAAGGGTTATCTCCCCTAACACCGAAAAACTTGTTATTATTCTAAATCCATAACCATAATAGGTAGAAAAAAAACAAAGGATGGAATTTGTTCAGGAACAGACCTTAGTGCTTCGTTACATTTGAATCGAAAAGATTCAGCGACTCATTGGTAGGGTTATGCCCCTTTGAAAATTAACAAATGTCGGTTGGCCACTAAAACACAAAAAATGTAAGTTGTAGCCACCTAGGATCATCACCAATGATCATCAATTCACTTGAACATGAAAATTGACCTAAGGTCAGAGGTCAAGGCCATGACCTAGATTTTGACCTTAGCTTGTTATCGGATTTACTAATTAACCGTAAAAGATGGCTGATAAAATTTGTTATGTTGGGTTAAAAATCATTGGACCAACTGTTTTGGAACTAGGGCACCAAAACTGTTTTTGGGGTCCGAAATGATGATTGTTTGCTTATAACTCAAAAGTGGTTACAGATAGAAAGAAACTTTGAATTGCAAAAATGATCAGCATAATAAGATCTACAAAGTTAGGTCAAGGTCAGAGGTCAAGTCCCTAGCAACGACATTAAACACCATAGCAACCATATATTTTTGAACTTAGAAGGCTATGAATAATATAAATATGACGTTTTTATTACTGGAAATGACATTTTTGTCCCTAGCAACGACATACAAGTCTTTAGCAATCACTTTTTTTTTTTACTTTAAATACTATGAATAGTACATATGACATTTTTAATAACTTATTTTAATATATTTATCCTTAGGAATGATTTTTGCCCTAAGCAACCACTTATGAACATAAAAGTCCTTAGAAACTATATATTTTTTTAACTAAGAAGGCAATTAATAAAAGAAAAAAGGAGAGACCATTCAATTGTTCATGAACAATTGAATTTTTAATTGCGTTTTACGTTTCTTCTAAATATCTTAAGTTTGATATCTATTGAATCAGATATACTAGTGTAACGTGTTTGGCTTATGAACTATATGTTCGTATCCGTTTTCACAGAATCTGAGATACTCCAATATCAATCTTTTAATTAACTCGAAAACCTAACTGCAACTTGGATCGAGGCTTTTCTTAAAAACTACAAGATCAGTTTTTTAAAATTTGAAACTTAATAAAGAAATAACACTATTTACACAAATAACTTCTGAAAACTATAACCTCAATTTATCCTTGATCCTTTTATGAAAAGCTTCAAAAATCCTAGGTTCCTGAAACACCTTGTCCTGAGACACCCTGTCTCTAAAACACCTAGTCCTGAAATGACTAGTCTCTGACGCACCTAGTTCCTGAGACAACTAGTTTTGAAGCACCTAGTCTCCGGAGCACCTAAGTCACCAGATTATTACAAGCTATCTGTTCGAGGGACTACGACCATTCCCGAGGGAAATTACAGTTTCGGAACAACACGGTAGCTTGCAATAATTGTAATACTTAGTCTCCAAAGCA
>CM034351.1:117627342-117750954 GCA_019925275.1 Mytilus edulis
AACTTCTCAAAATCAAAGTTTTGGAGGGATGGGGGGTCAGGTTATGGTTTTTGGTACTTTTCATAGTCGATCTTTTCAATATTTCAACATGATTCCTATGCTTCGTTCGGTTGATGTTAAAAAATCGGCCCCTTAGGGGTAGTACTTTTTGACAATTAAGCCCTGGTGAAGACCGCAAGTCTTTATCTTTTGTAGTTTGGGAGTTGGTGTTAATTTCGGGGTTAGGCTTTACTCTCGCACAAACGTTTCTTCAGTGAGGTCGGAAAGTGCGGTCGTACACTTCAGTGATACCAATAAGTTTTCATCCTTTAGATCGCCTTTCCATCTTTTAGGAACAGTTAACTTTATGAAAATATCTCTATTAAAATCCATTCTACATCTGTTTGAAGATTGAGGTCAAAGGCACTTTTCATACTCTGTACTTAGAAATATTGTTGGAAATTTCTGACGCATGCGCAGTCACAAAAAAGGGCAGACATGCGCAGAAGTGACAATGGGCACCTCACTAACCCTCGTCAAAGTACACTACCCTGTCCCAATCATGACCCTAATCCGTACCCTAACCCTAACCCTGACCCTAACCCTGACCCAAACCCTGACCCTTACCCTAACCCTAACCCTGACCCTAACCCAAACACTAAACCATGACCTAACCTAACCCTAACCTAACCCTAACCCTAACCCTAACCCTAACCCTGACCTCTTAACCCAAACACTAACCCTAACCCAAACCCCAAATGTGTTAAAATTGTTGTTTTGGAGGCCTAGCTTTATCTCGGAAAGGATAAGTCTAGGAGGGTAACCGATTGGATTTTCGTATTAAGTTTTTTCACGAACTTCTCAAAAATCAAAGTTTTGGAGGGATGGGGGGTCAGGTTATGGTTTTTGGTACTTTTCATAGTCGATCTTTTCAATATTTCAACATGATCTATGCTTCGTTCGGCTTGATGTTAAAAAATCGGCCCCATTAGGGGTAGTACTTTTTGACAATTAAGCCCTGGTGAAGACCGCAAGTCTTTATCTTTTGTAGTTTGGGAGTTGGTGTTAATTTCGGGGTTAGGCTTTACTCTCGCACAAACGTTTCTTCAGTGAGGTCGGAAAGTGCGGTCGTACACTTCAGTGATACCAATAAGTTTTCATCCTTTAGATCGCCTTTCCATCTTTTAGGAACAGTTAACTTTATGAAAATATCTCTATTAAAATCCATTCTACATCTGTTTGAAGATTGAGGTCAAAGGCACTTTTCATACTCTGTACTTAGAAATATTGTTGGAAATTTCTGACGCATGCGCAGTCACAAAAAAGGGCAGACATGCGCAGAAGTGACAATGGGCACCTCACTAACCCTCGTCAAAGTACACTACCCTGTCCCAATCATGACCCTAATCCGTACCCTAACCCTAACCCTGACCCTAACCCTGACCCAAACCCTGACCCTTACCCTAACCCTAACCCTGACCCTAACCCAAACACTAACCATGACCCTAACCCTAACCCTAACCCTAACCCTAACCCTAACCCTAACCCTGACCTTAACCCAAACACTAACCCTAACCCAAACCCCAAATGTGTTAAAATTGTTGTTTTGGAGGCCTAGCTTTATCTCGGAAAGGATAAGTCTAGGAGGGTAACCGATTGGATTTTCGTATTAAGTTTTTTCACGAACTTCTCAAAAATCAAAGTTTTGGAGGGATGGGGGTCAGGTTATGGTTTTTGGTACTTTTCATAGTCGATCTTTTCAATATTTCAACATGATTCTATGCTTCGTTCGGCTTGATGTTAAAAAATCGGCCCATTAGGGGTAGTACTTTTTGACAATTAAGCCCCTGGTGAAGACCGCAAGTCTTTATCTTTTGTAGTTTGGGAGTTGGTGTTAATTTCGGGGTTAGGCTTTACTCTCGCACAAACGTTTCTTCAGTGAGGTCGGAAAGTGCGGTCGTACACTTCAGTGATACCAATAAGTTTTCATCCTTTAGATCGCCTTTCCATCTTTTAGGAACAGTTAACTTTATGAAAATATCTCTATTAAAAATCCATTCTACATCTGTTTGAAGATTGAGGTCAAAGGCACTTTTCATACTCTGTACTTAGAAATATTGTTGGAAATTTCTGACGCATGCGCAGTCACAAAAAAGGGCAGACATGCGCAGAAGTGACAATGGGCACCTCACTAACCCTCGTCAAAGTACACTACCCTGTCCCAATCATGACCCTAATCCGTACCCTAACCCTAACCCTGACCCTAACCCTGACCCAAACCCTGACCCTTACCCTAACCCTAACCCTGACCCTAACCCAAACACTAACCATGACCCTAACCCTAACCCTAACCCTAACCCTAACCCTAACCCTAACCCTGACCTTAACCCAAACACTAACCTAACCCAAACCCCAAATGTGTTAAAATTGTTGTTTTGGAGGCCTAGCTTTATCTCGGAAAGGATAAGTCTAGGAGGGTAACCGATTGGATTTTCGTATTAAGTTTTTTCACGAACTTCTCAAAAATCAAAGTTTTGGAGGGATGGGGGTCAGGTTATGGTTTTTGGTACTTTTCATAGTCGATCTTTTCAATATTTCAACATGATTCTATGCTTCGTTCGGCTTGATGTTAAAAAATCGGCCCCATTAGGGTGTATACTTTTTGACAATTAAGCCCCTGGTGAAGACCGCAAGTCTTTATCTTTTGTAGTTTGGGAGTTGGTGTTAATTTCCCCCCCCCCCCCCCCCCCCCCCCCCCCCCCCCCCCCCCCCCCCCCCCCCCCCCCCCCCCCCCCCCCCCCCCCCCCCCCCCCCCCCCCCCCCCCCCCCCCCCCCCCCCCCCCCCCCCCCCCCCCCCCCCCCCCCCCCCCCCCAAAAAAAAAAAAAAAAAAAAAAAAAAAAAAAAAAAAAAAAAAAAAAAAAAAAAAAAAAAAAAAAAAAAAAAAAAAAAAAAAAAAAAAAAAAAAAAAAAAAAAAAAAAAAAAAAAAAAAAAAAAAAAAAAAAAAAAAGTGTTAAAATTGTTGTTTTGGAGGCCTAGCTTTATCTCGGAAAGGATAAGTCTAGGAGGGTAACCGATTGGATTTTCGTATTAAGTTTTTTCACGAACTTCTCAAAAATCAAAGTTTTGGAGGGATGGGGGGTCAGGTTATGGTTTTTGGTACTTTTCATAGTCGATCTTTTCAATATTTCAACATGATTCTATGCTTCGTTCGGCTTGATGTTAAAAAATCGGCCCCATTAGGGGTAGTACTTTTTGACAATTAAGCCCCTGGTGAAGACCGCAAGTCTTTATCTTTTGTAGTTTGGGAGTTGGTGTTAATTTCGGGGTTAGGCTTTACTCTCGCACAAACGTTTCTTCAGTGAGGTCGGAAAGTGCGGTCGTACACTTCAGTGATACCAATAAGTTTTCATCCTTTAGATCGCCTTTCCATCTTTTAGGAACAGTTAACTTTATGAAAATATCTCTATTAAAATCCATTCTAATCTGTTTGAAGATTGAGGTCAAAGGCACTTTTCATACTCTGTACTTAGAAATTGTTGGAAATTTCTGACGCATCGCAGTCACAAAAAAGGGCCCGACATGCGCAGAAGTGACAATGGGCACCTCACTAACCTCGTCAAAGTACATACCTGTCCCAATCATGACCCTAATCCGTACCCTAACCTAACCTGACCCTAACCTGACCAACCCTGACCCTTACTAACCAACCTGCCCTAACCCAAACACTAACCATGACCCTAACCCAACCTAACCTAACCCTAACCATAACCCTAACCCTGACCTTAACCAAACACTAACCCTACAAACCCCAAATGTGTTAAAATTGTTGTTTTGGAGGCCTAGCTTTATCTCGGAAAGGATAAGTCTAGGAGGGTAACGATTGGGTTTTCGTATTAAGTTTTTTCACGAACTTCTCAAAAATCAAGTTTTGGAGGGATGGGGGGTCAGGTTATGGTTTTTGGTACTTTTCATAGTCGATCTTTTCAATATTTCAACATGATCTATGCTTCGTTCGGCTTGATGTTAAAAAATCGGCCCCATTAGGGGTAGTACTTTTTGACAATTAAGCCCTGGTGAAGACCGCAAGTCTTTATCTTTTGTAGTTTGGGAGTTGGTGTTAATTTCGGGGTTAGGCTTTACTCTCGCACAAACGTTTCTTCAGTGAGGTCGGAAAGTGCGGTCGTACACTTCAGTGATACCAATAAGTTTTCATCCTTTAGATCGCCTTTCCATCTTTTAGGAACAGTTAACTTTATGAAAATATCTCTATTAAATCCATTCTACATCTGTTTGAAGATTGAGGTCAAGGCACTTTTCATACTCTGTACTTAGAAATATTGTTGGAAATTTCTGACGCATGCGCAGTCACAAAAAAGGGCAGACATGCGCAGAAGTGACAATGGGCACCTCACTAACCCTCGTCAAAGTACACTACCCTGTCCCAATCATGACCCTAATCCGTACCCTAACCCTAACCCTGACCCTAACCCTGACCCAAACCCTGACCCTTACCCTAACCCTAACCCTGACCCTAACCCAAACACTAACCATGACCCTAACCCTAACCCTAACCCTAACCTAACCCTAACCCTAACCCTGACCTTAACCCAAACACTAACCCTAACCCAAACCCCAAATGTGTTAAAATTGTTGTTTTGGAGGCCTAGCTTTATCTCGGAAAGGATAAGTCTAGGAGGGTAACCGATTGGATTTTCGTATTAAGTTTTTTCACGAACTTCTCAAAAATCAAAGTTTTGGAGGGATGGGGGGTCAGGTTATGGTTTTTGGTACTTTTCATAGTCGATCTTTTCAATATTTCAACATGATTCTATGCTTCGTTCGGCTTGATGTTAAAAAATCGGCCCCATTAGGGGTAGTACTTTTTGACAATTAAGCCCCTGGTGAAGACCGCAAGTCTTTATCTTTTGTAGTTTGGGAGTTGGTGTTAATTTCGGGGTTAGGCTTTACTCTCGCACAAACGTTTCTTCAGTGAGGTCGGAAAGTGCGGTCGTACACTTCAGTGATACCAATAAGTTTTCATCCTTTAGATCGCCTTTCCATCTTTTAGGAACAGTTAACTTTATGAAAATATCTCTATTAAAATCCATTCTACATCTGTTTGAAGATTGAGGTCAAAGGCACTTTTCATACTCTGTACTTAGAAATATTGTTGGAAATTTCTGACGCATGCGCAGTCACAAAAAAGGGCAGACATGCGCAGAAGTGACAATGGCACCTCACTAACCCTCGTCAAGTACACTACCCTGTCCCAATCATGACCCTATCCGTACCCTAACCCTAACCTGACCCTAACCCTGACCCAAACCCTGACCCTTACCCTAACCTAACCCTGACCCTAACCCAAACACTAACCATGACCCTAACCCTAACCCTAACCCTAACCCTAACCCTAACCCTAACCCTGACCTTAACCAAACACTAACCCTAACCCAAACCCCAAATGTGTTAAAATTGTTGTTTTGGAGGCCTAGCTTTATCTCGGAAAGGATAAGTCTAGGAGGGTAACCGATTGGATTTTCGTATTAAGTTTTTTCACGAACTTCTCAAAAATCAAAGTTTTGGAGGGATGGGGGTCAGGTTATGGTTTTTGGTACTTTTCATAGTCGATCTTTTCAATATTCAACATGATTCTATGCTTCGTTCGGTTGATGTTAAAAAATCGGCCCCATTAGGGGTAGTACTTTTTGACAATTAAGCCCCTGGTGAAGACCGCAAGTCTTTATCTTTTGTAGTTTGGGAGTTGGTGTTAATTTCGGGTTAGGCTTTACTCTCGCACAAACGTTTCTTCAGTGAGGTCGGAAAGTGCGGTCGTACACTTCAGTGATACCAATAAGTTTTCATCCTTTAGATCGCCTTTCCATCTTTAGGAACAGTTAACTTTATGAAAATATCTCTATTAAAATCCATTCTACATCTGTTTGAAGATTGAGGTCAAAGGCACTTTTCATACTCTGTACTTAGAAATATTGTTGGAAATTTCTGACGCATGCGCAGTCACAAAAAGGGCAGACATGCGCAGAAGTGACAATGGGCACCTCACTAACCCTCGTCAAAGTACACTACCCTGTCCCAATCATGACCCTAATCCGTACCCTAACCCTAACCCTGACCCTAACCCTGACCCAAACCCTGACCCTTACCCTAACCCTAACCCTGACCCTAACCCAAACACTAACCATGACCCTAACCCTAACCCTAACCCTAACCCTAACCCTAACCCTAACCCTGACCTTAACCCAAACACTAACCCTAACCCAAACCCCAAATGTGTTAAAATTGTTGTTTTGGAGGCCTAGCTTTATCTCGGAAAGGATAAGTCTAGGAGGGTAACCGATTGGATTTTCGTATTAAGTTTTTTCACGAACTTCTCAAAAATCAAAGTTTTGGAGGGATGGGGGGTCAGGTTATGGTTTTTGGTACTTTTCATAGTCGATCTTTTCAATATTTCAACATGATTCTATGCTTCGTTCGGCTTGATGTTAAAAAATCGGCCCCATTAGGGGTAGTACTTTTTGACAATTAAGCCCTGGTGAAGACCGCAAGTCTTTATCTTTTGTAGTTTGGGAGTTGGTGTTAATTTCGGGTTAGGCTTTACTCTCGCACAAACGTTTCTTCAGTGAGGTCGGAAAGTGCGGTCGTACACTTCAGTGATACCAATAAGTTTTCATCCTTTAGATCGCCTTTCCATCTTTTAGGAACAGTTAACTTTATGAAAATATCTCTATTAAATCCATTCTACATCTGTTTGAAGATTGAGGTCAAAGGCACTTTTCATACTCTGTACTTAGAAATATTGTTGGAAATTTCTGACGCATGCGCAGTCACAAAAAAGGGCAGACATGCGCAGAAGTGACAATGGGCACCTCACTAACCCTCGTCAAAGTACACTACCCTGTCCCAATCATGACCCTAATCCGTACCCTAACCCTAACCCTGACCCTAACCCTGACCCAAACCCTGACCCTTACCCTAACCCTAACCCTGACCCTAACCCAAACACTAACCATGACCCTAACCCTAACCCTAACCCTAACCCTAACCCAACCTAACCCTACCTTAACCCAAACACAACCTAACCCAACCCAAATGTTTAAAATTGTTGTTTTGGAGGCCTAGCTTTATCTCGAAAGGATAATCTAGAGGGTAACCATTGATTTTCGTATTAATTTTCACGAACTTCTCAAAAATAAAGTTGAGGATGGGGGTCAGTTATGTTTTTGTACTTTCTAGTCGATCTTTTCAATATTTCAACATGATTCTATGCTTCGTTCGCTGATGTAAAAATCGCCCTTAGGTAGTACTTTTGACATTAAGCCCTGGTGAAGACCGCAAGTCTTTATCTTTTGTAGTTTGGGAGTTGTGTTAATTTCGGGTTAGGCTTTACTCTCGCACAAACGTTCTTCAGTGAGGTCGGAAAGTGCGTCGTACACTTCAGTGATACCAATAAGTTTCATCCTTTAGATCGCCTTTCCATCTTTAGGAACGTTAACTTTATAAATATTCTATTAAAATCATTCTACATCTTTTGAAGATGAGTCAAGGCACTTTTCATACTCTGTACTTAGAAATATTGTTGAAATTTCTGACGCATGCGCAGTCACAAAAAGGCAGACATGCGCAGAAGTGACAAGGGCACTCACAACCCTCGTCAAAGTACATACCCTTCCCAATCATACCTAATCCGTATTAACTTATAAATATCTTATTAAATCCATTCTACAGTTGAAGATTAGTCAAAGCACTTTCTACTCTGTATTAAATTTGTGAAATTTCTGACGCACGCAGTCACAAAGGGAGACATGCGCAGATGACAATGGCACCATACCTTCAAGTACATACCCTGTCCAATCTCTTTTAGGAACAGTTAACTTTATGAAAATATCTCTATTAAAATCCATTCTACATCTGTTTGAAGATGAGGTCAAAGGCACTTTCATACTCTGTACTTAGAAATATTGTTGGAAATTTCTGACGCATGCGCAGTCACAAAAAGGGAACATGGCAGAAGTGACAATGGGCACCTCACTAACCCTCGTCAAAGTACACTACCCTGTCCCAATCATGACCTATCGTACCCTAACCCTAACCCTGACCCTAACCCTGACCCAAACCTGACCCTTACCCTAACCCTAACCCTGACCCTAACCCAAACACTAACCATGACCCTAACCCTAACTACAACCCTAACCCTAACCCTAACCTAACCCTGACCTTAACCCAAACACTAACCTAACCCAAACCCCAAATGTGTTAAAATTGTTGTTTTGGAGCCTAGCTTTATCTCGGAAAGGATAAGTCTAGGAGGTAACGATTGATTTTCGTATTAAGTTTTCACGAACTTCTCAAAAATCAAAGTTTTGGAGGGATGGGGGTCAGGTTATGGTTTTTGTACTTTTCATAGTCGATCTTTTCAATATTCAACATGATTCTATGCTTCGGTTCGGCTTGATGTTTAAAAATCGGCCCATTAGGGGTGTAACTTTTTGACAATTAAGCCCTGGTGAAGACCGCAAGCTTTACATTGCATAGTTTGGGGGTTGGTGTTAATTTCGGGTTTAGGTTTACTCTCGCACAACTTTTTCAGTGAGGTCGGATAAGCTTGCGGTCGTACACTTCAGTGATAACAATAGTTTTCATCGTTTAGATCGCCTTTTGCATTTTAGGACAGTTAACTTTATGAAAATATCTCTATTAAATGATGTTCTACAATCTTGGTGTAAGTTAGGTCAAAGGCAACTTTCATATCATGTACTTGAAATTGTTGAAATTTACTGACGCATAGCGCATTCACAATAAAGGGCACTGCGCAGAAGTGAACATGGAACTCACTAACCCTCGTAAATACCACTACCTGTTCCCAATCATGACCTAATCCGTCCCTATCCTAACCCTGACCCTAAATGGACCAACCTGACCCTTACCTAAACACTAACAGCCATGACATCCAACCACTAACCCTAAGACCCTAACCTACCCTAACCCTAACCTAACCCTAACCCTAACCCTGACCTTAACCCAAACACTAACCCTACAACCCAAACCCCAATTGTTAAAATTTGTTTTGGAGGCCCTAGCCTTACTCGAAAGCATAATAGGAGGGTAACCGATTGGATTTTCGTATAAGTTTTCACCCAACTCTCAAAAATCAAAGTTTTGGAGGATGTGGGGTCGGTTATGGTTTTTGGTACTTTTCTAGGATCTTTTATATTTCAACATGTTCACATCTCATCATGCTTGATGTTAAAATCGGCCCATTAGGGTAGTACTTTTTGACATATTAAGCCCTGTAAGACGCAATCTTTATCTTTTTGTTTGGGAGTTGAAGTTAATTTCGGGGTTAGGTTTACTTGACAAACGTTCCTCGTGAGGTCGGAAAGTCGGTGTACACTTAGTGATACAATAAGTTTTCATCCTTTAGATCGCCTTTCCATCTTTTAGGAACAAGTTAATCTTTATGAAAAATCTCTTAACCTATATTACATCTGTTTGAATTGAGGTAAAGCACTTTTCATACTCTGTTTAGAATATTGTTGGAAATTTCTGACGCAATGCGCAGTCACATATAAAGGGCAGACATCGGCAAAGTTGCAATGCGACTCACTAACTGTCAAAGTACCATCCAGTCCATCAATGACCTAATCGTACCTAACCTAACCCTGACCCCTAACCCTGACCCAAACCTGACCCTTACCCTAACCTAACCCTGACCCTAACCCAACACTAACCAGACCCTAACCCTAACCCTACCCTAACTAACCCTAACCCTAAACCCTAACCCTGACCTTAACCCAAACAACTAACCAAACCCAACTGTTTAAATTGTCTTGGAGCCTAGCTTTACCTGAAAGATAAGTCTAGGAAGGGTAACCGATTGGAATTCGTATAATTTTTCACGAACTTTTCGAAAATCAAGTTTTGGGGGAGGGGAGTCAGGTATGGTTTTTGGTACTTTTCATAGTCGATCTTTTCAATTTTCACTGTCTCTCGTTCTTGGTAAAATCGCCCCATGGTAGCTTTGAATTAAGCCTGAGACGCAAGTCTTATCTTTTGTATTTGGGTTGGTGTAATTTCGGTTACTTTCTGCCAAGTTCTCATGAGCGGAGTGCGGTGCACTCAGTGTCATATTTTCATCTTTGATCGCTTCATCTTGGAACAGAATTCTTAATCATTCTAACTGTTGAAGATTGAGTCAAGCATTTATGTATAATTTGTTGAATCTGACGCGCCATCCAAAAGGGCACATGAGAAGTGCATGGCCTCATACCGTCAAGTACATCTCAATCGACTAACGTCCACTAACTGACACGCAACTACTCTACTACTGACTACCAACATACTGACTACTAACCACAACCTAACCACCACCGACTTACAACCACAACCCAACCAATTAAAATTGTTGGAGGCTAGCTTATCTCGGAGGATAGCAGGGTACGATGGATTTGTTAATTTTTCACGAACTCCAATCAAGTTGGAGGTGGGGTAGTATGGTTTGTATTCTGTCGATCTTTTCATATTTACTATATGCTTCGTGTATGTAAAATCGCCTAGGTACTTGACATAAGCCTAGCCCAATCTTTACTTGTATGGTGTGTATTTGGTAGGCTTTCGCCAAGTTCTTCTGTCGAAGCGTCTACATCTGATACCATAGTCTCCTTTGAGCTTCATTTAGAAGTAATTGAAATTCTATAACCTTACATCTTGAGATGGTCAAGGCTTTTCATACTCGTATTAGAAAATGTTGGAATTGACAGGATCACAAAAGCAAGCCAAGTGATGGGCACTCACACTTAGTATACGTCAATCTGACTATCGTCCACCTAACCTGACACTGACAACGACTTACCTAACAACCCACCACCAAAACACAACACAACTAACACTAACGCTTACCACAACTACCAACCATGTGTAAATTGTTGTTGAGCGCTTATCCGAAAGGATAGTCTAGGGTACGATGATTTTTTTTTCACGAACTTCTCAAAAATCAAAGTTTTGGAGGGATGGGGGGTCAGGTTATGGTTTTTGGTACTTTTCATAGTCGATCTTTTCAATATTTCAACATGATTCTATGCTTCGTTCGGCTTGATGTTAAAAAATCGGCCCCATTAGGGGTAGTACTTTTTGACAATTAAGCCCCTGGTGAAGACCGCAAGTCTTTATCTTTTGTAGTTTGGGAGTTGGTGTTAATTTCGGGGTTAGGCTTTACTCTCGCACAAACGTTTCTTCAGTGAGGTCGGAAAGTGCGGTCGTACACTTCAGTGATACCAATAAGTTTTCATCCTTTAGATCGCCTTTCCATCTTTTAGGAACAGTTAACTTTATGAAAATATCTCTATTAAAATCCATTCTACATCTGTTTGAAGATTGAGGTCAAAGGCACTTTTCATACTCTGTACTTAGAAATATTGTTGGAAATTTCTGACGCATGCGCAGTCACAAAAAAGGGCAGACATGCGCAGAAGTGACAATGGGCACCTCACTAACCCTCGTCAAAGTACACTACCCTGTCCCAATCATGACCCTAATCCGTACCCTAACCCTAACCCTGACCCTAACCCTGACCCAAACCCTGACCCTTACCCTAACCCTAACCCTGACCCTAACCCAAACACTAACCATGACCCTAACCCTAACCCTAACCCTAACCCTAACCCTAACCCTAACCCTGACCTTAACCCAAACACTAACCCTAACCCAAACCCCAAATGTGTTAAAATTGTTGTTTTGGAGGCCTAGCTTTATCTCGGAAAGGATAAGTCTAGGAGGGTAACCGATTGATTTTCGTATTAAGTTTTTTCACGAACTTCTCAAAAATCAAAGTTTTGGAGGGATGGGGGGTCAGGTTATGGTTTTTGGTACTTTTCATAGTCGATCTTTTCAATATTTCAACATGATTCTATGTGCGATCGGCTTGCCGTTAAAAAATCGGCCCCGTTAGGGGTAGTACTTTTCGACAATTAAGCTTGAAGTGAAGACCGCAAGTCTTTATCTGTTGTAGTTTAGGAGTTGGGGTTAACTTGGGGTTAGGCTTTACTCTCCCACAAACGTTTCTTCAGTGAGGTCGGAGGATGCGGCCGTACATTTCAGTGATACCAATACGTTTTCATTCTCTAGATTGCTTCTCTATCTTTTAGGAACAGTTAACTTTATAAAAATATCTCTATTCAAATCCATTCTACATCTGTTTGAAGATTGAAGTCAAAGGCACTTTTCATACTCTGGACTTAGAAATATTTTTTGAAATTTCTGACGCATGCGCAGTCACAAGAAAGGGCAGACATGCGCAGAAGAGAGAAAGGGCACCTCACTAACCCTCGTCAAAGTACACTACCCTAACCCTAACCCTAACCCTAACCCTAACCCTAACCCTAACCCTAACCCTAACCCTAACCCTAACCTAACCCTAACCCTAACCCTAACCCTAACCCTAACCCTAACCCTAACCCTAACCCTAACCCTAACCCTAACCCTAACCCTAACCCTAAACCCTAAACCCTAACCCTAACCCTAACCCTAACCCTAACCCTAACCCTAACCCTAACCCTAACCCTAACCCTAACCCTAACCCTAACCCTAACCCTAACCCTAACCCTAACCCTAACCCTAACCCTAACCCTAACCCTAACCCTGAACTAGAAATTGTGCATGTTTTCAAAATGAAGAAATACAGAAAAATACGTTGAAAGAACTTTTTGAGATATACTGCAATTTATGTCGTGATAGGAAAGTGCCGGACAGAAGTTTTGAAAGTTTTAAGAGAAAACTGAACCGTGTCATGTCCACTTAATAAAATGGATTGTGTTTTTACTTTTCAGACTGTTTATTCATTTTCCTGAAAGTTATAAAATTTTCAACCTACCATAGCATTTTCAAGTTATATGTTATACATATATACTTTATCAACACTTTTTCTCTCACTTATATCTCATGAAATAGCACATAAACTTTAAACACAAAACCATGTTTTTTTTTTATTTTAAAAGCTTGATGTAAAGCTACTTTCTTAATTCAATTTATACTAAAACAAAATGCAATAGTTTTTATGCAATCGTGGATTGGTAATAACTATTCTCTCGTCTTATGTCTGCATACGTTGTATATAGTAATACTATGTTGTATATAAGTAAGATAGTGTTATGCTGTAAATGATTGGTTAACCTTAAAATTGAGAATGGAAATGGGGAATGTGTAAAAGAGACAACAACCCGACCAAATAAAAAAACAACAGCAGAAGGTAACCAACAGGTGTTCAATGTAGCGAGAAATTACCGCACCCGGAGGTGTCCTTCAGCTGGCCCCTGAACAAATATATACTAGTTCAGTGATAATGAACGCCATACTAATTTCCAAATTGTACACAAGAAACTAAAATTAAAATAATACAAGACTAACAAAGGCCAGAGGCTCCTGTCTTGGGACAGGCGCAAAAATGCGGCGGGGTTAAACATGTTTGTGAGATCTCAACCCTCCCCTATACCTCTAACCAATGTAGAAAAGTAAACGCATAATTATACTTTCTATTCTAATTTCTAAGGGTTAATTTCTATATACACATACCATTGTATATCATTGTAATTAGGTCATCTGTTATTTTGTTACGCGCGTCTTTACAAACAGATTGGGGTGTACTCTATTATCATGTGTATTTTATCCATTCAAATTCTGTATTACCTTGAACTTTACAGTTCATCGGTGTAAATACAAATTTTCATAGTAAAAAAATAACATATTTGTTAAGGGCCAGCTGAAGGACGCCTCCGGGTGCAGGTTTCTCATTACATTTTAGACCTGTTGGTGACCGTCTGCTGTTGTTTTTTTTTATGGTCGAGTTGTTGTCTCTTTGAAACATTCCCCATTTCCATTCTCAATTTTAACAGACAGAGAATGTTCATGTAATACTGTCTCTGATTTTAAATGCATTACAAATGTATTTTCCTAAATTGGTTAACTGTATGAGGTTCTTTAAACTTAAAAGTTCAATAAATGTAAATACACTTGGTCCAGACCAGTAGTATTTCTTTATGAATTTTACCCTAAGTTCCTTATATTTCGGACACACTAAAATGAAATGGAATTCGTCTTCAATACACTGACGGCAAATTGTACATATACGACGGGACACCTCGATGTTTTGGAATCGTCCAGTTTCAACTGCTAATGAATTAGAAGAAAGTTATTTTTGAAAGAGCTCTTCAATACACAATAGGAATATGTTTTGTCAAATAAAATTGTAAATCAAAACCTTTTATAATGTATTTATAGATACGGCACTTGCTATTAAAAGGGGGAAAATTTCTACAACAAACATACCAAACTAAATCAGCAGTTAATTAGTAAAAATCTTTAAAAAAAACACGAATGTCAATATTACACAACCAGAAAGAGAACTTATTGTATGTTTATCTCACCTTAATGTTTAGTTACTGTAGGGACAGCACGAAATAGTAAGTGTATGTTACCGGGGACTGCCATTATTTAATCTTAAGATAACACGTATTACTTGACAGTTTGTTGTATTTTTGGCCGACATTATGACAAAAAAAGAGATTCAACACTACGCATCAAGATACAGCTTGAAACAAAGATCTTTTGAGCTCCATTAATAAAAATTGATCTCCTTAAACAATTGAAGAAAACTATCGCCTCTGATATCTCCAGATTGAACCAAAGGTATAATTCCTACCTGTACATACCACAGTACATGAGTTGCTCTATGTTTTTAATGTGGAGGAAGCCAACCATTAGTTTTATCTTTCTAAGCCATGGTACAACACAACCATGTGCTCCATCTATTCATTAAAAATACGATGACCATGAATGTTCCTCATCAGCATAAAATACAGAAACTACTCAAGTTATTGGCAGCATTTTTAACGATTGGTTATATCGAATCAATTATACAGCTCTTTGAAGATTGAAGTCAAAGACACTTTTCATACTTTGAACTTCAAAAATATTTTTTATAAATTTTCACACATGCGCAGTCACAGAAAAGGGCACTTATGTACAGAATTGATGGGCATCTCAATTGGCAAACCCTCGCACAAGTCAACTTCAATAAATCTAATTCAAACTCAAACTCATACCCATACCTTTACCCTAACCTAGACCCTAACTCTAACCCTGACCCAAAATCAACCCCCAACGAAAACCCCAAGCCCTAACCCAAACCTTAACCTTACCGTAACTCAACCTCAAACCCAATCCCTAACGTCAAACTTAACCCAAACCCCAAAGTCAAACCCAAAACCCAACCCCTCTCATTGTAACAGTGACACTATGACAATTGTGAACCGATTTGAAAGATCTTTGACGTTTTGGAAAGCCCTGACAAGCTGCTATGCGATGAATCTTGTGCGTGGTCTGTCATATGAAATTCCTGTTTTTGCTGTCTATTTGGAAAGTAGCAATTTTGTCATTTTCGCAGGCTCGTATCTTTACCATTTCTCATGCAATCGGAAAAACATCTAAGTAATTTAGACTGGTTTTTTCTAGTTCTTTTAAGATAGCCTCAGATCAGAGACTTACTTTTTGAAACAAAAAAGTTTGCTTCCAAATTTTTCACAAGAATAACGAAATCTTTGTCATTTAACTACATAGAGGCTGGAACTATATTTCATTTGAAAGCTGACAAAATGCGCAAAATTTTGAAGCATATAAGACATGTATAACTAGTGGGGTTTTTGAGTAACAACATGAAACGTGTTTGAACAAAATCGACGAAAGACGAAATACGCTGGCTATTTCACATGGTCTAAAAGAATTTTTCATCGTTTCTCACTCTCAGAATTAGGTGTGTGAAATTTAAATAGGGTGACTCACTTGCAAAGAGGAAATCAAAATAGTTAAAAAAAAAAAAAAAAATCTTTCCAATATCAGTGAGGTCGGAGGGTGCGGCCGTACATTTCAGTGATACCAATACCTTTTCATTCTCTAGATTGCTTCTCTATCTTTTAGGAACAGTTAACTTTATAAAAATATCTCTATTCAAATCCATTCTACATCTGTTTGAAGATTGAAGTCAAAGGCACTTTTCATACTCTGGACTTAGAAATATTTTTTGAAATTTCTGACGCATGCGCAGTCACAAAAAAGGGCAGACATGCGCAGAAGAGAGAAAGGGCACCTCACTAACCCTCGCCAAAGTACACTACCCTAACCCTAACCCTAACCCTAACCCTAACCCTAACCCTAACCCTAACCCTAACCCTTAACCCTTAACCCTAACCCTAACCCTAACCCTAACCCTAACCCTAACCCTAACCCTAACCCTAACCCTAACCCTAACCCTAAACCCTAACCCTAACCCTAACCCTAACCCTAACCCTAACCCTAACCCTAACCCTAACCCTAACCCTAAACCCTAACCCTAACCCTAACCCTAAACCCTAACCCTAACCCTAACCCTAAACCCTAACCCTAACCCTAACCCTAACCCTTACCCTAACCCTAACCCTAACCCTAACCCTAACCCTAACCCTAACCCTGACTTCAATTAAACTGACTGAAAGATTATGATTTCATCATGTGAACATCAGGCACAAACCCTAACCCTAACCCTAACCCTAACCCTAACCCTAACCCTAACCCTAACCCTAACCCTAACGCCATACTAATTTCCAAATTGTACACCAGAAACTAATATAAAAATAATACAAGACTAACAAAGGCCAGAGGCTCCTGACTTGGGACAGGCGCAAAAATGCGGCGGGGTTAAACATGTTTGTGAGATTTCAACCCTCCCCCTATTCCTCAAACCAATGTAGAAAAATAAACGCATAACAATACGCACATTAAAATTCAGTTCAAGAGAAGTCCGAGTCTGATGTCAGAAGATGTAACCAAAGAAAAGTAAACAAAATGACAATAATACATAAATAACAACAGACTACTAGCAGTTAACTGACATGCCAGCTCCAGACTTCAATTAAACTGACTGAAAGATTATGATTTCATCGTGTGAACACCAGGCACAATCCTTCCCGTTTGGAATTTAGTATCAAGCATTGAATACAGCAGCAAGATCTGTCAATAGTTTTTCACAAAAAAAGTGTAAAAAGTCAATTGCTGAAATACATTGACCTATGGGACGATTTCGCTCCCAACAAAACACCATACCGAGCACTGTTCGACTTGAACGACCCCAGTGGGGTTCATATCAGCATGTCCGGTACAGAACTGGTAGAAAATATATTCGAGGACTTTATTATTTCAGAGTGTGAAGGTGAATATCAAACCCCGAGAGTTTTTGTTTCAGTTAAGATCTGGTCTACAGTGTTGATTTTGTCATTCAATAGGGATACATTTCCAATGACATTTTCAGCAAGGTTCACCACATTCTTTTCAAAAGTTGTCATTTGCATCGGACCGGAAGTATTTATCTAGCGGGGTTATTGAGTAACAACATGAAACGTGTTTGAACAAAATCGACGAAAGACGACATACGCCGACTATTTCACACGGTCCAAAAGAGTTTTGGGTTAGGGTTCTCACTCTCAGAATTAGATGTTTGAAATTTAAAATGTGTGGCTCACTTGCAGAGAGAAAATCAATATAGTTAAAAAAAAAAATATTAATTCAATTCAAACACTCCAGCATGTGGCATTCAAGTCCTCATTTATCAGACCAGTTCTTACATTTCATATAAAAAAAGAAAGGTTGGCACTTTTGGTATCTGTCGACAAAGTGTTCAGTCTCCGTAGAATCATAACTATGTACCAAAAAGAATAAAATATGATGTCGGTATGGAATCAGCAAGAAAAAAGGTCAATGCTGGCACCCTATATTGACGAGAACAACAGTTATAGCCATTTGAAACTGAAAATCCTTCAATTAAATGTCTAACATTCAATCTTGAGGTACAAAAAATACTCAATTACCAAGCCGGTACAAGAAACCCTAACCCTAACCCTAACCCTAACCCTAACCTTAAACCTAACCCTAACCCTAACCTTAACCCTAACCTTAACTCTAACCCTAACCTTAACCCTAACCCTAACCTTAACCCTAACCTTAACCTTAATCTTAACCCTTAACCCTAACCTTAACCCTAACCTTAACCCTAACCCTAACCCTAACCCTAACCCTAACCCTAACCTTAACCCTTACCCTAACCCAAACACTAACCCTAACCCAAACCCCAAATGTGTTAAAATTGTTGTTTTGGAGGCCTTACTCCATCTCGGAAAGGGTAAGTCTAGGAGGGTAACCGATTGGATTTTCGTATTAAGTTTTTTCACAAACTTCTCAAAAATCACAATTTTGGAGGGATGGGGGGTCGGGTTATGGTTTTTGGTACTTTTCAAAGTCGATCTTTTCAATATTTCAACATGATCCTTTGCTTCGATCGGCTTGCCATTAAAAAATCGGCCCCATTATGGACAGTACTTTTCGACAATTAAGCTTGTAGTGAAGACCGCAAGTCTTTATCTGTTGTAGTTTAGGAGTTGGGGTTAACTTGGGGTTAGGCTTTACTCTCCCATAAACGTTTCTTCAGTGAGGTCGGAGGGTGCGGCCGTACATTTGAGTGATACCAATACGTTTTCATTCTCTAGATTGCTTCTCTATCTTTTAGGAACAGTTAACTTTATAAAAATATCTCTATTCAAATCCATTCTACATCTGTTTGAAGATTTAAGTCAAAGGCATTTTTCATACTCTGGATTTTTTTTTGAAATTTCTGACGCATGCGCAGTCACAAAAAAGGGCAGACATGCGCAGAAGAGAGAAAGGGCACCTCACTAACCCTCGCCAAAGTACACTACCCTAACCCTAACCCTAACCCTAACCCTAACCCTAACCCTAACCCTAAACCCTAACCCTAACCCTAACCCTAAACCCTAACCCTAACCCTAACCCTAACCCTAACCCTAACCCTTACCCTAACCCTAACCCTAACCCTAACCCTAACATAGAAAACCAAAGAACAAACAACACGAACACAACCAAAAACTAGGGGTGATCTCAGGTGCTCCGGAAGGGTAAGCAGATCCTGCTCCACATGCGGCACCCGTCGTGTTGCTTATATGATTACAAATCCAGTGAATAGTCTTAGGGTTAGGGTAGTGTACTTTTACGAGGGTTAGTGAGGTGCCCTTTCTCACTTCTGCGCATGTCTGCCCTTTTTTGTGACTGCGCATGCGTCAGAAATTTCAAAAAATATTTCTAAGTACAGAGTATGAAAAGTGCCTTTGACTTCAATCTTCAAACAGATGTAGAATGGATTTGAATAGAGATATTTTTATAAAGTTAACTGTTCCTAAAAGATGGAAAAGCAATCTAAAGGATGAAAACGTATTGGTATCACTACTAGATGAGTTATGTACCCTTGATGTGCTAAGTCCAGGTTTTCAGAGCTCTGAGTAAAAAATATTTAATTTTCATATATTTACTCATCTTGATGCAGTCATTTGTGGATTAAAACAGTGGTATTGACTTTGCTTCCAGAATCCATAGATTTATTTGCTGGAACCTTATAACTTGAGGAGATTTGTTGTGTTTTTGTGAGTAGCCCGTGAGTTGTTTACATGATATCATAATGGCGGTAGAAACTCGTAAAGCTCAAATCCAGAGACATCTATCTATTCACTTTGGTATTAGTTTCACCAAGGGTATTACACATACTGATGTTTTAAATGAACTAAAAACTCTAGTTGATCAAAACGAAATAAAAACCATTCAAATTACAGAGAAAGATTGTATAGTTACAGTAAACGACCAGAACACAAAACATACTTTACTCAAACGAGGAATAAACTTGAAAAACCGTTTCATCAAAATGGTAGATGTAGAACAACAAGTTACAAATGTGACTATAAAAGATGCCCCGTGTGAAATGAGTGACATTACAATATGTGGCCATATTTCAAAATTTGGTAGTGTTGTGCATGGGTCCCTACGCAGGGGTCTAATTAAAGATACAAACATTGAGACCGGCACACGCTATGTGCAACTAACAAACTGTGTCCCAATAATTCCAACCGCAACCAAATTCGGGAGGTTCAGTGTCAGGGTATTCGCGGACAATAATAGGACAGCGTGTCCGTACTGTACGAAAACATACCATCCATCCTATCGATGTACAAACAAACCCACCCGTCAAAATCAAGCGGCACGCAAATGTTATCGATGTAACAGTACTGCACATACAATAAAAGATTGTCCCCACTCCGAAAAGTTATGCTATCGGTGCGGGAAAGAAGGTCACATACAAAGAGATTGTCAGACTGATGACCAAGAAATGTATGCTGATTATGTGCATGATATTCAGGAAGGCAGAGAGGCTAATAAAGATGATTCGTGTACCGAGGATAATAACACAGATGAAGTTACTATTAAACTAAACAAAACAGTTGAAAGTGTGATTGATCTGAACAAAACCACTGAAAGTGTGATTGAAAAAAAAACGCTACATTCCCGCCTTCTCAAACAATTATATTTGGTGCATCCAATTGCAGTCGCCTTAGAATTGAGGACCCAAGTGTAAATATCATAGCGGTATCAGGCACCACTCTTGATCAAATTGACAAACTTGTTTGCCAATCTGACTGTATTGTGAATTCTGACTATGTTACTAATGTGATTTTATCATTAGGAACAAATGACATCAGTCAGCACAGAAGTGAAACCGAGCAAATAACGGCAAATCTCACGACATGCATAGATACAGTTAACACCAAATATTCAAATGCACTTATTGGCATAATCAGTATTCTACCAAGAAGAGGTAAGAGTGCCTCTATACAATAAAATTAAGAAAGGAAATGGGGAATGTGTCAAAGAGACAACAACCCGACCAAATAAAAAACAACAGCAGAAGGTCACCAACAGGTCTTCAATGTAGCGAGAAATTCCCGCAACCGGAGGCGTCCTTCAGCTGGCCCCTAAACAAATATATACTAGTTCAGTGATAATGAACGCCATATTAATTTCCAAATTGTACACAAGAAACTAATATAAAAATAATACAAGACTAACAAAGGCCAGAGGCTCCTGACTTGGGACAGGCGCAAAAATGCGGCGGGGTTAAACATGTTTGTGAGATTTCAACCCTCCCCCTATACCTCAAACCAATGTAGAAAAATAAACGCATAACAATACGCACATTAAAATTCAGTTCAAGAGAAGTCCGAGTCTGATGTCAGAAGATGTAACCAAAGAAAAGTAAACAAAATGACAATAATACATAAATAACAACAGACTACTAGCAGTTAACTGACATGCCAGCTCCAGACTTCAATTAAACTGACTGAAAGATTATGATTTCATCATGTGATCATCAGGCACAATCCTTCCTGTTTGGGGTTTAGTATCAAGCATTGAATACAGCAGCAAGATCTGTCAATAGTTTTTCACAAAAAAAGTGTAAAAAGTCAATTGCTGAAATACATTGACCTATGGGACGATTTCGCTCCCAACAAAACACCATTCCGAGCACTGTTCGACTTGAACGACCCCAGTGGGGTTCATATCAGCATGTCCGGTACAGAACTGGTAGAAAATATATTCGAGGACTTTATTATTTCAGAGTGTGAAGGTGAATATCAAACCCCGAGAGTTTTTGTTTCAGTTAAGATCTGGTCTACAGTGTTGATTTTGTCACTCAATAGGGATACATTTCCAATGACATTTTCAGCAAGGTTCACCACATTCTTTTCAAAAGTTGTCATTTGCATCGGACCGGAAGTATTTATCTAGCGGGGTTATTGAGTAACAACATGAAACGTGTTTGAACAAAATCGACGAAAGACGAAATACGCCGACTATTTCACACGGTCCAAAAGAGTTTTGGGTTAGGGTTCTCACTCTCAGAATTAGGTGTTTGAAATTTAAAATGTGTGGCTCACTTGCAGAGAGAAAATCAATATAGTTAAAAAAAAATAATATTAACTCAAGTCAAACACTCCAGCATGTGGCATTCAAGTCCTCATTTATCAGACCAGTTCTTACATTTCATATAAAAAAAGAAAGGTTGGCACTTTTGGTATCTGTCGACAAAGTGTTTAGTCTCCGTAGAATCATAACTATGTACCAAAAAGAATAAAATATGATGTCGGTATGGAATCAGCAAGAAAAAAGGTCAATGCTGGCACCCTATATTGACGAGAACAACAGTTATAGCCATTTGAAACTGAAAATCCTTCAATTAAATGTCTAACATTCAATCTTGAGGTACAAAAAATACTCAATTACCAAGCCGATACAAGAATATTAATCAAAAGAAAGACGTTATCTCGCCTTTTATTGTTATCGACACAAATAAAAGTAACCCTAGACTTATACAGCTATCATTTTGTGTCAAATTATCCATCATAAGAAGAAAATGGTAATGCCGGCACAGAAGCATCACTAAAAAGGATGGATATTGGCACCATTTATAGATACAGCCAACAAATACAGTAATCTGACACCTTCATTTCTTCACTTTTGTGTATGGAAATCCATTTAAACTTATAAATATTACTTTATTGTCAATATATCATAAAACATATGAAATTATGTCGCTATTTATTGTTTCGCGACATAAATATAGACTTATAAACCTCAAATTCAGCATTCTTATAGTTGTCGACAAAGGTTTTAAAAACCATTGACTTCAAACCTGTGTAAAAGTATCAATCCTGAGGTACTGACAGAATAAAATGTTAATGCCGGTAAGTAATAACCAAGAAAATGGTCAATAATGGCATCTTATATTGGTGAATGCAACCAATATAGCACTTCTAAAACCTATATTCTTTCATTTATATGTCTGACAATCCATTTTTGGGTATCAAATGACTTCTGTGATCAGACTAGAACAAAAATATCATACTAAAGTTGAAATATTGTCACTTTTAATTGTTTCGCGACATAAATAAAGGTAACCGTAGACTTATAAATCCCTCAATATGTGTCAAATTATACATCATAAGAAGAAAATGTTTATGCCGGCACAGAAGCATCACTAAAAAGGATGGATATTGGCACCATTTATAGATACAGCCAACAAATACAGTAACCTGACACCTTCATTTCTTCACTTTTGTGTATGGGAATCTATTTAAACTTATAAATATAACTTTATTGTCAATATATCATAAAACATATGAAATTATGTCGCTATTTATTGTTTCGCGACATAAATATAGACTTATAAACCTCAAATTAAGCATTCTTATAGTTGTCGACAAAGGTTTTAATAACCATTGACTTCAAACCTGTGTAAAAGTATAAATCCTGAGGTACTGACAGAATAAAATGTTAATGCCGGTAAGAAATAACCAAGAAAATGGTCAATAATGGCATCTTATATTGCTGAATGCAACCAATATAGCACTTCTAAAACCTATATTCTTTCATTTATATGTCTGACAATCCATTTTTGGGTATCAAATGACTTCTGTGATCAGACTAGAACAAAAATATCATACTAAAGTTGAAATATTGTCACTTTTAATTGTTTCGCGACATAAATAAAAGTAACCGTAGACTTATAAATCCCTCAATATGTGTCAAATTAAACATTCTTATTGTTGTCGACAAAAGTTTAAGTAACCGTAGACTTCAAACCTGTCTGAAACTGTCAATCCTGAGGTACTTACACAATAAAATGTGAATGCCAATAAGTAATATCAAGAAATTGTCAATATTGGCACCCTATAGTGTTGAATACAACAAACTTAGCACTTCAAAAACCTTAATTGTTTCATTTTTATTTCTGACAGTCCATTTTTAGGTATCAAATGTCCTCTATGATCAGGCCAGAACAAGAATATTATAAAAAAAGATGAAATATTGTCACTTTAAATTGTTTCGCGACATAAATATAAGTAACCGCACACTTAAAAATCTCTCAATTTGTGTCAAACTATTCATTCTTACAATGAAAGAACGATGCCGGAATAGAAAAATCAGAGAGAAGGGAAGACTTTGCCTCCTTTTGTTGATACCGACAACAAATTTTGTGATTTTAACTTGTTTTCATTCCCTTTAATGTCAAACAACCCATCAGGCTGTATTGAAAAGTACACAATTATAAGGCCAGCACCAGAACATCATTCAAAAGAAGAAATGTTGGGACTTTTTATTTTTGTCGACACAAGTTTTGGTATAACCGTAGAATTGAGAAGGGCTTAATTTTTTTTAACTTTTCATCGCGACGTACAAAAAGAAATAAATGATTATGCCGTTAGAGAATATTCAAGAAATAGTAAATACTGGCTCCAGATATTGATGAATACACCAAATATAGCAACTTGACACTTAAACTCCTTCATGGAAGGCTATCTTTCCTTAATTAATTAGGTGCAGCACATTGGACTGTTGTACCAGCAATTTTTGACAATTTCTTCAAGGACCATTTACTTTTGAATCCCCGAATACATCTTCAATATCAAGGCACCAAAACGTGCACAATTGAATTTCCTTTCTAAAACGCTAAGCAGTCAACCATCAACAACAGAGATACGATTTTTTCAAAGTTTGTCTATAAGCCTTAACAGATTATCTACCCTGAATTTCAATCAGCAAATTTTGTCAGACCTTCTAGAGGAAATTGTTACATTTTGCCTTTTAACCTTTTTGAATTCGAGCGTCACTGATGAGTCTTTTGTAGACGAAACGCGTCTGGCGTATATACTAAATTTAGTCCTGGTATCTATGATGAGTTTATTTACAAAAAGCCTACTATATAAACAATACAGTAAATGTATGATATAAGCATATATATCGGCGCATGCGTACTCGGATTTTGGGTTCGGGGTTAGGGTTACAAAACAAGTTCCGGCTAACCCTAACCCTCATATATACATACGCCAGCCATCTCACAACCCTAACAATGTACTGAAAACCTAGGTGCCCCTCTATATGATACATAACCCTCACCCTAACCCTAACCCTCTGTGTCTGAGTATCCATCTAAACTCATAAATATTACTCTATTGTCAGAATATTATAAAAACATATGAAAAAGTGTCGCTTTTAATTGTTTCGCGACATAAATATAAGTAACCGTAGACTTATAAACCTCAAATTATGTATTCTTATAGTTGTCGACGAAAGGTTTAAGTAAATAAACTCATCATAGATACCAGGACTAAATTTTATATATACGCCAGACGCGCGTTTCTTCTACAAAAGACTCATGAGTACCGTAGACTTCAAACCGTAATCTGTTATTTTAATAGGCGAACCTTAATTGAACCATGGAGGGTTTTTCAATATCATTTTATTACATAAATCAAGAATCTATTTAGTTTGAGAGGTGTATGGTGATAAAAGGTTATTTGAAAATCATGAAAAGAATATAACTTGTAAAAGTTATTTTATACATCTTTGTAATACTTGGCCTTTAGGGTTTGGCACCAGTTAAAAGCATCATGAGGGTCCTGCGAAATTCAGCCTCTTAATGAAAAAACAAACTGTTGCAGTCAGAATTTATTTAAATTATTACATCAATTTTATAATCTGAAATCGTGTCTGTTCTTTTCCCAAACAAATACTCTGCACTTGATAAATCACCTTCCAACTGCTGTCACATTTCCACACTCTACTGACTCGTCGCTGATTTTGACAGCTCTCTCATAACATCCTTCTTTTATAACTTTGCAATCTGCTGGATGACTTGTAATATACGCTCCAATTCTAAAATAGGACATATCTTTCTATCACTTATTCGTCAACAAGAAATCAGTAGACCTTGAAAACATTTGATGTAAAGGTGATTGTAAAAAAGGTAGAGAGCCGTATTTGAATGATCAGGTACAATATATTGCAAACAGTCAAATGACAATTCAGAGACCAAACAGAACACTCAAAATTGAAAAATAAAACATAATGACTATCATAAACTGTTTATATAATGCATACTAGATACAATTTACTTAAAAGTCATAAGAAACCTCAAATTAAAAAAAATATGCATATGTTTTTTATAACTAAATGGATAGTTTTCATTATACAACTTATGTACATATACTTTTTTCTGAGGAAAATTCTATAATTTGTCCACATTTAAAAAATTTACTTATTTTTTATTGCTTGCTTCAAAGAAGCAATTCGCCGACATATTTTCCGTATGCATAGTGACCCTAGCGTAACCCTCCTCGTAAAAATCCGGTGACCACAATACGCATGGATCTGTCATTGAAATAAACAAATATCTGATTACACATGTTAAACACGTGGTCAATACCCATGCTTTTTGTGATTTGTTTACTATAAGGTGGCAATCAGTTAAACTCGGATTCAAAACACGGCATTGAATGAGCAGCCATATTTGTTAAATCATAACAAACAGAGAGAGAAAAAATCGACGATTATTTGATAAAATCGTGCACAGAGGACGAAGTTTATGATGTATATATGCATTGGTTCAAGAATTGGATGCACATTATTGTTCACCACTCATTCGTTTCATATGACTTTAAGACTGGCAAATCTCAAATGTCCCTCACTTTTACACATCCCAATGATTGGCTGCTGCAAATTTGTATGTGTACAATATGTAGTTGCACAATTTGTTTCTAAAAACTCAAATGATAACTACTAAGTTTAAGTATTATTTTTTATTCAGTCATGCTGGATCTATGCGATCACTCTGGATTTGGAGATCAGGTGCAAAATTCTAACTTGCCGACATGTCATGAAAATAATTATGAGTTTATATTACTTGCAGACACTTTATACACCGTTTAATCATCAACCGGCAACTTTTAATATGCTATTTGGCTTTAAATTAAAGAAACGTTGGGCAAACAACTTATTTATTTTAGATATGCACTTGCATAAAGTTCCTTTGTAAATCAAAATTTATGTTAAATTGCCATTTATTAATTAATGTTGCAAATGTGAATTATCAAATTTAAGCAGTTGATAAGAATAATTAATGTGTTTTATCAGTACTTTTGTTCCATAGACCACTGCATAAAATTTCGTTCAAGATATGTATTGATATCAGAGTTGATTCCCACACTTTTTAAAATGCTATTATTCCCATTCTTGCATAAGGCAAATGAGAATATTGATAGAATACAAGTATGATGGACAGCTGCCAGAATTTTCAATTAATTGCACTCAAAGGTGTAAGTATCAACTGGATTAAACTCCACTCAAATGCAGTCTTAATTGAACACAGTTATATTGATATATCATGACTGGTATTCTGGTCAAGACTTTGTGTACTCAATTTAATACACATCTATCATTAAACTGAATACACAAAATGTTGACCTAAATAGTTATAAAAATAAGTGTAACAATCATCTGACATAAGTTAATAATTAAGGTATATTTAAGTTACTATTATCAGTAATTTGGTTAAAGCAATATAAACACAATCGCACAACTCTTACCTTAGCATTTTCTGCAATGAATGTATTTGTATATTTCCCATTTTATATTTGTATTTAATAGTAATTGAAATTATCTCAGAAAAAGTTACTTGTACATGTATATTTAAATACAGGAAATGTATTTATTCGCAATGAAGAATGAACACCGATTTAGATAAAATTATTTAAATTTTGTTCTTGTTGAAGTTCGTCAAAAGTTCCCCACTGTTCTCTATTGTAAGATAAAAAGAACCATGACCAAATTGACTGTCTTTGATGTTTTATGTGTGTTTTCCTCAATCAAGTAACTCTCTCCACATCTCTTATCTTTCGATCTCATTGACCAGTACAGCAAACTAGATTTTCTAAAATGTCTTCTCGAATTATGTCCCTTCCGTTGTTAAATTATGTCTATTGTTAGCGCACTGGACAGACAAATAAAATGGTAAAAAATCGATGAAATCGATCAAAAATTGCGCATTTTACAAGGGAAATATTGTACTACATTGAAAAATGTATTGTTTAGGCTCGTATCTTTATATTTTATAAAAACTGTGTTCCTGTTAGTTCCTGAAAATGAGAATAGCACGTTGTTGAACTTCTAAAATACACCTTTTCTTTGATATGCTTCATTAAGGTGTCGAGCTGCGTCGAAATTGGTGAAAAATAATAAGAAAGTACATTATTTTCCTGTTTTCGTCAGTTTTTCTACAGTTTTAGAAGAGAAATTGTCTTTTTGAAATCATTATTATATTTTACAGAATAAGTTAGTTACTAAATCATAGATGTATTTTATATATTTTATGGCTAATTACAAAAGTTATAACAATTTCATTCATGAAGATTATGAAATATGTATTTATAAGTAAAGAGTTTTAAGAAATTAGTGAAATATCAAAACATACAATACATGGAAAATATTTTTTCGAGCATACATATTTTCAACTTGTTCAATGTTTTCTAACAATTATATTTTCAATAAACTTGTTTATAATAGTAATCATACATTATTAAAATAAAGTTTCAAATAATTTAAATAGGATGAAAACAGAAGTTCTACCTAAAAAGAAAAATATTCACATTTATTAGTTTCTTTTCGCGAATAATTTGTAATAATGTTTTATCAAAACGAATATTATTTTTTTATAATCAAGTGAATATAAAATATATATTTTGAATTGGTTTCTTTCTGGTTTTTAGCATGTTTAATTGCTAAGTAGGTCTCAATTGTCAGTTTTCTATTGTCTTGATTGTAAATCTGCATCTCAATGACCAACTGGTTCATGTCATTATCAGATAAGTGTGAAAGCCATTACAACGCACATAGAACCTTTGAAGTCAGGGTTGAGCTTCATCTATGGATATGCATTTGTAATGCCTTTTTCGGGAATTTATTAATAGTCGTGTCCATTACCAATCCCAGCAAAACATATTAATACCTTTGTCAATAAGTGACTTATATATTGCTTCCTGTACAGACTTTTTTTTTTAAAACAAATATATTGCGTAACTTATACATTTATTTTTTAGTTATTTTAATCGTCACCTGATTTGACCTTTCTTATGTAAAATAACTACTGTTAGAAAGTTGTATGTCTGTTATAAGTGAGGTTATAAGATTATAATGATGTGTGGTAATCAAGTAGAAGTATTCGATGTCCAGTGATGTAAAAATGATTAAGCTGCACCTGGTGTTTCGGATGTCATTTAGGTCATTTTTCACCAAGGCCGTAAATCCTCATCAGGTACCCTAGCCTTGTATCATAATAAATACTATTTAATTACATTTTGATTAGTTCTTGCTCTGGTAACATATCAAATGTAGTGTTATTTTTAGGGCACGACACCTGGTGAATCTGCAATATCATTATTATTCTAATGTCCATTCTTATCTAATTACTATTAAATTGTTTACAGTGATTATAATTTTGCCGAGGTCAAATACTCCTTCACGTTCTTATGTTTACGATAAACAATCATAGGTGGTCTGGGAAATAAATTCTTAGCAGTTATATCATTTTCTATTAAAGGGATAGTAGCTACGATTTTGACAAAATTATGAACAAGTTTTTAAGCTGCAAAAATCAAAGATATGTACTAAAAATAGGCAATACGATCGATGGAATGTTTTTATAAACTACAGAAGTGTCAATAATTGATAATTCATATCGTGTTGCGTGCCTATTCATCTCATTAATTATGCATCGGGTTTACTTCCCGAACTTTGCCGACACAGCGAGTGAGCTAACCAAGATATAAATAGATATGAACACGTGCTTTTTGTTTTCTTACGTATTTGATAATTACTTTAAATTAAACGTACATATTTGACGCCATTTATCCAATTATGTAATTAAAAAATATAACAAAAAACGGCATATTATTCCAACCCAAGATTCTCCAACAATGGCGATAGTATACACTTGTTATTACATTTGTATGACCAAACCATGCCGATAATGTATACACGTGTTTGTGTGTTGAATAGGGGCCTCCATGAAGGATACACGTGAAGAATAATGACTAAATTTTAGGAAGTTGATTTTTAATGTCTTCTAAGGTTGGAGATTCCTGCCCGTAAATTTATTAACATATTTCTGACAATAATGAACACGTTGCGATTTATTTTCACATGATCTGGAATTTTTCAGTAATGTAAACAAGTTACGCAAACCGTCAACTACTTCTGTTTGACTTAGCCTGCGTCGCAGGTGTTTTGAGTGATGTAAATTACCGATCTCATCGCCGTTTTTTATTTTTAATTTACAATAATTTGTCTGAATAAGGGTTGGGCTTACATCGAATTATTATCTATAGACAAGAAATAAATTTAGTGTTAAACGTTAAAAAGCTTCTAAATGATAAATGGAAAGTAACCAGTAGTTGTTTTAATCATATTTATTAAACTTTTTGTACAAAATCCGGCATATAGATTAAAAAAGTAATTTTAAATCGTAGCTACAATCCGTTTAGGTGGCACGGTAGTATTTGCTTTCCAGAATTTAGGTTGCTCTTTTGTGTACCCTACTTAGGTAAATGTATCTAAACAGTGTGATTGGACAAAAAATACAGTATCAACTGAACATACTTTCCCAAACTGAGTGATGAATCAGGTGTAGAAAAATATGAAATAATTTTACATACAGATGAAAATGAATTTTTGAGAATTTTTTTAAATTTTGCATTCACTGCACCATAAAAGACCTAAAAGTACTAGTGGCCGTAGGTTTTTAAAAATAGCAAAAAAAGTAAACGGTCATGATACATATTCAAATTCATTTCTGAATAGTAAAATGAAAGTACTCTAGTTAACTGTTAATGTAGATTTTTTTGCAGTGTTAGAAAGTGGTGAAAATTCTTAAAAGGCTATCATTATCCCTTATGGGTCAGGAAATACTACCGTGCCACCTTTAACTGCCTTGTTTTCTTATTCGTCTTCCCAATTGTTTGAATAGTGGATTAAATTTAGTTGCTAGAACTAGTGGTGGACAGTTTTGTTTATTTCTTTTTTTATAACATAATGTATTCAATCTGTTTTTTCTCAATGCTTTATCTATTAGTGGATTATTTTCATTTTCCGAGTATCCTCTTAGTGTAAGTTTTTGTTTGAATATTCTTATCTGTTTGTCGAGGTCATCTCTGTTACAACACGATCTAATGAACCTTGTAATTTCCCCAATTATAAATCCTTTGAATACAGATGCTGGGTGAGCAGACGATTTTTCTAAATATTGGTAATTATCTGTAGGTTTGCGATATAATTGACATCTAATATCTTTTCTGAGAAGATTTTTTCGCAATCAGGAAAAAAATTCAAAAAAAGGGAGATTGATTATTTACTATATTTCACCATAGAAATTCAATACAGCCTATATCTCGCAATTAGAGATTATAAGCTAACCTATCTCAATTCAAACTTATATACGTATATATATATGTATATAAGAATAAGCACATAAGGAAAACTTATCATCCAATCATGTCGAATAGAAAGAATAGATTGTTCAAAGCTAGGGATAAGAAACGCAAAATTGCTAAAAATAAAGAAAAAAGGAAAATATACAATATAAACCGACAACACAAGAGAAGACAATATAAACACACGGAAAAAGTAGAGAGAGCTGCAAAATATGTTGATATATTCACAAAAGAAAAGCTAAGTAATGCTGAAATTCTAGTTTTAGCGAAAGGACTAAAATTCATTCCTAGTCCAAATCTTCGACACGCTAAGAAAACTCTCATAAATGACTTCAATGAACTAGCCCGTAAAATGAGATGCAAATGGATCTCGCCAATACAATGGTCATCCATTTCTTTCCAAAAGTGGTTATAAGCCATACAGATCTAATAATGCAATTGAAAATTATTTGTTTTCAACTAGAATTGAATTGAATTGAAAAAAATACAAATTAAATCATTTAAGGTGGTATGGGTGTCTTTCGCCATCTTGGATTGTAAAAAACAGAGAATCTAAGGTCCATATTTTCTATCAAGTTAGCAATATTATATGCAGGAATGCAGATTTTTAATGTGAATTTTCATTTAAAAGAACCAATTTATAAGAATATAACTTATAAATATTAATATTTTTACAAGTGTAGATTATTTTTGGTTGTTTTTTGAATATTTTCAAATTGGCAATTTAAGGGGAAGTAACTCTAAAACAGTGCATTTTCTGAAGGACTCTACATGAAATTTTCCTATTTTGTCTTTTAGCCGGAAAAAACGTATGGTGACCCTATCTTTTCTTTTTATATTCTCAGAGCACTGTCTGAAAGCAATCTTTTCCTAATTTATTTTACAATTCTATCATTTTGTTTAGTTTCTATTCACAAAATGTTGTGTTTTCCTGTATAATCCATACAAAATTTGTAATTTTGTCACAACCTGTAGCTTGAGAAAATGCGCGGTGACCTATCATTTTTATAACATTTTTGAACATGTATCAATAGATACTACATTTTGACAAAGTATGAACAAATTCTATCATTTTTATTTTAGACTCCCATACCACCTTAAGGACAACCTGCCTAAAAATGAAAGGAAAGCATTACAATCACTACGTTCAAACGATCGTATAATTATCAAAAAGGCAGATAAAAACTCCTCAACAGTTGTTCTTGATAAAGAGCTATATATTAAAATGGCAAATGACCAATTAAATGACAATGTACACTATGAAAGAATTTACGAATCTCATACAACAGAAGTACTAGACAGTATCAACACTATTATTCATCGTCTACACAATGAATTCTACATTGATGAAGTTACATTTCAGTATCTAATAAATGACCAGGGAAAAAGATTAGGGAGACTATACTTCCTACCAAAACTTCATAAAATCAATCAATCGGATAGAGAAAAGATTAAAACTGATATCAATCATTTACAGAATGTAAACGTCCCAGGAAGACCAATCGTATCCTTATGTAATAGCCCATTGGAAAAAATTAGACAATATATCGATTATTTTATCAAAGCAGTTGTCAATAAATTTTAGACATACACACAAGATACAATTTCCTTCATAAACAAATTGGAAAAAATAAGAGCACCAGCGGACATATTGTTAATGCAATCGACAGAGCGTGGCCACTAATAATGCAGTGTAAATTTGACATCCCATTGCCACCAAAAAAGGCTTTACTGGAATTACTAAGAATTTCCCTTGCAAATAATGAATTGGAATTCAATGGACAAATTTTCAAACAGAAAGTTGGGGTTCCAATGGGATCTCCAATGTCGCCAAGTTTAACAGATATAGGAATATATGAAATCGTTTCTGCAATCGTTTTTTCAACAGACAGTCGGTAATCCAATGGGTACTAATTGTGCATCCCTGCTGGCTGATTTGTTTTTGTACTCGTATGAAGCAGAATTTATTCAGAACCTTCTTAAAGACAAAAAGAAAAAGCACCTTGCGAAATTCTTTAATTTTACTTTCCGATATATTGATGATGTTTTATCATTGAACAACCCATACTTCAGCCAATACTTACATCTCATATATCCCAGTGAACTTGAAATTAAGGATACTACCGATACTAGAAGGACTGCTTCATACCTTGATCTTTTCCTCAATATTGACGTAGATGGACGACTTCACACGACTATCTATGATAAACGGGACGATTTCAACTTCCCAAATATCAATTTCCAATTTCTCAGCAGTAACATACCCTCTGCCCCTTCGTATGGTGTTTACATATCACAATTGATACGTTATTCACATGCTTGTTCACACTATACGGACTTCATATACAGGAGTGTGCTCCTTACGCAGAAACTGTTCCAACAAAGTTATGAGAACAGATTAAAATTGACACTCCGTAAATTTTATGGACACAATCACGAATTGGTGGATCCATACGATGTGTCTTTAACCAAACTAGCTAAGGACATTTTTACCACATGGTAGATTGTGGTTTGTCATTACGTCGTCTAATCTTTTAATTACCAAACGTGATTTATTCCCGATTGTGACTGTTTTGCTGAATGTGAATTCGCATTACTATAAGACGTGTTTCTGTACTTGTTTATCCCAAATTCATGTATTTGGTTTAAATGTTTAATGTTATATTTGTAATTCTCATCGGATTTTGTCAAAGTGCTGACGTCTTTTTATTATATTTAGGTGTTACGGATTGAAAAATTAATCACCGCCTTTATTAATTATATTTAATTTTGTACGATTATTTACGTTTGAAGTTGGATTCATAACAAACCGGACATATATATATTACAGTTAATTGCTATTAATAAGTATTGCAATATGCATTTTGTTTAAATGTTATATCAGTATTTAGTTCTAATATAATCTTATATCAATCCTAATTCTATCTTACTTTTAATTAAAGTTTTTCGTATGTGACGTCATGCTGTTTCTAAATTTCATAAATTCAAATGTGACATAACGTTTGTGCCGTTTCGCCATCGTATGTGACGTAATTTTTTTTAATTGCGTTGACGCCTGTACTAATTCGGGTGTATATATTCTGTGTTGGACTTAGCTTTATTTATTCGGGTTTAGTTTTCTGTAATTAGTTAACACTTCAGTTTCATTATGTATATCTGTTTCATATTCATTTGATAAAATTTACTGTTTGCAATAGCATGTATTGTTCTATATAATAAGAATTTTCTGATCCCAGGCATAAAAACAATGCCGTATTTGGCACAACCTTTTCAACTTTTGATCTTCAGTGCTGTACAACTTTCTCTTTTTTTCACTTTCGATCTTTTATCTCTGGGCGTCACTGGTGAGTCTTGTGTGGACGAGGCGCGTTTTCGGCGTATTGAATTTTAAACCTGATGCTTTTTGTTATCTATTACTCATGTTTTTCTTTGTCTAATATGTCTCCTATTTATTTGTATTGTAGTCCTGTAATATTATGTTGTCATTTCAATGTTATATTTAACTTTGCCATTAAAGTGCGAGGTTTGGCATGCCACAAAACCAGGTTCAACCCACCATTTTTATTCCCCTTTAAAAATATCCTGTACTAAGTCAGGAAGATGGCCATTGTTATATTTTTGTTCGTTTCTGTGTGTGTTGCATTTTAATGTTGTGTCGTTTGTTTTCTCTTATTTTTGAGATTTTAAGATAAGACGTGGCACGGTACTTGTTTATCCCAAATTCATGTATTCGGTTTAGATGTTATATGTGTTATTCTCGTGGGATTTTGTCTGATGCTTGGTCCGTTTCGGTGTTGTGTCGTTGATCTCCTCTAATATTTAATGCGTTTCCCTCGGTTTTAGTTTGTAACCCCGATTTTGTTTTTTGTCCATGGATTTATGAGTTTTGATCAGCGGTATACTACTGTTGCCTTTATTTACCAGAGCAAGAACTAATCAAATTGTAATTAAATAGTATTTATTATGATACAAGGCTAGGGTACCTGATGAGGATTTACGGCCTTGGTGAAAAATGACCTAAATGATATCCGAAACACCAGGTGCAGCTTAATAATTTTTACATCACTGGACATCGAATACTTCTACTTGATTACCACACATCATTATAATCTTATAACCTTAACTTATAACAGACATACACCTTTCTAACAGTTGTTATTTTACATAAGAAAGGTCAAATCAGGTGACGATGAAAATAACTACAAAATAAACGTATAAGTTACGCAATATTTTTTTTTTAAAGTCTGTACAGGAAGCAATATATAAGTCACTTATTGACAAAGGTATTAATATGTTTTGCTGGGATTGGTAATATGGACACGACTATTAATAAGTCAAAATCATTGAATTTTAAAATTAATGGTTCGACAAAAAAAAATGATGTGTAAAAATCAAACAGTGTCTTTAATTGAAATACCCCAAAAATAGCATCAATATTGCAAAATTCTCCATCTTTTGGAAATAGAATAGAAATTTTACAGAAAGATTATTGAAATGTAGATAACAAAATTATTATTGAAAGTATGGCCAGAAAACATTTAGATACAAAATTGGGTGAATCACAAAATCCATGACGCTTTGATTTATTACTTCAGCTTAATCGTTTGGTAATTGTTTTAACTCTTCCTCTTTCTTACCAACATGTTAGATAAAGAAATGTTTGTAGGTAAATCGTACTACTATGAGTGTCTAATAAATATATAGGAATAGATGAGCACATAAAAAAACATTTACTTGACAAGGAAGAGGTTTTGGCGATTCATAAGTCCTGCATGGTTTATGGCTCGCTCATTTGCATGATCTACAAATGAATTGTCCATTATATAGACAAAAATTATGTCCGCAGTAAAAGAGGGTCTTCAGAATTACTGTAAAACTGTCGTGGTATTAACCATAGGTAGATTCTAAAAAACTCTAACGAAATTCTTGATAATTTTAAACCTCGATCTTTGTCTGAAATTAATTCTATCAAAACCTTTTTCAAGCCTGTACGCAACCATGTGAAATTGAAAAATAAACAAAAAGAAATAATCCATAAAATTTTCAATATCAAAATGTCAGCATGCGCAATAAATGTGTTGCTTTGGAATACTATACGGCATGTTTTGTTAATAGTGAACAAATAGGTAAAACATACTACACAGATTAAAAACTGATCAGTATGCTGGCGTTTCTCATTGACAACATATTTGCTGAATTTGGAGGAAAACTTTTAAGCAAATTGATGGCATTTCGATGGGAACCAACTGTTTCATTTTACTTAGTCGGAGTTCCTTCAGATACTTGGCAAAAAAAAAGAAAATCAATGAAGCCCGATCACTTAATTTCACATTCAGATATATTGATGATGTTATTTCCATTAAAAATCCAAACTTTTCTGACTGGATTCCATTAACATATCCTTCAGAACTAGAAATCAATGAAACAACAGACACAGCTTCCTCCGCCTCATTTTAAGACTTATTCCTGGAATTTGACATCAGCGGTCATCTCAACACCAGAATTCTTGACAAGCGAGACGATTTTAATTTTGAAATGATAAATTTTTCCCACCTTAGCAACAAATACCAACGTCACCTGCATATTGGATATACATTTGGATATTAAGGAGCCTGCAATTGCTACATGTAATTAGACTTTAAAAACGTTACCAGTGTCTGAGCAGAAAGTTGATGAGCCAAGGTTATGTTAAAGAACGTCTCATCCTGTTTCTAAAAAAGTCCATTGAAAAATAACAAGACCTTGTTGATAAATATTACGTATCAACTTCGCAAATAATACATGATGGCTTTGAAGTAGAAATTCTCGGTACTGACATTGTTTTTCATTTTAATTACGTATTAAAGTTCCCTTTTATGTCCTTGTAAATTTTAACCTTTACTATTTACCCATTTTTGATTTTATATTTATGACATGTATCGGTGCTTGTACATCATCCCATGGTGCTATGGTCAATTTCGAGTTTCTGCTTATGTACTTCCTCGTTATGCCATTTTGTGTTTCTGTCACAGTGGATAAATGGACTAAAATTGATTTTGAGACTTTTCGGACATTTTGTAAAAGATTTTGTAAAATTACTGTTTTGTTATATTTGCAATATTTCACGAAGGGATTTTGTTTTTTATTGTGCAAGATTTAAGTCAAGTTAAGAAGATTAAGCTAATCTAATTTCATGTTTTAATTTGTTTTTCAATTAGCAACATTTTATTTCAAATGATCTATTATTCGTTTATGACAAGCCAAGAGTTTAATTCCCTACATAAGTCTGTATGTTCTATTGTTAATTATTATCTATCTGTTAAACCCTTAATTGAATGTTCTCACTCATTTAGAGAAATATTTGTCAAGTCTATTCAAGTAGTTTTTGGTTTGTTATATAAACTATGTTGTTATTTTGATGTGGCAGATTGGATTTAGTATTACACTGAGCAGTTCCAACTCTGTACAATTGTATTCCATGCTGAACTTATTAAATTATACATCGCGCTAACCAGTGTCGTCTTTTGTTACAAGAGCTAGTCCCAGAGTCAGAGTCCGTGCAGACTTGTCGTACTGTTTATTGTGTGTGTGTGGTTCAAGACCAACACATTTCCCAGTCACAGATATACCAAGTTTCTATTTGTGACATTTGGTGACAGGTCCGGGTCGTGTTGACTTTTCAGCTCAACACGCTTTCCTGAAACCTCAAAGCAGCAAGCGAGTTACCAGTTCCCCATAGACGTACATATACATGTAGCAGAGTTGCAGTGATGGAATACAACTTCAGGCCACAGTGGAGACCATGGTTTTTCCAGATGCGTCAGATTCCAGCGTGCGCCAGATGTGGAAATCAGCATAGACAAACATTTTGTTATGCTGCAAGTAAGAAATGTTTTAAATGTCATCACGTAGGACATTACGCCCGAATGTGTCTCTTTCGATCTAACCAGGAAATTCAACAGTGTAAAGATGTGTCCCAGATAAAACCCAAATCAAAATCGCAAAAGGATAGAGATTCGAGACGGATACAGGAATATTTGGTGTCTAAATCATTAACCCGCAGTTTGCCATTTGCTAATCTTCGTGACTCTGCATTTAGAAGTTGTTTGGACTCCTAGCGTATTATCAAATGTGAATTAATTAGTGTCAAAGACAAACTTTCAACAGAGCAGAACAAATGTGCAAGTCAGGCAGCTAAAATTTTCAATTTACAAGGACAGTTACGTGATTTACAAAGTGTATCAGTTGAAAATGAAAAGTTAAGTGCAGATGTTCAAATTTTACAAGACAACCAGAAAACACAATCCGTTAATGAAGACAACTGTCAGATTTACGTTAAACGCATAAATGATTTGGAATTCAACCTACAAAGAAAAAGTGATTTTATTTTGGACATCCAACAAAAGTACGAAGAAATATCCACCGAAAAGAGACAGTTCTGTAATGAAAACTCCATTCTACATTTCGAAGTGGACAGGTATTACAAACAAATAGGAGAATTGAATATTAAGTTAAAAGAATCCGAAAGTGAAAAAGAGCAATTGCGATCCATGTTCAACCAAAGGACCGTAAACATGAACCAGAACCAACCCAGACCTTTTCTACCACAATTTGGACATTTCCGTTAAACTTATTCGAAGCACGGGGTCGTGCTTCAGTGGGAGAAGAGGCATGTTGTCACAGTGGATAAATGGACTAAAATTGATTTTGAGACTTTTCGGACATTTTGTAAAAGATTTTGTAAAATTACTGTTTTGTTATATTTGCAATATTTCACGAAGGGATTTTGTTTTTTATTGTGCAAGATTTAAGTCAAGTTAAGAAGATTAAGCTAATCTAATTTCATGTTTTAATTTGTTTTTCAATTAGCAACTTTTTATTTCAAATGATCTATTATTCGTTTATGACAAGCCAAGAGTTTAATTCCCTACATAAGTCTGTATGTTCTATTGTTAATTATTATCTATCTGTTAAACCCTTAATTGAATGTTCTCACTCATTTAGAGAAATATTTGTCAAGTCTATTCAAGTAGTTTTTGGTTTGTTATATAAACTATGTTGTTATTTTGATGTGGCAGATTGGATTTAGTATTACACTGAGCAGTTCCAACTCTGTACAATTGTATTCCATGCTGAACTTATTAAATTATACATCGCGCTAACCAGTGTCGTCTTTTGTTACAAGAGCTAGTCCCAGAGTCAGAGTCCGTGCAGACTTGTCGTACTGTTTATTGTGTGTGTGTGGTTCAAGACCAACACATTTCCCAGTCACAGATATACCCAGAATCTATTTGTGACATTTCTTTGTTGAAACCGTTATTTGTTTTATAGTGATTAAGATCATTTTGCAAATTTGACTTCTGTACCCTAGCGTTTTACATTTCAACCTTTTATTTCTGTTTGTTTTGCTCACACATTGCTGTCAATATAATGGAATTCTATGCGACTGTCATGCAAGTGAAAGGTTTAGCTAGCTATAAAACCAGGTTTAATCAACCATTTTCTACATAAGTCATGAAAATTGCGGTTTTGATCCAACGCAATCATAGGTTTGAACGTTGTTTTCGATTTAGACTTGTTTAAGAAAATAACTTAAAGACTCTTATTAATACTTTAAAAGTTCTTTTAGATTTCAAAAAGATGTTCGCAATATTTCGCTAGACAAACTTACATATAAATCAACATGCAGACATATTATACGTTCATGTATTTAACATCCAATCTTGTATTGGTAATATTTAAAGGTAATATTCTATACAAAGCACACACCAAACCTTTAAACAGACTTATTCAGAAGGAATATAGTTACGATACTGTTATCAGGTCATTGTAGATTATTTTGGAATTAATATTGATTCATTCATAGTGTCTTTGCTTAGAAAATAAACACATTTTTTTCTAAAAGCATGATACAGGTTATATTCTTCTCATATATCTTGTGGTGGTATGATCCCTTTTCGGGAGGGTTTGTATTTGATTTTTGTGTATGTTTATTTGACATTGGCTAGAGGTATAGGGGAGAGTTGAGATCTTACAAAACTTGTTTAATCCTGCCGCATTTTGCGCCTGTCTCAAATCAGGAGCCTCTGGCCTGTCTTAGTCTTGTAGGTTTTTTTTAAATTTTTGTTATATTATTTGTTTTGGAGTTTAGCATGACATTCATTTGTACTGAACTACCCCTACCCCTAACACTAACACATGTTTGTTTAGGGGATAATTGAAGCCCACCTCCGGGTGCGGGATTTTCTCGCTGTGTTGAAGACCCATTGGTGGCCTTGGGCTGTTTTCTACTCATTGGTCGGGTTGTTGGCTCTTTGACACATTCCCCATTTTCATTCTCAATTTAAGCTTCATTAGTCGTTTGCATCTCTCCGGGTGAAATCGGATGCATGACAAAACTATGTTTGTAGCTTTAACTAAACGCAGTTGGAATAAAAGTTTAACATATTTATTGATGTTGTATAAATTGTACAGATTTGAGGATAATTATTTTAATTTATTTTTTGTTTCAGTCTAGGTGGCCGAGTGGTCTTGATCGTTGTAAACGATGCAGGCGGTATTGTCACGATATCCCAATAGCATCAGTTCGAATACCGACAAGAGTAGAACAAACAATTGAGCAGATTTAAGATTGCTGTACTGATATTAAGAGTAATTATGTTTGGTTTTTTTATTTCAGTTGTTTTTTTATTTATTTTTCGGGGTGTGGATGTTTTTTTTTTATATTTTCGATGCAAACTTGCATTAACGTTTCTTCGTTCACTTTTCACAAAATTTTGTCTTTTATGTGAAAATTCAAAGCAAAATAAAACGACATGTTTGTGTGAATTTTTCTGGTCTTGATCATAAACACTTACGTACAACACTCCATCTTAATGTATGATCCAGGTCCATGACACGTACAAAATTCACATGCAATTTCCGCCGATTGTCCCGAAAAGAGGTAACGTCCATATATATAACAACCAAGCATTCTCCGGTCGTCTGAAATACAGATATGTTTAAATTTCAAAAGTTAATTGTTTAGCCAAATATTTTGGCCACGAGCATCACTGAAGAAACATGTATTGTCGAAATGCGCATCTGGTGCAAGAAAATTGGTACAGTTAATTTTATTAGCGTAATATGTTACATCGCTACTTGGTTGATATCAAATGCATACATTGCCTTTAGAAAAATGAACCTTTATATTATACGCTAAAGACAAGCATGTAAATTTACCATACACACATAGTTTCATGTGTTGAAAACCTAATTTTACATTGGCATACAACAAAATCATTTTTGAAAATGTAAGGAACGCCGTAGCTGCCTGATGTGAAGATATGTTTATACATACTTTTTCAATACATGCCTAACAATTTCCTATTTATGCACATAGTTTACTTTATATACACATACTGTAATAAAATTGAGAATGGGAATGAGAAATGTGTCAAAGAGACAACAACCCGACCATAGATGTTCCTTAATATATATGTACATATCTTTTCTACATATGCATATTTTTTCTGTATATGTGTATAGTTTAATTTCTAAATAAAAAAGAAGATATGGTATGATTGGTATAATTGCAAAAGAGACAACTTTTCAAAAGAGACCACATGACACAGAAATTAACAACTAAAGATCACTGTACAGCCTTCAACAATGAGCCAATCCCATACCACATAGTCAGTTATAAAAGGCCACAAAATGAATGACAAATGTAAATCAATTCAAACGAAAAAACTAACGACCTAATAAATGTACCAAAAATGAACGAAAAACAAATACGTAACACACTAACAAACGACAACAACTGAATTACAGTTTCCTGACTTGGGAGAGTCACATACTGTATATAATTTCTTATATATGCACATAATTTGCTTTATATGAACATTCTTTTCCTTTATATGCACAGACTTTTCCAGTACATGCACATACTTTTCCTATATATGAACATATATATGAACATATTTAACTTAATATGCACATACGTTTCCTATATTTGCACATACAATTGAAAATTGAAATGAGGAATGTGTCAAAGAGACAGCAATCCGATCAAAGGGCAGAAAAAAGTACAAGACCACCAATGGGTCCTCAACTCAGCGAGATATTCCAATACCCGAGAGGGGCTTCAAATTGCTCTAAACAAAAATATGTGCTAGTTCATTAAAAATGGACGTCATGGTCTTAATGAAACAGTGTTATTGCAAAACCACTTTTATTTAAGTAAATTGTAATTGTTAACCTGTACTTTATATGTGCGATTGAATGCAGTGTAGTATATTTTTGCTTTATTGCCCTTTTGTTTATGTATTATTATCTTTTGAAAAATTGTGTTTTCGTATATGTAGATGAGAAGGCAACAGGGTGAATTAACTGATTTGTTAACTGTGAAACCTCCTGAAAATAAATAATGTATTATTACTATACTAAACTCCAAAACATACAAATGAACTAAAATTCAACTATACAAGACTAACAATGGCCAGAGGCTCCTGACTTTGGATAGACGCAAAAATGCGGCGGGGTTAAACAAGTTTTGTGAGATTTCAACTCTCCCCTAAACCTCTAGCCAATGTAGATTAAACAAACACACAGCAATACGCAAAGTAAAACTCAGTTTAAAAAAAGACCGAGTCCGATGTGAAAAAAGGTAACAAAAGAAACTAAGCAAAATGACAATGATTCATACATTAACAAAGGACTAGTAGCAGTCACTGACATGACAGCTCCAGACCTCAATTAAATTTGCTGTTACAAAATGTTAGAAATTATTATTAATTAAGGAATATATCTCCCTCGTGCAAAGATCTGAGTCCTTTCGCGATTTTGGCTTTACTTTTTGGACCGTTTGATTTATAGCTCTTCATCTTTTATATAAGCTTTGGATTTCAAATATTTTGGCCACGAGCATCACTGAACAGACATGTTTGCACCTGTCCTAAGTCAGGAATCTGATGTACAGTAGTTGTCGTTTGTTAATGTAATATATACATGTTTCTCGTTTCTCGTTTTGTTTATATAGATTAGACCGTTGGTTTTCCCGTTTGAATGGTTTTACACTAGTAATTTTGGGGCCCTTAATAGCTTGTTGTTCGGTGTGAGCCAAGGCTCCGTGTTGAAGACCGTACTTTAACCTATAATAGTTTACTTTTTAAATTGTTATTTGGATGGAGAGTTGTCTCATTGGCACTCACACCACATCTTCCTATATCTATGTATTGCCGAAATGCGCATCTTAGGTGCAGGAAAATTGGTACCGCTAATTTTATTACTACCACTGGTCGATGCCTCTGCTGGTGAACTGTTAGCCCCCGAGGGTATCACCAGCCCGGTAGCCACTACTTCGATAAATATGCCATCTGTAATAACCTGACAACAGTATCGTAGTTATATCCCTTCTGAATAAGTCTTTTTAAAGGTTTAGTTAGATTGTGAGGTAAATGCCGACATTTTTTGCGCTTTGTTAAGAATATTACCATAAAAGATTAGATGTGAAATACTTGAACGTATAAGATGTCTGCACGTTGATTTATATTTACGAATGGTGTCCTTGTACCGATGATAAAATTAAGTAAATGATTTGACTAGTTCGTGATATCGAATTTTTTAGTAATACAGAAATTTCATTCCTTTAAATCAAATACGTTGTTACATATACGGACGAATCGAACAAGCTGGGATAATTAAACACCATAAGATGGTGACAAAGGAAACGAAAAATGTATAATTAACAATAGGAAATGAAAAATTATCTCTGTTATCATAAATTTCGGTATTAAGCTTCCCGTAAAATACATAGATATCAAGAACCAGGAAATGACAGTCTTCATTGTTTGTATTATCTTTATTTAAAGTCAGTTCAGTAGGATACTTCTCTTTAGTGTACATACTGAAGTCTTCATTATTGAGAGCCAATATATCATCCAAATACAAAAAAAATATTAATTGTTTTGTAATAGATGTTGTTTCGGTGGGTTTTTGCTGATTGTAGTCATGCATTGTAACTCTTAACTATACAGAAACAGGTCCCCTATAAGTTAGTCCCCATTGAAATTCCGATAACTTGGCGATATACGGAATCTCCATAGCGAAGAAAAATGTTATCATGTAAAATTTCGAGGGCAGTTAAAGTATCAAAGCAGGTCCAATTGACAGTTCTTTTATTTGTACGCTTAATATGAACATACTTTTTTGTCGAGCCTGCAACTTTTGTTGCAGAAAGCTCGATATAGGGATAGTGATCCGGCGGCGGCGGCGGCGGCGTTAGCTAACTTCTAAAAAGTTTTATATTTTAGCAGTTGGAAGACCTGGATGTTTCATTCTTTGTATATAGATGCCTCATGCTACGAAGTTTCCGTCAGTCACTTGTCCAATGTCCTTGACCTCATTTTCATGGTTCAGTGACCATTTTGTAATGTTGAATTCTCTCTTATTATAAGTAATAGGATTACTATATTTGGTATGTGCGTACCTTGCAAGGTCCTCATGCCCGTCAGACAGTTTTCACTTGACCTCGACCTCATTTCATGGATCAGTGAACAAGGTTAAGTTTTTGTGGTCAAGTCCATATCTCAGATACTATAAGCAATAGGGCTGGTATATTCGGTGTATGGTAGGACTGTAAGGTGTACATGTCTAACTGGCAAGTGTCATCTGACCTTGACCTCATTTTCATGGTTCAGTGGTTATAGTTTTTGTGTTTTGGTCTGTTTTTCTCATACTTAATGCAATAGGTCTAATATATTTGTTGTATGGAATGATTGTAAGGTGTACATGTCTAGCGGCAGATGTCATCTGACCTTGGACTCATTTTCATGGTTCAGTGGTCAAAGTTAAGTTTTTGAGTTTTGGTCTGTTTATCTAATATTATATGCCAAAGGTCAACTATATTTGGTGTATGGAAATATTTTATGATCTATATGTCAGTCCCGCAGGTTTTATTTGACCATGTCCTCAATTTCACGGTTCATTGCACAATGTTAAGTTTTTGTGTTTTGGTATATTCTCTTAAACTATAAGTAATAGGTCAACTATATTTGTTGCATGGAAGCATTGTCAGCTGTACATGTCTGCCTGACATGGTTTATCTGACCTTGACCATATTTTCATGGTTCATTGTTTAGCTATCTTGGTTTATGTTAAGTTTTTGTGACAGTTGTAATAAAGCTGTATGGGCTTTGCTCATTGTTGAAGGCCATACAATGACCTATAGTTGTTAATGTTTGTGTCATTTTGGGTTTTTTTTTTTGGATAGTTGTCTCATTGGCAATCATACCACATCTTCTTTTTTATATTATACTTAGGACTATCATCATAATATCAATGATTAGTAAAGAAGGCGAGACATTTCAGCGTGTGCACTCTTGTCTATATATGCACACATTTAATTTATATGCACATACTTTTCCTATATCATGAATATATGCTTATGTATATACAAGTCTAAATTGAAAACTACGTTCACACCTATGATTGCATTGAAAAACAACCGCAATGTTTATACGTGTGCATGTAAAACAAATTTTGTTGCAGAAGGGTCTAAATACAGCACAAACACCATTTTCCAAAAGACCAAAAAAGTAAAAAAAAGTATATTTAAACAAAACGCATTTATGTGTGTATCTTAATTAAATGTCACAGTAGTATACCGCTGTTCAAAACTCATAAATCCATGGACAAAAAACAAAATCGGGGTAACAAACTAAAACCGAGGGAAACGCACCAAATATAAGAGGAGAACATCAACACAACATCAAAATGCAACACACACAGAAACGGACTAAGCATCAGACAAAATCCCATGAGAACAACAAACATAACATCAAAACCAAATACATGAATTTGGAATAGAAAAGTACCGTGACACGTCTTATAGTAATGTGAATTCACACTTAAAAACAAGAGAAAAATAAGAGAAATCAAACACATGTAAGGCGATAACAAAAATTAGGAAATGAGTAAAATTGTTCTCTGCTCAGTTATAAACTACAAAGTAATAATTTCTGCTTGGGGCAAACTTATTAAACAAATAGCTTAATACTAAAATTTATGATAAAAGAGATGATTTTTTATTTCCTATTATTAATTATCCATTTTTAGTTGGTGACGTTCCCTTGTCAAGCAGACATCTTATACGTTCAGACATACAGACATCTTACACGTTCTGGTATTTCACATCCAATTTTTTATGGAAATATTCTTTATAAAGCATAAAAATGTCAGTATTCTCCTTAGAAACTAAGAAAACCTTTAAATAGACTTATTAAAAAGGGATAAAGTTATGATACTGTTGTCAAGTCATTAAAGATTGCATATTTTGACTTTAATATTGATTCACTTATAGGGTTTGCATTGGAACTAAACACATTTATTTCTTAAAAAAACAGTTGTTGGCATGACACTGGTTATGTTCTTCTCATATATTTTATGATAGTATGATACTAAACCCCTAAAGGGAGGGATTGTGCCTGATATTCATATGATGGAGACATAATCTTTCAATCAGTTAAATTGAGGTCTGGAGCTGGCATGTCACTTAACTGCTAGTAGTCTGTTGTTATTTATGTATTATTGTCATTTTATTTATTTTCTTTTGTTACATCTTTTGACATCGGACTCGGACTTCTCTTGAACTGAATTTTAATGTGCGTATTGTTATTCGTTTACTTTAATTTCTACATTGGCTAGAGGTGTAGGGGGAGGGTGTAGATCTCATAATCATGTTTAACACCGCCGCAATTTTGCGCCTGTCCCAAGTCAGGAGCCTCTGGCCTTTGTTAGTCTTGTATGATTTTTAATTTTAGTTTCTTGTGTATAATTCGGAGTTTAGTACGACGTCCATTATCACTGTACTAGTATGCATATGTTTTAGGGGCCAGCTGAAGGACATCTACGGGTGCGGGAATTCTCGCTATATTGTAGACCCATAGGTAGCATTCGGTTGTTGTCTGATCTATGGTCGGGTGGTTGTCGCTTTGACACATTCACCATTTCCTTTCTCAATTTTAATTTGTCAAAATTGCTTGGTACCTTTAAAATGGCTTCATGGGACCAAGAAATCATGATTTAAATTTGATAATTTATCAGCATTTTGAACAATTTTCTGTAAAATTAATAAATGTAATAAAAAGCAATTATTTCAAGATTTTTCTCTTATATATTCAACCAATATAAACAAATAATTTGTGACTTTCGTCCTGTGACTTTTTAAATTATTGACTTTCTGTCATGTGACTTTTTGTCCGGTAACCTAAATTTTTACCAGGCTTATGATAGTGTTAAAAATTTTCCAGTAACAATAAAATATATCTGAAACATTCGAAAAGTTTGAAATAACATTCAAGAAATATCAGATCATTGTTTGTATCGTAAAAAAAGTGTCCCTCAATGGTTGTTTAAAACATTGTTTTCTAATTTTGCATTAAAAACATCTTTAATGAAGCGAGTGGTTAATATATAGTTAGTTTAAACATATTTTATTGTTCAAAACAAATGGATTAGACACAAGTTTTCCAACTTAGTTCCGTCTTCTCCATAATATACATGAATATACATTATATTTATATAGCACATTACATAAATTTGTATTTTTCTAATAAGCATGAAGGCATGAAAAATAATTAAATAAATCAAAACTATTGTTACTATAACATTTATACACAAAGAATAATAGAAACGGATCAATGGATATCAAACGTTCTTCTTTTAAATAATCAAACACACCCAAACGATTAGTCTAAAGGGAAAACACCTACTGTTATTAGTGTGTGTTTTAAATGACTTTCTATAATATTTACCTGTATAAGTTGTAAAAGTAACATGCAATATTGTGAATATATATAATTGTGATACGGACATTAAATTCTGCCTTTAAAAATGCGGATAAAAGGATGACAAGAACAAAGATTTAATGTAAGTATCGTTTTTGTTTTAACTTCAATAATTGAAATCCATTGAGGCGAAAAATTATGTTACCGTTATGAACAATAAATCAATCATTCGAACAATGCATCGTCTGTACTTTAGACTAGTAAATAAAACAATAACCAGCAAGGTTGTTATCAGAGTGAGAAACGTTGAGTTTCTTTTATATATTTATGTACTGCAGAAAATATTACAAAATTGTCTTTTGTATCTAAGTTGTCATTACCAAACAATAACAAATCAATTGTAACAGGAATGTCTAAGTGGGTCAGTTCAGTAAGCATAACATTTCTTTGTGATGCAAAGTTATTACAATATAATAAATAGTGTTCAACACTTTCACTAGTGTACCCACATGCACAATATGCATCATGTACTAAGTTGGCCTTGTTTAAATCTGCGCTCAGTGCACTGCACTTGTTGCGTAGCCTTGCATGTAATACAGATAGCAGTCTATCTCCATAAAAATAGTACCTAGGAGGTTTTACATTATGAAAATACAGTTGTTGCAATTGTAACTTGAAAGAAAAGAATGTAGGAATTTGACGAATATGCAAATCTAATTCATTCCACAATGTAATAGAAGAAGGAAAAAAAGACTGTTGATAAACTGATAGACGATTCAATGGTATATTAATGTTATGTCTATTTCGAAGGTTATAATTATTAGTATCTGATACATACGGAGGAACCAATTCTTGTAAATAATCCGGTGTTTGATTATTTACAATTTTATAAAACATGGTCAGTTTTTTAACTTCCCTTCTGACACTTAATTTCTCCCATCCCGTCTCTCTATAAATAGAGTTGATACTAGCATAACATTGTTAACCGGTAACTATACGTGCAGCTTCAATCTGAATCTTCTCTAACCTTTCGGAATTAATTTGCCCACAGTTGTCCCAAACTTCAGATGAATATTCCAAAATAGGACGAATAAAAATCATATAAATCTTTTCAAGATATTCCCTTTTCAGTCTAAATTTTTGTTTCCTCACTACATTTACTTGTTTTGACATCTTCTCTATCAGTTTATCAACATGTTTATTCCATTTACAGTCACTACTAAAAATAATACCTAAATGTTTATGTATATCTACAGGAGCTATTGAGACTCCACCAAAATCAAAAGTAAGGACGTTCTGCATATTCCTAGTATTAAAAATCATAATATCTGTTTTATTAGGATTAAATTTTAGCATCCACTTCTCAGACCAATTTTGTAAATTATCTAAATCAATATTTATTAAAGTGTTGAGACTTGTAACATCGGGTGCAGTATGGCCAATAGATGTGTCATCAGCAAAAAGTCTACTGAACCCACTTAGATCATCTGCAATGTCATTTATGAAAATCAAAAATAATAATGGACCAAGTACCGACCCCTGGGGCACACCAGCTCTTAAACAGCCCAATGTGGATAGTGAATCTTTCATAACCACTCTTTGAGACCGTCCCGATAAGTAACTTTTCAACCAACATAATAAATCCCTTTAATGCCATATTTTTCTAGCTTATATAAAAGACCTTTGATCCAAACTGTATCAAAAGCTTTACTTATGTCCACAAATGTTATACTAGTAAGTTGTTTGTCGTTTAGTGACTTTAAAATATGGTTATACAACTCAATCAATTGATGGGTTGTGGAATATCCAGGAATGAATCCTGATTGAAACTTGTATAATAGATTATGTGAATGCAAATGATTAAAAATATTTTTAAAAACTATTTTTTCCAGAAGTTTGCTTACACAAGATAATAAAGAGACAGGTCTATAATTTGAGGGCAAAGATTTATCACCGCTTTTAAATAATGAAATAACATGTGCAATTTTCCACTGGTTTGGGAATATTTTATCATGTAATGACCTATTGAATAATAAACATAATGGTTTTGAAATTTGATTTCTGACAGCAAGTAACATTCTGTTGCTTATAATATCAGGCCCCACCGCTTTTTCAACATCAAGTGTGGAAATCATATCGTGCACGTCTTGTTCACTAACTACAATCGATGACAGGAAATCAGCACAACGATCGTTAAAAGCCGGTAAATCCTTATCTAGAGTCTCCAAATTAGCTATAGAACAGAAATATTTATTCAAAATTTCGGACTTTTCAGAGCTCTCATATGCCAAATTATAATTTTGATTCGGATCCTTCAAAGGTGGTACGTCATGAACAGGCCTGTCGCTTTTAATGTGCATATTAATAATCTTCCAATACTGTTTCGGATTCGCTTGTTTGATTTCATCTAAATTTTCATTTAAACTGGCGTAAAAGTGTTTTTTAACCTGCTTTTTCATGTTATTTACTTTGTTTCGCTGTTTCTTAAACTTAAGTTCAGCGAAAGATGATTTCAAACGTAGAAATAATTTACGAAATCTGTCGCGCTTGCGCATTTCACGACGCAAGTTAGAATTATACCAAATTTTGTCATCACATCGCACTACAATTTCTCGTGTATGTATACACTCTGATGCTATGTCAAGGAGTGAATTAGTGAAATTAGTGCAAGCAACATTCATGTTATGTGCGTCAGAAATCAAATGCTCCCAATTGGTCCTTGATACCTTTTGATTCATGAGGTCAAAATCCCCATTTTTATAATCCCAAATCTTCCGCTTATAAGTACGACTACTAGTAAATCCGCAATTAATTGTGACATATGTTCCATCGTGATCACTGGTCTCTCTATCAATAGGTACCGTGTCTTTATCGACAACAGGTATCGAATCTGTCACTAAAATAGGATCAAGCAACGAAGTGTTACCTGTACGTGTATCAAAGTGCGTCGGCTTATCTATAATGTTAATGAGGCCGTTAATGAAAACAATATCTCTTATATTTGACGATATATCTGACATGAAATTTTTGTTCAGATCACCCAAACAAATTATACTATTATTTCCATCTAAGGCCCTTTTCAACATCATATCAAAATATTGCCAGAAACAAACTGAAGACTGTCGCTCTGATCTATAATTTATATTAATCAGTATTGATCGAAGTTTCGTTTTTAATTCGAACCACATACTTTCTACTTCATCATGTTCTAAATCAACACGACGAACAATATTAATTAAACTTTTATAATACATAATTATGCCTCCGCCGTTGCCATTCCGGTCTTTTCGAACTGGTTTCTCAAAACCAAATAATGATAAATCGAAATCAGTAACGTTAACATCTAAATGTGATTCGGTAAAAAAAACTATATCGCAATCTTCAATTATGTCAGTAATATAATTCAGTTTGTTTCGTAGGCTTCTAATATTACCGTGGAAAATTGACAATGTTTTTTCGGGCGGGTCTGGTGTGCCTCCTGGACCAGGATTACTTTCTATATCGCCACATATTAACAATAAGCTATATAAAAACATATAAAATGATACAATATCAGAAAATGATTTGTATTTACTTCGTATCCACAACTTACATTTCGTGATGGTTGCGAAATTGAACGAGAGAAGTTTGTAATAATCTGATAAATATCATTTCTATTGATGAGATAAACAAAAGTTATATATGTATTATTGATGTTCAGGTGCAAAGAACAAAAATTATTGTATTATCAATTACTATTGTCGATAAAATGAATAAGAGGCGGAGTCTAGTAAGGTTTGATATTAAGGCCATATGTTATTTACTACTAGTCACGCTAGAGCTTGCATGACACATTCTCTGTAACCACTTAAACTTTTTCGGCACACATAGTCACCGATCTTTCTGAAAATTGGCTGATATGTAGATCCCATTAGACTAGTCAGAAAAATAATGCCAACCGATATATATATATATTGGTTGGTTACCATGGTAATGGCAGAGAAAGTTGAGATTTTTGAGAAAAATGCAATATTTGGTGTAGTTTTGTGACATTATGCAGCTACATCTATTACATTGAATCACAAAAGTAATTAATTTCAGTCTTGTTTTACTCAAAAATCAAAAAAAGTTATGGGTATTCTAACTAGAAATATGCGAAATTAATTTCTAAAAAGTGATCTTTGATCAATATTCCTCATAATACGAATTATCTCCCTTTGATTGGTGACGCTAGTGATCAGACTAAAACTAAAACGCTAATAACTTTTTTTTATTTCTCAAAGGTTGTATGTCAAATTCGAATTGTTATAAATTTAGACCATTCAATCAGGAACTTTGATACTAACTTAGTATAATAGTCCCAGATTCAAAGCATAAATATAAGAAACAAATATAGAAAACTGTTTTAAACCTGAACAAATGAAAAGACTTATAACTTTTTTAAAAATACAAAAACTCATACAAAGCTCTGATTCCTATCACGGATTTGGCTATACTTTTTAGACCTTTTGGATTATAGATCTTCATCTTTTATCTAAGCTTTGGATTTCAAATATTTTGGTCACAAGCATCACTGAAGAGACATGTATTTTCGAAATGCGCATCTGGTGCAAGAAAATTGGTACCATTAATTTTATTGCATATACTTGTAGTTTTTTTTAATATTTTCTTACAGTAAATAACGTTTTTCCACGTACATATACTTAAGGCATGGCCGATCCTTGTGCAGGAAATCTTGGTAGTTTTGTGGACTACTTGAGTTATACCCGAGCCCTTGCATGCATGATATTTTATCAGTTTAATAAAAAAAATCCTAAAATATCAGTAAACATATTCGCGGACTTTACTTGAGGGTTGACAGAAACTTGTCTTAGTTTTAAATGTTCCCGAATGTCAATACATTTATCATTTGCAAATATGCTTGTCAAGCATTTTATATTTTCTTATTTTATAAAATTAATGGTTCAATCTAAGCGTTTCCATAAATTTGATGCAAAGCTTAATACATATAAATAGGTATAAAGTCCTTTTCCCTGGTCATGATAATGGTCAATATGTAGGACAGAAAGTCACAGACAAAAAGTCGCAGACAAATTGTCACAGACAAAAAGTCGCTGACAAAAAATATTATGTATTTTATGTCATTTACATTGACTCCTGTTTCAAAGAAAATCCTTTTTTTTTTTTTACAATAAGACAAAACACCTTTTTTGAGAAATATCTTTCTGTAATAGGCTTTTAGTGAAAATCAAAGTATAAAATTCTTTTCAAGTCACTCTGTGTAAAGAGTTATCAAATAGTCAATATTGTTTAATTTGCTGTTAAAAATCAATGAAGATAATTGTTTATTCTCAAATTTCAATAGTTAAATGCCTATTTCAAATGTTATTATAGTGCTACCATAGGCGGATCCAGGGAGCCACGAGGGCCCGCCCCTCCTTTCATTGGAAACATTTGGTTGATTACATATGGAATCACTAAGCCTGAATGTAGCAGGCCATCTCTTAAGGCAGTCAGTGGGACCCCGTATATGAAAATTGTATAGATTGTATATATTCTCCCTGTTGCTCATTATAAGACCCGCATGCAGTCACTCACTGACAGATTTTCCGCAGTTTCTCGTTGGAAAATGGAACTTTTTGGAAACGAAAAATTCTCTCCTACCAGAACGTCAAACAAGTAATGTGTCAGATGTACATGTGACCATAGCCGCCCTTGCATGTGTTATATTAAAATTTTGTCTTTGGCAATTCATAATTTTTCTATAACAACTAAATAAACATCTATATTTACTAGAACTTTCTCTTGTTTTACACCAGGTAAGCTAAATTATATTTTTTTGCATTTTTGTTATATTTAGATTAAAGAGTTTGAATAAATATTTATATTTTGGAAAAAGCTTACTAAAGTTAAAATTTATTTAATGATATTCACTTAAATTAATTGTATATATTTTGTATAGATTTTATTTGTTTCCATTGAGATTAATTATTTTATGTTGGATGCGCTTAGGACGCGATGCTTTTTATTATGTAAACAATTGAGATATGTTTCAAGAATTTATTTAATTCAAATCTATTCTATGTTTAGAAACATTTAGTTAATTTATAAAAGTTATTTTTAAAAGTTTATTTAAAGTCCGGAAATATTTCATATTGTATCTGTAGTAACTTTTAAGTATTACAATGTCCAGGGGAGATAATTTGTAATTTTTATTTGCCGGGAGAAATGTCTTTTGTTGAAAAAGCAATGATTATAGAGTTAGATCGAAAGCTAAATAACATAGACATGAGACCTTATATTCTTTTTTATTATTCTGTAAGTTGTGTTTTTATATTTTGTATATAGATTGCATATTAAGTTCATTACTTAGGTTTTACAAAGCGACACTTGTCCGCAAGATTTTAGTTTGTTTACAAAATTGTTTGAACATTTTGAATTGACTTTAGAACTTTTATTTAAAATTGAATTTAGTTAATTTTATTGTATTACACACATATATGGAACTCGTGACCGAAGTACATGTTTGTTGCTAAGCAACATTGGTATATTGTTATTTTTAATATTTTGCAAAAACAGTTAATACTGTTTAAGAATTATACAAAGTTATTTTACATACCAATTTATTCAGAAATACATTGTATTTGGTATTAGATTTTATGCGATTAAATATAGAAATAGTTTGGCAAAGATTTTATTAATTTTAAAGGTTTATTATTTCCATAGTGTGGTGCTGAACACCAATATACAGTACTGAACCAGTCCATGTTTTATATTTGCCTTATCATGTATCCGTGACGTAGTACACAGAACACACGATCCCGAACTCTTCACCTAACCACATGTATTAACATTATTGATTGCATTGATTATTCCTATTATTACTGTATTTTATGTATAATTGCTGTATCACATGAATAAACCCTGGTGAGTTTCATATATATTGTTCTTATATTATTAATTATATGCTCGGATCACAACATTGGCGTCGTCGACAGCTGGAATCTGTTTATTTTGAAACTACCGCTCAGCACGGTACGTTTCACACCATTTGCTTTCAAGTACTGCAAGTTATATAGCCTCCGCTATATTTTAAGGATGTACACTTCTGAGGAGCCAAATTTTTCCTCTGATAAACTTTTTAAATGGTCATTATATTTTGGAAGACAAGTGTTTTCTGAAGTGAATTCATAAAAAAAAATCATAGGCTAATGCGCTTTTTAAGAAACTACGGCCATCTGAAAAAGGACAATTTACAAAGTATGAGAAAAATGCTAATTTCCAACAAAAACAGCAATATATGGATTTTTTCAAAATACATATAATAAGAACTCATTTTGGATGTTTTATCTTTTTAATACCTTGTATCATAGACAAGAAATCATAAAACACATAATATAAAAGCATACACAAAAAAAATCATAACCTTTTTCTCCCCCCTTAATCTTTGATTTTCCACCAAAACAGACCTAAATTCCAACATTTACCCAATAAATGGCACACTTCCTCTGTTAAACTTTTTTCCACAGTTAATTTGCAGTTAAGCATATATAAACTAAACATTTTAAGCCAAGAAACATTAGGGGTTAGTGTGCATTAAAAAAAGTTTTATGTCATTTACTATCCCCACCCCACCCTAAAAATCTCATTTCCAATAAAACAGCAAAATATGGATTTTTCCAAAACTGTCTAATAAATACTTATTTTGGGTATTTCATCTTTTTGATAATCTGTGTCAAATACAAAAAATCATAAAACACACAGTCTATAAACATACAAAATTATTTTTTTTTATAATTTTTCACCCCAAAAATCCGAATTTTCCACCAAACAGGCCTAAATTCAAACATTTACATTAAAAATGGCACACTTCCTCTGTTAAACTTTTTCCAACAATTAATATGAAGTTAAGCATAGACAAACTCAACATTTTAAGCCAAAAAACATTAGGGGTTAGTGCACATTAAAAAAAAGTTCTCAGTTGTTTACTATCCCCACCCCGCCCCAAAAAATCACATTTCTAACAAAAAAGCAAGAAGTGGATTTAAAAAAAAAATATAATAATATTAACCCAATTTGGGTGTTTTATCTTTTTGAAACCTTGTTTGATGATCAAAAATCATATAACACACAGTATAATAACATACAAAAAAATCTTTAATATCATTTTACACCCCCCAAGAAATCTGGGTTTATTCACCTAAATCAACCTAGATTCCAACATTTACACAAAAAATGGAACCCTTCCTCTGTTCAACCTTTTTTTCACAGTAAACATGCAGTTGAAAGCATAATTACAATTAACATTTTTAACAATTAGATATGGGTTAGTGTGCATTTTGAAAATTCATGTTATTGACTATCCCCACCGTGCCCCAAAAATCTCATGAAAACTTTTCTTCCTCTCATGCGGTGCATATACAGCACATGGACTAATTATGTGTTATTAGATTAGTCTATAATAATTAGATAAGATAGATATTTTTACTCTGAAACTCCCCATTAAAGATATTTGTCCATCTGTCACATTTTTTTAGGTGTCAAGCCCAAAAATAGCCAAAGTTTTAAATTCAAGGGAAATAATCCCAAATAGACAGAAATATTTTTTCAAAATATTAATACCTTGTTCATGTTTACAGAACGCCTAAACAACACATATATATACGTCCCTGCTAAAATCAAAGATTTTTCAAGAAAAAACAAACCAAAACATTGACTTTTGACTTACAAGGTTATACAAGAATTATGGAACATCCTCTGTTGATTTCTATACATGTCAACTATAAACACTGAACAGACCGCATAAAGGTTTTCAGTTATAGAGCATTCAAGATCTTCACCATATGTCAGGTTTCTGAACTGTAAATAAATTTAGGTATTTTTTTACCTTTGACCTATAAAGTTGAATTAAATTATGGAACACTCTCTGATGTTGGTAATTATTGCACTTACATGTACAGACAGATGAACAGAATTGTTTTATACAAATATAATGAACATATCAATACATCATTCTTATTTAAAATCTAAACATTATAAGCACAGTAACCTTTCATTTTATGATGTACAGATATTTTTATAAGGCCAAATATAAATATATGTGTGGTTCCAATTTGCTCATGAAAACAGATTCACTATTTTCTATATGCTTTGTTGTAAAATTAAATCACATATTATGCTTTTATTGAATTCATTTTACATTAGGTTAAGACAATTTTAGTGGAAGTGGATACTTCTTATGGAAATTCAGAATTTTCAAAAAAGGTTCTAGGGTCACAATAGATATAAGTATTTTACAAAGATTGACAAACACAAAATATTTATAATATCAGTCTGTTACAGTGATTAAATAAGTTGATTGTAAATACATATGTAGTTATAGTAAATTAACTTTCAATTAAGTGTTCTGAAATATACTTGGAAACAGCATGGATATTTTAGAAGATCTTGTTACTCTTGGTCCTTTGCCACATTCCTCAGAAAAAAGTTGTTGTAATCCATTCTCCTGACCTCTTGAAAATGCTATAAGAAGTGAAGCCTTATTAAGGTTCGAAGCTGCAATTCTCCGTGCCATTCCAATTCTTAACACCTTATTGTCAACAAATTCCAGAAGTGTAGGTAGATTTAACTTGCATGAAGCTGATTGGTCAAAGGAATGGAATGCTGCTGGAACAGTAAAAGTTGCAGAAGAAAATTTGGCATCAGTATAGTCAATTTTGGAGGATTCCATAAGTTTTTGAAGGAATGTCACATCCTGTAGTGCATCGTGTGCAGCATAATCACAGTTCAGTAGAGTTTTGAGTAAATTTATTTGTGAGAAAGATTTGAGTTCTGGGTTATTAATTTTGAAGAGAAGTCTGGTGTCCAAAAATCCTTGAACATGTGTATTTAGAATGTTGGATTTTCCAATACATTTTAAAGTATTGATCAGAACATGGCAATCAAATGTTTTAATGTTATGACCTCCAAGGTATATATTATCACCTTCTCCTTTGATGAACTTGAAAAAATCTTCCATGGCCTTAGAAATAGAAAGAGAGTCAACAGGTTTCCCTTGATGAAACACTCTGCCATTCCTAACTGTAATGCCAGTAATATCACTAGCTTGATTTGTTATTGGAATCTTTGGAGTTACGTAACAGCTCCAATGATTGTCCCCACTGACAGCAGCTATTTGAGTGATGTGTGAGTCACGTGCTGTAAAAAAAGAATAAAAAGAACTTTAAAGCAAATAGAATTGTGATTGTTCCTATATCAAATGATGTATTTGATATGAGAAATTTTAATAGAATAGTAGTGCATATTTCAGGGATGCCCCATTCCCCCTATCATTTCTTAGTTTTGCATTGAATTTAGAAAGATCATATCATAAGACACAGGATCGATAAACATACAGATTAAGGGACGCACAGACTGAAAAACATAATGCCTCTGTACTATTGTTAGTTCGAGATAAAAATGTGACTGTTGCAGTGTGTTCAAGCAGTTTTAAAAGTACACTTTTATTTTAATTCTTTGTGCTGTTTTTGTTAATCATGCACCAAAGATAATGGAGTTTTTGCTCTTTAATGATTATAGCAATTGTTAATTAGTTAAAAGTTTTGCATGAAAGCACATTTCTCACTACATATATAATACATATCTGACTATGTTAATATAAACAAATTTAAGGCAATGTTTTTTTATCAGTTTCATTTCTGGTATCATTCAATAATAAACTTGTTCATTTTGATTGCATGTACAAATGTTGCATATTAAAGATGAAATAATGATGTTAATTAAAGACTTGCAAACTATACCAATACCAACACTGATCTCTTATTATTTCAATATGAATTATATGTTTACCTAAACTTGTAGTTTCAAAGTCAAAGCAAACAAGTTTTGCTGTCTCCTGAATATGGCAGTGTTCTGCAGGTGGAGATGGTGCAGAGGGAATCTCTGTAATGTCCTGGTGGTCCTGCAGATCAATTGCGCTACTATAACTTAGGCCCTCACACAATTCTTTTACAGTATTTTTCTTTATTCTGAAAAAGCAATAATTTTTGAATTTCAGGTTTAAAATAAAAAAAATATATATAATGGACAACATATTGTTATTGGTCTGTTTCTGAATCTTTCTTCCAATGAATATTGTTTGTTTATTTACAAGCAGATGCTTTACCAACATTAATTTGTATTTTGCACAAACTTGTACCAGCATAAGGAGATGTGCATACATTGCCCGATGTTAACAAAAATTATATGTAAGCCAAGAATGAGTTGAAAGAACTAATGCAAAAATTATAAACAGATATATCATGTTAAAAAGGGGTATTTGTGAAAAATACCCCTCAAGAACATGATACATCTGTTTAATTACACCAAACACATTTATGATCGTGACGTTACAAGCATCCAGTCAGATCAAGGTTTTTTTGGCAAACACCAGGACAGAGAGGGTAAAAAAGGCATATCCTTCTGGAAAATACCTGGGCAGGCGTTAAAAAATTAACAATATTCATTTGATGACAGTAAATTGGTGAAAATACAATGGCTATCGACAAATATAAATCCAGGATATTTATATAAGGTGTAATTATAAAGATTGATTGTATTTTTTTTCATAATGACTAGGGCAATTGCAATTAATTTTTTTAATAGTTCTTTTTTTACATGGTATAATGGCTCCTTTAAAGTGCCAAGACAGCCAGATAAATACTGACACTAGCTTGCACACAATTTATTCTTCTACTATGAGCAATGACTTTATGAGGTAACCTATCTATTGTTGGCTCAGAAGAAAATACATAGTTAAAAAATGGAATGTGTTGTGTTTATTTGGGGTTTGCAGAAGTGCATTATCAACATACCGTCTGTTTCTCAGCTGGATCCGTCTGATTTTTTCTTTCCGTGTGACACTAATTGCCTTCCTTTTTCTTGCTTGGATATCTCTTAAAATTGCCAACCGCTTTGTATGGACACCTGGAGATAAACCTATTTTTTTGTTGACCTGAAAGAATAATATAGTAATAAGTATTTTCACTTAAATTTAAACAGACTAACATACTAAATTTAACCATATAATTTAAGTTCTAACAATTAATTTGAAAAACAGTAAACACAAATGGGTGATATATTTGCTTTTTTAAAAGAAGACTTTTGTCTGCTCATTGTTTATTTTATAAATTTGTTGTTTTCGTTTTTTTTTTAGTTCTTTTAACTTGTTCCTTGTTTGTCATATGATTCCTAATTTTTCCTATGGTTTCTCTTTCTAAATGTCCTGTCCCTGCTTCTTGACAAGTGTTTAAAAGTAGTAAACAAAGAAGTTTTAAACAAAAATAAATCAAATAGTATACCTTGAGTAAATAGGATTGCCCTTCATTTTTCTGTGCAACAGATGCCGCTACTCCTATATTTAGACTGGAGGAACCACTGTAAAAATGTGCCTTTGGTGCTTTGGATGCCACACTTTTGTTGAAACTTTCATTCCCCTGTGTGCTTCCTAGATTGGACAGCTTGCTGCTTTGTGTTTTGTATCCTTTCATAAGGTCCATCAATGCCGTTTGGAGAGGAATGTCTTTTAACGGCTTTCCAAACGGCAGAGATGCATATTTCTTTGATGGATCTTCAACGTGTGAACACCATGTTTTATCACAAAAAGTGTGGTCACCAAATGGATGTCTACCCACAGCTTCCAGACCATTCTCAACACCATCAGGGTCATTCTGGTTTTGGCACAGCATATAATTTAAACAATTTAAAAAGTATTTGATTATTTTCTGATTTAATTTTTTATGTTTCTGTCCGAGACTGTACAATGAGTTGGCAATATTTTTTTTGACGTGATTTCGATCAGACATTTTCTTTATATTGGGGTTTACTTTTTTTCTCAGTCTTGCAATGGTTGTGGTGTCGTCATCAGCAATAATAGTGCCAACAGTGATACCACTGTTTTTTATATTCTGGACCATTTCGACTACCATATCCTGCTCCATAGCTTTAGAGCTACCATCCCAATTAAGTCGACAGTCATGCATTTTTGCTTTAGTTCCCTTTCTGTTAGCTTCATCACAGGTTTTGCAAAATTTGCTGCGAACACTATAACCTATAATCTTGCCAGTTTCTGCACCAATCATGGAACAGTGTCCTGCAAAATAAAAAGTTTGATTTCTATTTTGTGCAATGTAACAAGTTAAGGAAGAATTGTGCTTACAAGATCTATTGCCATATTGTGATATTTAAACTAAGTAAGTTCAATAATCTCCTTTGAAAAATTCTAACCAGAAATATCCTCCTTCAAGCACATTCTAAGATCGTGTTCTACAACTGTGTAATGTTTCATCAATATTGAGCCATCCATTAAGGAGGAGTTGTGCTTACAAGACATATGGAAGGACAAACAGACAGACAAAGAGACGGGGTGACTCCTATATATATACCACCCCAAAAAGAACCATTACCCCCCTTTTTTTTAATTTGGGTATAATGATATAGTAAGAGAATTTGGCTGCCTATTATTGTTACAATATAATGTTTGATGTTTCTGCGATGCAGTTTTTATTCTAAGAAGATGTGGTATGAGTGGCAATGTGACAACTCTCCGTCCAAGTTTATTTTGAGAACAGAAATAAATATTTTGGTTTGCTTTTTACAAACTAGAGGCTCTAAAGAGCCTGTGTCGCTCACCTTGGTCTATGTGAATATTAAACAAAGGAAGCAGATGGATTCATGACAAAATTGTGTTTCGGTGATGGTGATGTGTTTGTACATCTTACTATACTAAACAGTCTGGCTGCTTACAATTATCTCTATCTATAATGAACTTGGCCCAGTAGTTTCAGTGGAAAAAGTTAATAAAAATTTACAAATTTTATGATTGTTAAAAATTGACTATAAAGGACAATAACTCCTTAATTATATCTTATCTTATATCATTTGCATATCTAGAAATACTTGAATTGGATTGGTCAATTAGAATTTTTCTCTTGGTTTACACTTCGATAAACCATATTTCCGAATCTACTTTTGTAATCTATTCATGCGCGATACACATTCTTGCAGGGATATTGGGATTTTCAGCAAGTTTAGATTATAAAACAATTGCATAACAGTTGTTTCTATTCTTATAAATAGATAACAACAAAAAAAGAAATAAAAGAAATGCAATAAAGCTTCGAAAATGTATAAAAATAAAATTCAAATAACATTCCGGGAAATTTCACGTATGATTTGGCGACTTTACGTCAAGGCAAATCACGACGTCATACGATTGAAAACTTATAGACGGAAGATTATTTCGTTACTTGTACGCTTCAAATTCGAAAAGTATCTAATTAAAATGAAGTTTTTGAGGTAGGTGCTATTTCATTTTAGATTCTATTGCATTTATCGGACATTTAAGTGTTTCAGAAAGTTAAGATGGCAGTGTACTCCTTAGTTACGACATGTCATTGTGTTTCTTATGGTACATATAGTAGCCATCAAAGTAATAATGTAAATTAATAGTCGCGTATGTTTGGCTGAAGAATTATAAGGATTAAACACATTTTTTCTAGAGGTTATTGATGTGTAAACCGGGTCTCTAACTCACAAACTTGACATAAAAGTCCTTCGGACTTTCATTCAGTTTGTGAGTTATTCGCCCCGGTTTACACATCAATAACCTCTAGAAAAAATGTGTTTAATCCTATAATGTTCTATTTTTAGCCATGGTGGCCATCTTGGTTGGTTGGCCGGGTCACCGGACACATTTTTTAAACTAGATACCCCAATGATGATTGTGGACAAGTTTGGTTTAATTTTGCCCAGTAGTTTCAGAGGAGAAGATTTTTGTAAAAGTTAACAATGACGACGGACGCAAAGTGATGGGAAAAGCTCACTTGGCCCTTTGGGGTGAGCTAAAAATCAATCCACGAGGATTAAAGTTGAAGATTTGTTTTATTGATGATTATACCTGATAGACTGTCATATGACCTGCCACTTCCCCTTTTCTGCCAGGCTCCATCCACACTCACAATCAATTCATCCCTATCAGATTTACTGAAAAAACAAAACAAAGATAATAAAAACTAGAGCTGTAATAGAAACATCCAATTTTATAATTTTAGCGCTAAATAATGATTCGTCTCAACTTAAAGAATTCAAACAAAATGCAAAATCAGTTTTGGCCTACATGTACTACCCTTATGTTTGATGATCTCTCTCTTACTTTTTGGAATTGACAGGGTTTATCTTGGTTCACTAACATTGTACAGTAGAAACCTTTTTTTAAATGACATGCATGTCTTACCTTTCTTTTAGAGAAGGTAGATTATTGTCAAGGGCGATAATAGTGTTCGAAATCACACACAGAATATTACGTTACTGAAGCACGGCATAATTGTATTCTTATACTTTTAAGTCTTATACTTATGACGATACATGTACCTTCAATCTTCAATACAAATTTAAATTGTTTACATGTCATTGTTTATATACATGCAGTATAATCACAACCATTATGATAAATAGATTTCAGCTAGATCATATATGCACCTACTTCTTTGTAATATCTAGTTCTTCAGATAGACATACAGCCACGGTGCTCTCTGCAACAGTCTCTATAGCACCCCCTGATTCCTTCTGCCTTGCACTGAGTAATGTATTACTCACAGGTGGTATATTGAGAGCTGTGAGGAATGTGTTGACTTGTCTCCCTCCAATTCCAGTATGTACCATAGCTAAAATTAAAAAGAGAAAATTTAACATTGAAAGGTTTAATTTGTAATAGCAGCATATAAAATGAACAATTCTAATATTGACAAATTACTTAGCATGTTCAATTTCACAAATGTTAATCAATATTATGTATTACTATAACAGGAGAAGTTGCATTTTGTGACAAAAATATAGTGTAAAATTGAATGTAAGTTTTTTATACATGTACTGCAATAATAACTCAATTGAATTATTCATTATAATTAAAATCTTGCATAATTTTTTGAATTTACAGACAGTTACGGTTTCAGAAATTTTCATGCTCCAGTAGTTCTCTATATAATAAACCACTTGACCACATTTAAATCAGCATCTCCTGATCTCACAGTTAAGTAAGCATATAAATATTCAATATAAACATATCCCAAGTCATGATCACCCTGTAATTAAAGTGGTTGTCATCAGATACTGCATGCATATTTGTGTGCCTCTAGACATTTTTACAAGGGGGAATAATAATTTGCTCTAGTTATCATTTGCAAAATTGTATTTAGACTTTAGACACAGTGGTTGTTCACTAAAAATACCTGTAGCTAATTTGGTGTTGGCATCCCATATCTTGTTATGTCTTTTTCCAGTTGCAACATTGTTTATGTGAAGACATCTGGTATTATAACATGGTATCTAAAATGTTAAGAAAACATATTCTTAAAAATTCATTACAATTTAATGTAATGCAATATGTACTTACTACGTATGCAGTGTGTTTTATACATTCAACAGTAAATCAATTTTGCCGAATAAAGCAATTGACAAAGAGTCTTTTTATTTTTATTACCTGACCTCAGCCCCCATAAGCTGTGTTTGTTCATTTTCAACTAAGCACCATCTTTAATAATTTTAATGCATCTTTAACCCAAATGATTTGTTTTATGTTACAAGTCTTTTTTGTACATCAATATATAAGTATACAAAAATTAAGTGACTGCAAAAAAAGATTAATAATAGTTTTCAAAATTATTACCACCAGCTTGTGTCATTTTGGTCTTTTGTGGATAGTTGTCCTATTGGCAATCATACCACATCTTCTGTTTTATATTTACTGTATGTATTAAATACAAAACAAAATTTCCTGTAATAATACAGTGTTTGGTAGAGTTGTTGATTTTTTAGTATTAAATCCTGATGCAGTCCATTTGACACATGCATTGAATAGATATATTATTTTAGTCACAGACCCAACCTTTATAGAGATTCCACCATAACCAAGTATTAGGAAGCTACTATTTGATTTTTAGGGGGAGGGGTGGGGGCTAGGATATAAGGACCATAACCACTTGAAAAACAAATAGTATATATTTGTTTAGGGGCCAGCTGAAGGACGCCTCCGGGTGCGGGAATTTCTCGCTTCATTGAAGACCTGTTGGTGACCTTCTGCTGTTGTTTTTTTATTTGGTCGGGTTGTTGTCTCTTTGACACATTCCCCATTTCCATTCTTAATTTTATTTTCAAGATCACTATAAGGTTGGTTGTTTAAAGTCTATGAATTTGAAGAGAAAGAGCATGTGCAAAAGAAGGTGGTCAGTTCCCCTTATCCTAAAGGAACATCTTCTTTATACAACGAGAAAGAATATAAATGTCTGTGAATTTTTACCTTGATAATAGCTGACAATCCATATGTCAAAATGCCAGATGCATGCGTCAACTGCAGAGGTAGTCCACACTTTTTGCAGCCGGACAGACCCTCTGCAAGTACACCATGTTCCACTATACGTCTGCCCATAGACCAGGAAGTTTCTGTAGAAGTTGAAAACAACTGCTCCGCGACGTGTATGGGGGGGGGGGGTTGCCATCATTCGCGGATGCATAAGAATGGTCCTTGAAAACGGAAAGATACTTCCCATCTGTTGTACATCTTTCCCTTCTCCGATCTACTAGACCCTGTAGAACCTTCCGTAACCGCTCCGTCTGCTTTTTACTCTTAAAACCTTTCACTTTGCGTACCATAATCAATGTCAACAATATCTACCGGCAGACGATTGTTTACATTGCCGACTGACATCCGGGACTTTGAGTAAGTCGTTCTAATTTTATACAACCATTTCTATTCAAGTTTTATTAATTCATTTTCAACTTAATGAATATATAGAAACAATTAATGTACATTTAAACGATAATTTTTATCTTCTGCGAAATATGACTTTTTCAGCCATTTTGCGACATCGAAGTCAATCGCGAGTTATCTCCCGTTGACCACTTCCAAATTACGTTAAAATCGTCAGAAGAGTACATCCTTAAAATAAAATCTCTATCAATTTTGAAAAGTTTTATTACCTTTTTAGGCAATACTACACATTATATTCACTGTTAAAATTTAATGCTTGGCTAGTTTCTCGTTTTAGTGAGTCGCCATTTTGAATAGCCATTAGCTGTATCTTGTCCAAATTGAGCAGGACGGAAGTTGGATTTCTGCGCATGCTTTGACAAAACTACAGTACAGGCATCGTGGTTTACTACAAACACCGTTCGTGCACAACTACAGTACAGGCAACGTGGTTGACGACTTACACCCTTTCGTGCACAACTACAGTACAGGTATCGTGGTTAATAACAAACACCGTTTCGTGCACAAATACAGTACAGGCATCGTGGTTGATGACAAATACAGGCATAGACCATACAATTTAACAAAATTTTTAAAATGTCAAAGCTTATTACACTAATGGATGCCACCTTGGATCAACTTCAATCAGTTGAGGGGATAGACAATGAAATGGCCATACATATACTTGAGGTTAGAGATGCCTCACATTTAATAGACCTTAATGCAGTGTCCGGCATTACTGGTTTGCCAAAATCAACTTTAAAGAAATACTTCATTGAACCTGGCATGTTATTCTTGTACCAGAAACTGCACAATGAGATAGCAGAAAATAGGCAGGAACTCTCTAATGTCATATCAGGACTCCATGAGGTAGAAAAGAAAGCCTCCCAAATTGACAACATGACAGAGAAGTTTGATGATTTACGTGCTTGCATGTCTAAAATGGAGCAAACTCAATTAATGGGGTCAACCATTCAGTTCAAAAACCCTTTGCCATTGTTGCAGGACGATCATCATGAACAGGTTGAACAATCAGAGACGAAATTTGGTGCTTTTGGCGCGACAATTGATACTTTGATAGCCCAGAAAAACCAGCAGGCTGAGGAAAAATTTGGAACTAAACCCAAAACATATAGTACCCCAGCTAGTTCAGCAACATATCCAGACTTTTCCAAGGTGTCACCAATTAGTAAACCAACTGGACTTTCTAGTTTAGGTGAGTCATTCACTACCAACACAAGTCTACAGGACGATCTGCAGTGTCCACTCTGAAAGTAAGTACTGCAACTGAAGCGGCTTACCAAAACCATGTAAAACCCAACACTGAAATCCATGTTGAACAGGGGCCCTCGGTTTCCCCTTTTGTTACTTCTAACATGGTGCCCGTTCAGTCAACTTTGGAAGTGAAGTCTGAACCCAGCTTCATTCAGCATGGACAATTGTACAATCAGTCTAAAGATGAACAGGGGCCTTTGGTCTCCACTTCGAATATTTCAACTCATGAAATACATAACAATGTATCGCAGGGTTACACTGGACAGGGGACTTTGGCCCCATCGTCATTTTATAACCCAATCATAGTATAAGGTTCCGCGATACCTAACAAGCCACCATTTTGGTCTTACAATGTTCCACCACCGGGAGTACAACAACATAATGGATCGACTTTACCGTCTACTGCAGTTTTCAATCCAGGATCAAATAAAGACACTTCAAACATTCCTTCAATCCCAGTACATTGGAATACTCCAGTAGTTATGCCTTCCCATGTACAGTCTGTGAACAACACTTTTGATCAGACCAAAAGTGAAGCAACACAAGAAAGGCACAGAAGCAGGGGCAGAAAGCGCTGCCAGAGGGAATCCTCTTCATCAAGTGATGAATCGATAGACAGGAAATCATCCCGTTGGAAGGAGTCCCATGCTAGAGAACGAAGCAAAAGTCCACAACTGCCGAAGATGCCAGTCTTTACTGGTTCTGGTAATCTATCTTGGGAAGCTTTTGTCTACCAGTTTGAAAGAACTGCAAATCGCCGTTACTGGGATGACGCAAAGAATACGTGTCGTTTTCTAGATTGTTTGTCTGAAGTTGCACTTGAATATGCCCGACGATCGCATATATCAAGATATGACGATACGCGGAAATATATGAAAAGGCGATTTAGTAAGAAGGAGGAAGCTTCTGCAGCAAGGAGACAGCTACAGTACATCAAGCAGTTAGACGGAGAGACAATAGAGGAATACGCAGAGCGAGTTCATTTCTTGACAATGGATGGGTATTACCGAAGCAACAATGACATCATTGATCAAATAGGTACTGAGGCGTTCCTGCGTGGATGTCAGGAGAAGGAGGCAGCCCGGATCGTTATAGAGAAAAATCCAAGGACTATAAACGAATCACTGAAATGGATCAAGTCTTCATTAGCTAATCAGAAAGCCATTTATGGAGCCCGGAAGTCTTATTCTCAGTTATATAACCAACGCCAAGTTATCTTTTCTGATATTGGTAATTCTGATCATTCTTCGCAGAGGCCCTCGGCCTTGCAATACAATCAGAGGTTTGATAAAGAAGATGGATCTTTAAAATCTAATATTGAAGACTTAGTCTCTATAATTGGTCAGTTATTAAAAGATAGAAGAAGTAACATATCTACAACCCAACCATTGTCACAACCAAATTTCCGGAGTCCTCAGAATTCACGTTTTCCGTCACCCCAAAGAAGACCTTATGAAGAGCAGCCCAACATATCACCATCTTTCCAGAGGACCTCGTCCTCGCATACACCAGACGATCAATATTTAAACAAGACAGGGTCAGGTCATTAGGCTCACTTCTGACCCTCGAGAAAGAGAGCCTACAAGAGCTCGTTGTAAAGACTGTAGGTATATGTGGTCTGATATTTGCAGTAAATTATATACCAGTCCAGAATATAATTGACACTGCTTCTATGTCTTTACTAAGAATTTCATGTATTTTAAACACTCCTGTAAACCGTGAACATGAACTCATTAAGGGCATTCGACCTCAACCAGTTAGTTGCAACTTTGTCACAAACACTACCATTTCAATAGGACATATCACTACGCATTTAGATGTGTGTATGATATATATGACCGAAACTAGACTTGATATTTTGAAAGCGTGTACTGCAGTATTGGACTTGGTGCACACATCTGACACCCGTAAAATGCATGGAAAGAAAGTCTTCCAACAGAGATCTTTAGGGGCCCAAGGTCCTACAGAATCCTCTTTAACTGCATCTATTTCAGCAGCAATTGACTTTAAATTCATCACTTCTTTTAGAAGTCGACCACATCCGTGTTTTGTGTGTGGATTAGTAACACAGGTCAAAATAGGTTGCCACGTCTTAAGGACAACTTTGTCGTTGTATTTTGAACTACACGCGACCTGCTGGAGCTATGAAACTCGGACAGGTCATTTGACCCACAAACATGCAATGGAACATAGAGTAGGACGTTCCGTATTTGACGCAGACCATATTATACTTCGTTGGTGCAAGCTTATGCTGGGTTACCCCATCTAATGAGCACAATACTATTAGAATATTCCATTCTTGAAGTTCTCTTGGATTACATTTTACAGAGAGAACTTTACACTTTCATGAAGTACCCATTGTAACCTCAAGAATTTCCGTTCGTACGCTGTCACGTAAACTACCCGTGGAACCTACCAGTGATTGCCATCACCTTGAGTTGTTTTATTGATATTCCGTTTCCTGTGTTAATGTTAACAGTTAATGACAGTGTATAACATATCTTGTAGATTCCAAACTAAGGATGTATAACAGTATAATAGTTTCCGGCGTCTTACTCGTCATCTTGATATTTCGTTTATAATCTTGCGTTACTTTGTCGAACTATATAATATACAGTATTATATTATGTTTCCAGAGAGGAAAAACATAGCTTATTCTTAAGTCCGTTTATTTTGTGTGTTTTATGAACTATGAAACTTAACTGGTATCTAACATGTTTAAGGGAATATGGAACTTTTATGATGTGGATTTATTCATGAACTTTTGTGCAACTGTATGTGTAAAATGATACCACGTGTATTCCGAAATTACTGTATGGATAACTTTCACAGACAGTGCGTTATTTCCAGTCGTTTTGTTTACCCCTGGTCTGGTTCTACTGAGATGGGGCGATTGTGGTGCTGAACACCAATATACAGTACTGAACCAGTCCATGTTTTATATTTGCCTTATCATGTATCCGTGACGTAGTACACAGAACACACGATCCCGAACTCTTCACCTAACCACATGTATTAACATTATTGATTGCATTGATTATTCCTATTATTACTGTATTTTATGTATAATTGCTGTATCACCTGAATAAACCCTGGTGAGTTTAATATATATTGTTCTTATATTATTAATTATATGCTCGGATCACAACAATAGCAACAAGTTATTATACGAAACGTTTTAAATTAAGTATTCTTTTTAGTTGAAATGATTCGGTTTATTTAACATATTGTATTATGCATTAACCTGTGCGTTAAGTTTTGTAAAGCGGTTTCACTTGATAAAATATAGTTTGGGCAAGTTTTATTTAATTAGTTAAAATTTGCATAGAGTTATGTCCCTTAATTTAGTTCATTTGTGAAATTCTAAATTTATTATCAAGTGAGACTTGCTATTTTATTGTGTAAAATCTGTAGCACTTTGATTACTGATTTCAAGAAATAAACATCTATATTTACTAGAACTTTCTCTTGTTTTACACCAGGTGCTAAAAGTCATCAGACGCAGCACAGAAAGTCCGGTACAACATTTGGTGGAGAGACCGAAAGATCCAAAGCTAGTCCCAAAATCAGTAAGAAGATAACATCAGCAACATACAAATGCCAGCACCACTAAATAGCTACCTTCTCCGAAGCCAAGATACTATAAGACCAGAAGCAAGAGTGCATCAACAAGCAACAGAGACAACAACTTCAACATCAACAGCTTCAAGGTCAACAGCTTCAACTTCAACATCAACAGGTCCTGTCCTATCAACAGAATCAACTGCATCAATAGCATCAACACCTGCAGTAGTCCAAGTGATAAGAGAAGTGAGTGTGAACATGCCGTCAGGAATAAACCTAAACAATTATGATGGGAAATCATCTGCATCACAATGGTGGGGATATTTTATACGTTGGACCCTCATTCAAAAAATGTGCGAACAACAACAGTGTAATTCCTTCCCATTCTTTATGGCAGATGGTATTCCAAAACAATGGTTTGCAACACTTTCAGAAACTGTGCATAATTCATTACAGCTATTGAAGGATGAATTTTTCAAACGCTTTGAAAAATCACAAGGGCTGTTTGATGTTAACATTCTTCAATTGAAACAAGGCCAAAACGAAAGAGTGGATGAGTTTATGGCGCGATTACAAGAAAAAACCACAGGACAGGACATTCCTGACAACATAAAGATAGGCATTGCAATTCAAGGTTTCAGAGGGGAGATAGGGAAAACAGTCCACAACACTTTTCCAAAACCAGTTACCTTGGAACAATTAAGGGCCATTGCAGAAAATGCAGAGAAATCGGAACAACTTGTACCAGCATCGTTAATAACTGCTGATACGATTGTAGCAATACTGGAGGCCAAGATGCAGGAACCATTGGAGGAAATTAGAAGACTACATACCTCGATCAACATGGCAAAACCAAACCAGCCTCAACAACAGAACAAACCCATGTACAACAAACCAAGACCAAACTATCGACAAGGACAGGGTTACCAACAACAACACGCTTTTGTACCGCAACAACAGTACATTCAACAACAGCCAGTAGTGTATAATGGACAACAGTACAGCCAACCGATGCCAGCAGCAGTACAGAATCCATATCACCAGCAGCAGCAACAACAACAACAAGATGATGGTCCATGTGAAAATTGTGGTATGTTTTGTGGTACTAATTGCCCAGCAAGAAATAAAGAGTGTTTTAATTGTCATAAGATAGGGCATTATGGTCGTAAATGCAGAGGTTCTCAAAAATCTGGTCAAAACCCCCCTTTTCACCGCTAGGGATTCGCGCCTGTCCCTAGGCATTTGTCAAAGGATAGGCACAGAGGTAGAAATTCTTTTGCAGAGGTAAATTTGGTATTGCCTATGCAGAAAAATACTTCAATTATTGATATCAATGGCAGAAAAACACATGCATTGATTGATACTGGTGCAGAAATTACTTGCTGTAGTTTTGATTTTTATAGCAAGTTGTCCCTTTCTGATAAACTTTTGCAATCAGATATTCCATCAATTAAAGGTGTAAGTGGACATAGGTTACAAGTGCTAGGAAAAGTTAATTTACCAATTTCATTTAAAGGTGCTGTTTTTAATTATCATGTTTATGTTATAGATGGGCTACATCATTCTTTTATAGTAGGTTGGGATTTTTTACATGCAAACAAGATTAATATTGATTTTTCTAAAAGTGTATTACAGGTACCAGATAAAGAAAATGCAGATATACCTAAAGTATGTATGATACAGACGTCTAGTACTGGTCTTGCTAGAACGTATTACCCTGTCACTATTTCTCCATTTTGTGAAATGAATGTTGGTGTCAAAATTTCAAAAAGAAATTCAGGAGAAATAGTTCTTTTGGAACCAGTAAGTAATTTAGCGGATTCCAATCTTACGAGTGCTAAATGTTTGGTCAAAATTATTAAGAAAAGAGCGGTCATAAGATTGATGAATCCTACAAATCAGAAAATACATATTCCCGCAACAAAAGTGCTTGCTTCTGTATCAGACATTGATTCAAATTTTATTCATGATTTAGATAATAACATGCCATCTGTTGCTAGTTTACAGCAAACTAAAGAAGTCAAGGATTCTATTAATTTTGATTTCAGCACATCTGATTTGAATTCTGAGCAGAGACAGAAAATGCAGACATTTCTAGCTTCTTATAGAGATATTTTTGCTACTAATTTTTTTTTATAATTCTTTATTTGGTATTTCTTCATCTCATACAATATCTATATGCATTTGTTTTATAAAGAAGAATACAATACAAGTTTATTCATTTTGACCTGTCAGTGTCAGTGCTTATAAACATCCCCTTCCCTATACCAAATAAACCCCCAAAAAAAACCCAAAAAACAAAAAACAAAAAACTAAACTAAAAACAAAACAAAAAAAAAGAACAATACAAAAACAAAAAGTACAAAAAACAAACAAACAAAAAATAAATAAAATAAAATAAATATAAAAAATCATTGACTTATATTCATAAATGATTAAATTGGTATTAAACGATTATAATTATTATTTATGCAATCTAATTATTCTATTCATACATGTACTCATATCATAATATATATAGTGGCATACTCTAACAATATCTGGAAATCACATAACAAAAAACAAAAACCAACCAGTATTTCAACTCCTATTATCATAACATAGTAACACATATTTAATTCTTCCATACATACATATATATAATATCTATTTGATGCACACTAACCACTGTCCAATTGTGATGTGCATCAAGTTGTGTTACACATTTATTTTCAGTTAAGTATGAGTTATCTTTCTTGTATCATAAAATTAGTTGTTGAAATGGTTCCCATTTTTTTTCTATTTTTTCACCTATTGCAGGAGAACTGTGAAAAGTGGAAGATAGTTTTTCAACAATGTAATAATTTTTCAATTTCTTTAGTGCAATCTTAACACAAGGTAACAGTGAGTTCAATCTACAAGAATAAATATAGTACTTCATGAGAACAGTGAAAAAATTTCCTGAGATATCTATAATATCTGATCCCAAGAGAATGTTTTGTTTTGATATCAGAAGCTCATAATTGCAATTTGAATGTAGTGTATCAACTAGTTGAAACCAAAAGTTTTTGACAATGTAACATTCCCAAAAAATATGTTCTATTGTTTCTTTTGTCTCATTGCAAAAACTGCATAGTTGTGTTTCTTTAAGTTTACACTTATATAGCAGATTATTTGTGCTTAAAGTTCTTTGCAGAATTTTGTATTGAAAAATGATCATTTTATTACTCAAAGAACACTTGAAAGGATGCATATAGAAAAGATCCCAGTGAGCTATTTCCATATGCAAAATTTCTTTCCATTTATTTTGTGATTTTGTGGGGGTTTTATGATAAGTAGCCAAAAATAATTTATAAAAATATGGGCATGATTTCTGATTTGTTTTCAAAAAGTCTAAATTATCGCAAGTAATGTTGATTTTCTTTTCACAGTTTTTGATCTGGTCCTTCCAACTACTTGGGATCATATGATATATACCATAGAATTGAAGAAAATTTGTATCGATATCATATGTTTCTTTAAATTGATTAAAAGAGAGAAATTCATTGTTCTCATTCAGTAAATCATTGACAAAAAATATTCCTGCCTCACACCATTTTTCATAAAAAATAGTTTTATTATCAATTTTTAAAAGTTTATTAAACCAAATAGGTTGGCCCATTAAATCATTATGGTCATGGGAAGCATTCCTCAGTTTAGCCCAATTTAGAAGGATGTCCTTCCAAAATCTATTAAAATATATTGAGATTTGTTCAATACTATCCTTATTCATCATCCATATTTTATCTGCCCCATATTTTCTATACTTATCATTAAAAAGAATTTTCCAAGGAGAAAGATTGAAAGGGTCTAATAATTTATAGATCCATGTCATTTTTAATGAATAACAGAAGGATTCAATATGAGGCATCTTTAGTCCTCCAGTATCATATGATCCAATTAGTACATTTCTTTTGATTTTATCTGGTTTGCCATTCCATAGAAACTTAAAAAAAATATTTTCAATTTTCTTAAAATTTTCAAAAGAGGGATTTGGCAATATTGTTAATGACTGAATGAGAATTGGCAATGCTAAAGACTTTATGACTGTTATTTTTCCTAGGTATGTAAGATCTTGGTAAATCCAAGTATTTAATAATGAGTTTATCTTTTCAATTTTCTCTTTGAAATTATAGGCAGTCTTGTCGACAGCAAATAGATCATAGTTTATACCTAAGAGTTTAAATTTCCCTGTCTGATTCCAGTTTAATCTTTCTCCTTGGTGAAATATTTCTTTTGAATGCGCTTTTGACCCAATCCAAATGGCTTCAGTTTTTTCTAAGTTTGCTCGTAAACCAGAACACTCAGAGAATTTTTCTAAAATATATAGAGATTGTTCTAACGATTTTTCATCATCATCCAAAGTTAAGGTTGAGTCATCTGCATACTGACTAAGCAAATATTCAGAGTTATCTATCTTAATACCATTAATATCTGGGTTATTTTTCATTGCTGCACTCATAAGTTCCAAAGCCAGTATAAAAAGATAAGGGGATAAAGGATCCCCTTGACGAACCCCTCTTTCTATATTAAAGAAACTAGAGCAATGACCATTATTTATGATACAACTTTCGATATTAAAATATAAGATTTTACCCAATTACAGAAATCAGGACCAAAACCTAAGAATTCAAGTGCTTTATTTATGAATGACCATTCAAGAGTATCAAATGCTTTTTCAAAGTCTAAAAGAAGTAGAAGTCCAGGTATATTTTCTTCTTCAGTTCTTTCTATTAAGTCAAAAATAAGTCTTGTACATTCCCCGATGTATCTACCTTTAATAAATCCTAACTGTGTTTCACTAATAATATGTTTGAGCAAAGGTTTAATTCTATTTGCGATGGATGCAGAACATATTTTCATATCAACATTTAAAAGGGTGATAGGTCGCCAGTTTTTTAAATAAAACTTAGATTTCCCTTCTTTTGGGATGCATGTAACAATGCCTTGTCTTTGCGAAATTGATAAAGAGCCTTCTTCAAAGCTATAATTAAAGGAATTAAGTAAATATAACTTAAGGTCATTCCAGAAAAATTTATAAAACTCTGCTGTATACCCATCTACCCCTGGTGATTTATTGTTTTTCATGTTTTTTAAGGCATTCAGACATTCTTGAGTTGATAATTTTCCCTCAGCTTCTAACATTTGTTCTTCCGATAAACAATTGAGAAAAGAGTTATTTTTATTGAAAAACATATTTTCATGTTCCGTTTTACAAAATGCATTTTTAGATGAGTATAAATTTTGATAAAATTTTCTCTGTTCTTCCAATATTTTGAATTGATCAGAGATTTCCTCTCCATTTTCGTTGATAACTTTAGGAATAATTTTTTCATTATAATGTCTTTTTTCTAAATTGCAAAAGTAGTTTGTACATTTTTCCCCTTCTGCTTCCCATTTTGCTTTTGCCCTTGCAATTATTCCATTTATTTTTTTTTCTCTTAATGTTTTTAGGCTCTCCTCTATGTTTTGAATTTCAGTTTTTAGTTCCTGATCTGGGTGTAGGGCATATCTATTTTGTGAAATGTTTAATTGTTGTTCAAGTTCAGATTCTTCCCTTTGACTTTTTTTTTTAGATATGAAGTATAAGAGATAGTTTTCCCTCTTATTGTACATTTTAATAACTCCCAAAATATATGGGGTTTACAGATAATTCTGTTTCTTCCCCAGTATTTGTATTTGATAGGTTATATTGATTAACAGTGTCTGATATACACTTTTTAATCTCAGCCACATAATAAGTATCATGTAGTAAGCTATTATTGAATTTCCAAGTACCCCTCCCCCTTTCTTGGTTATAAAATTTTAAACTGAGAGAAACAGGAGAATGGTCAGATCGATAGCTAATATCTATATCAGATTTATTTACTAATGATTCAAAATCAGTGGATATCAAAAAATAGTCTAAACGACTTTGTTTATGTTCTGGGCCTCTCCATGTATATCTTTTCTTGTCTGGGTTATTTGCTCTCCAAACATCTACCAAGTCTAAGGAGTTCTTTATTTCTATCAATTTAGTGTGTGCTTTGACATTATTTTTTGTTTTATAATTAAGTGTATCAATTTCATAATCTTGAACTACATTCCAGTCTCCTGTCATAATTATTGAAGAATTTTGAATATTTGAGATTACCTCCTGTACTTCTGAGAAAAAACTTGGATTATCATTATTTGGGCCATATATACCAGCTAAAGTTATTCGATACTCATGAATGGTCATATCCAAAATTAAATAGTTTCCCTCTTTATGTTTATATTCTTTATGAACAGTAACTTTGAATTTGTTATTTAGAAGAATGGCAACTCCCCTGCTGTGTCCAGTGAACGAGCAAAAATAGGCTTGATATCCCCATTCATTTCTCCATTTATTTTCTCTTTCTTTCGTACAATGTGTATCACATAAAATAGTTATATCATATTTTTTATTACATCTATCAAAAATATCTCTGCGTTTTACTTCTTCTGACAGTCCCCTGCAATTCAGAGCCCCTATAGTAACTGCCATAGTACTAGAATATTAACCTAAGTTGTATATATGCATAAAGACATGTATATGTAGTAAAATAAATCAATTGCTTTAATAAATAATAATTGTCAATAAAAGATATGAAGACAAATTTAATCAATATATCAAATTTACAGGCATATTCAAGTTGTGCCGCATGAAAGCAAATAGTTTTTTTATCCCTATTCCCTGACACTGACAAGTTCAACCTAAACACAACAAATCTTATGCATACAAAAATGTAATAAGTGAAAAAAAATATTCTTGAAATAAATAAACCCCCCAAGTTGAACCCCACAAAGGTGATTCCCTGTACTGCCATTCAATATTAAGGAAAACAAAGTCATACTATGCTCTCCGGTTCTTTTCTTTTTAGCTTGAGAATTTTGAAAACTACAGTTTATGTAATTTTGTTTCATCTAATAGAATGAAAAATAAGGGGAAAATGATTGAACAAACTAATAGAACACACCCTCGGCATGGAATTGGAAGTAAATGCGTTCCCGGATTACCTTTATCCTTCATAGTAAAGAAGTTATTACTGAAATATTTCAAATGACCTACTGCCGGATTTGTCTATACATGTGAGTACATAATAATGTATAATGCATGGTTTGCAAAATAGAAATTGTTTGCAATAATTTATAAATTTTGCCAAATTGCGGTCAGATGCGGTCAACACAAAAAGTTGTTGTTGGAGTGTTGCCAAGTTGTTCTTACCGAGCGCCCATATTTATGAGTTTAGTACATGCCTATAACTATTGTAATAAGTCGTGATTTCACCTTAAACTATTTGGGGTTACAAAAAATTTCAGACGCATGGAGGTCGCCATCTTTGTTATTGTTTTCTTGAACGCGGACCTCCATGAGAGCACTTGTATATTTCATTCGTACAAAACAAATCATGTGATTAAAACAGCTGATTTTTAAAAACGCGGACCTCGACGAGGACACCCCGGCAATACACAATTTAGAAATTTTATATTTAAAAATAATGCCAGACAAATAAGGTTAGAATAAATTCTTTTGAAATATTTAAGGATTACAATATAAGGACAAAGATAATGACAATAAATGTAAATAACACAATTCAAACATCGATTAACTGAAAAAACAAACTTTTATTATATACATTGTAAATTAATGTTGTTATCTATGAACGCTTGGTGACCAGCTTCAGGAACGGAGCATCACGTAGATAGATCAATTTAGTTTTCCTTCTAGATTCTGGTGACAAATCCCGTCGTTCTTTCAAAAGTTCACCTCGGCGAACGGAGAGACTGGGCGGTAGATCAGGCACGACACTATATCCTGAGCGAGGCGGCAATTTTATAGCTGCCTTAAGGATATCATCTCGGTCGATCAGACTAGATAGCCTGAGCATGATACTGCGTCTGTCCTCATCACCAGACGGTAGACGGTGGACTGCAGTGAAGAGCATGTTGTCTGCGCGTTCTGCTGGGATGTTCAGAGTATTCTTCAGAAAGACTCTGGTGAATGTCTCTGTAACTTTTGGCAGTTCCCGATGGTTGGGATTTCCTTGAACCCCTCTGATTACGACATTCCACTTACGCCCCCATATTTCCAACTTCAACCGTTCAGTTTGTTCCTTTTCTATCAAACTCTCTAGGTTTGGAATGTGTGTGTTGTGAATTGCATGTAGTTCAGAGTTCATGAATTCATTGTGATTTTCTATGTTATCTACCCTTCTTTCCGTCTCAGTTTGTTTTGTCTTCAATATTTCAACTTCATTATTGATGTGCAAATGTAATTTTTCAAAACACTTTGCAATATCCTCAAAGTCTTTACATTTATACGACGGGGTGTATCACTTGTGTTGCTCATTGTGCTCGTGTGGCGGGAAGGAGTTCAAATATAATCAATTTTCAAACACTAAATTAAATGAAAGTCACCAAATAAACGACAGCTGTTGGTACACCGATGAATAAAGAAGTGTTCTTACTTATTAGTTTTCAAATTCTCAGCAGGTAGATGATTTTCTCATAGAAATACCGGGAGCAAAATTTTCGTGTTATTCAAACATGGCAGTCACCGGAAGTTTTGCTACTAATTTATCTGAATTAGGTTTTACTAATAGGTACAAGCACAGAATTGAAACTTTTAGGGATTCCAGACCAGTGAAAATGGGATTCTATAACCAGTCTCCTCATATGCATAAAGAAACAGAAAAGCATTTGGTAGAAATGAAGAAAAACAACATCATCAAAGAATCAACTAGTGAGTATCATTCACCTGTTGTATTAGTGAAAAAGAAAACTGCACCAGGTCAGCCTCAGCAATACAGATTTTGTGTGGACTTTAGAAAATTGAACCTTCAAACAAAAAATTCGTCATTTCCAATTCCACGGCTAGAAAACGTATTTGACACAATTGGTGAGGTGCAGCCTCAAATTCTGAGTTGCCTCGACCTTCACAGTGGATTTTGGCAAGTCGAGATGGATGAGGAAACCAGACATAAATCAGCTTTTATTACTCGTTATGGTGTCTATGAATTTCTCAGAATGCCTTTTGGTCTTAAAAACGCTCCTATAAGTTTTCAACAGCTCATGTCTAATGTTTTACGTGGTCTTAATTGGCAATTTGTCTTAGTTTATGTGGATGATATTTTGGATATATAGTAGGAGTTTTGAAGAGCATCTTTCGCATCTAGAACAAGTTTTCACTCGTCTTCGTGATGCAAATCTCACATTGAAACCAAGCAAATGTGTGTTTGCAGCAAAAGAGGTGAAATACTTAGGGCACATCATTTCAAAAGAAGGTATTAAGGTGGATCCTGAAAAGACAAAAGCTATTAGTACTTTTCCTGTCCCTACAAGACAAAAACAGGTCCGCTCATTTTTGGGAATGTGCAATTATTATCGACGCTTTGTTGATTCATATTCAAAGATTGCCACTCCTTTAAATGGGTTGTTAAAGAAGGAAAGAGAAAGAAGTTTTAAATGGAATAGGGAATGTCAAGTAGCTTTTGACAATTTAAAACAGGCTTTACTAACACCCCCTGTCCTGGCTTACCCTGACATGAATAAACCCTTTATGCTGACTTGTGATGCTTCAAATTCAGCTATAGGTTTTGTTCTAGGTCAATTAGATAGTCAGAGAAAAGAACGTGTCATTGCTTTTGGTGGTAAAAGTTTATCCAAAACTGAACAGGTTTGGAATACAACTGAAAAAGAGTGTTATGCAGTAGTTCAAGGTGTAAAAACATTTAACACTTATCTTGCTACTGGCAAATTCACTATATATACTGATCACAAAGCATTGACATATCTCATGAATCAGAAGGCAAATACAGGTAAACTTACAAGATGGGCAATGGATTTGCAGCATTACAATTTTGAGATTAAGTATAGAAAGGGTTGTAATAATCAAGTAGCTGATGCTCTTAGTAGACGCTCATATCCTGAACAGCCTGACGATGAAAATGAAGTCGCAGCTGTAAAGGTATCTGAAGTGAATACTGGAACAAAAGCTAGTGGCAATGATAAGACTTTTGAGAGTATCCAAGTTGAATTCTTTTATGATGATTACACTATGGTTGCTCCATTAGATCCCGTTATTGCCAGACCAGAATTGTCAAACCTTCCTGCTATTGCAAAGTTGCAACAAAATTGTCATGATTTTGGAAATATGTACAAATTTCTTACTCAGGGTATTCTTCCTGCAGACAATGATCAGAGTTCAAAAGTTCAGAAATCTGCTCAAGATTACTCTATCTGTAATAATGTTCTGTATAAATGGTTTCAGAAGAGAGTCAGAGTTGACAATGGTGAAAAGTGGATTAAACAATTATGTCTCCCTCAAGCTCTAAGAGAGGATGCTCTTTTAAGTTATCATGATAGTTTCGTAGGTGGTGCACATCTTGGGATCGAACGTGTTTATCATGCTTTGAGTCTTAAGTACTTTTGGCCTAAAATGCACCAAAGTATTGAAAACTATATTCGATCATGTGATCGCTGTCAGAGAATTAAAAGAGATACAAAGGGTAAGAAACCACCTCTTAATCCTCTGCCAGTTGACACAACCTTTGAAAGATGGCATATGGATTTTCTGAAACTCAGTAAAACTAATGAAGGTTATTCTTATGTGTTGCTTTTAGTAGATTCTTTTTCTAAATGGAGTGAGGCCTTTCCTATGAAAACTCAAGAAGCTTCTGAGGTTGCAAAGGTTTTGTTTCGTGAGATTATTAGTCGTTATGGTGCAATGAAGTGTTTAGTCACAGATCTTGGTAGAAATTTTGTATCGAATTTGGTAAATGCTTTGTGTGAAATGTTGAATATTACAAGGCATCATACAAGTTCCTATCATCCTCAGACAAATGGATTAGTGGAAAGGACCAATAGCACATTAATACAGGCAGTTAGAGCGTATAGTGATAAGGACCAAAACAATTGGCCAAATAAACTCCCAGGTATTGTAATGGCTTTTAGAAATTCTCCATTAACTCAATCAACAGAGTATTCTCCCTTCTCAATGGTGTTCGGCAAGGAGATGAACTTACCTTTTGACGCATCTGTTTTGCCAAAAGACAATCTGTCAAAAGATGCAAAACACCATTTAGAAGAAATAATTTCAAACCTCAAAATTACCCAAGATTTGGCTGTTGAAAATATTAAGCTTAAACAAGCAAAAATGAAAGAACGATACGACAAAAATACCAAAATTCCTGAATTTAGGCTTAGAGATAAAGTTTTACTTAAAGAACATGTAGTCCCTGTCGGTCGTTCACCAAAATTAGTTGATAAATTTAATGGTCCTTATTACATAACTGACTGTGGGCCGAATTTCACATATAAATTAAGACGCTGCAGTGACCAGAAGGAAGTTAAAGCTATGGTCAATGCGAGCAATCTTAGGCAATATGTAGATCCCACTGATTTCCGTGACCCGCCACAAGCTCCAGAACGTCCAGTTCCAGATAATCCACCAGATGCGCAAAATAACCAACCTGCAGATAATGATCAAAATGATCAAATTGCAGACGATGATAGTACAGATTCAGATACTAACAGTGATAATGGAGATGAACCAAACAATGTTATAGATGATACGTTTCATGAGGTTGAGACACTACTAAATACAAGGAAAACAAGAGGAATACAGTATTTTCTTGTAAAATGGAAAGATGGTTCCAAACCGACATGGGAACCAAAACAGAATATTGGAGAGGGATTGATACATGAATACTTTACGAGGAAAACAAAAAAAGGAAGGAGGAGAAAACAGAGGAAATATTTTACAAGGCCATAGGTGAAAACAAATTACTGTACAAATTTCACTGGAATAACACAGATAAAGCTTTGATGACGAATAACTCACTTACATTCAAATAATCTGGATTGAACTCCAGTTTCGAATCTGCGCAGTGGACCTTTTTTTAATTATTTGACCCTTTGATTAACATTTTTTTTTCTAATTTCAGAAATTTGATAGGCAAATTATAATTATGATGTGAAGTCAAACCTAACAGAATGCATATGTGTTTTGTTGTCAGTAGTGCTAGAGTACGGCCGTGCTCATTCGACTAATCATCACTTTTTTTATTTTAGCAATTTAGTGTCCTGAGAAACTAGAATCCATTCCAATGTTATAGTTATGTATGATGAAGTTAAGTGTTCAGTGAAATGTTACCGAGAGCCAAAGTGGAGTTAAGAGTGTATTAATGTTTAGTTTATTTCTTTTTGTAGGATTTAGAACACATATTAAACATATTTTTAGATTACATTATACCATAGAGATTGCAGATCATGAGATTGCAGATCGTGAGATTGCAGATCATGCGCTTACAAGGAGTGAGCATATAAGAAATCATTCATTTTCATGTTGTATATTTGAATTTTATATTGTTTTATTGTCTTTTAATATGAAAATTTATTGGTACTTTGACTTTTCTGTTGCACTAAAGCACCTGGTTTACTTGATTTTTCATTATTGGAAAACTGCATCAGTACTATTTTTAAAAACACACATATTTTAGTGTGAAGTGTTAATATTCCTCCTCATGTGCAAAATGACTATTAAGTGAATGCATATTTGCAAACAAGCAATACCTCAGTGCCTCTCCGTTACAAGTGTATTAACATATATCCTTTGAAATTTTGGAAGTGTCTTATTGAATATCTGCAATTATGACCATACATATATGTATTTTTAAATTTTAACTAAGTATTTTATGGGCATTAGATCACAAAACTACATTCACACAAATGTGATATACAAACATTGACTCTATATGAAAATTTACATTATGTTTATCATACTTATCTTCATTCTTTAAACATGTATATATATATATTCATTATTCTTATTTTTATCTGTTCAGATGATGTTTCAAATTCAAGCTTTGGGACAAAGCTTAGTGAGGTTGAGGAAGAGTTGTTATAGAAAAATTATGAATTGCCAAAGACAAAATTTTAATATAACAGACCAAAACTTGAGTGAAAATTATTCAATTTTTACAATTTGAGTTAAAGTATTTTGAAGTTTAAATTTTTATTTTATTTCTAAAATTTCTTCTTACATAAGTTACATTATTTTTGGAATGTTAATTTTTTATAAAGAAGAATGACATACAACTTGAATATTTAGATTACGTAATTAAGACGGAAAACAAAGAGACATGTAAGCGCTAAATTATTTACATTGGATTATGTACCTTACATGTAAATTAAGGCTTTTGTTAAACAACCTTTTCCTATGACTCATGTGTGAAATTGTTTATAACACCTGTCACCCATGACTGGATTATTGACCAACCAGTGAAATTAGGTTGTGGTCAAGGGAGCTTTACAAGGTAATTTCTGATTGGTGAAAACTGGAGAAAGTTAAGAAATCAGTGATCATGTGACCACGCCCGCATGGAAACAATTTATGTTTTCAACGGTCACTTTGATTACTGATTTCAAGAAATAAACATCTATATTTACTAGAACTTTCTCTTGTTTTACACCAGGTAAGCTAAATTATATTTTTTTGTATTTTTGTTATATTTAGATTAAAGAGTTTGAATTACTTTATATTTTAGAAAAAGCTTACTAAAGTTAAAATTTATTTAATGATATTCACTTAAATTAATTGTATATATTTTGTATAGATTTTATTTGTTGCCATTGAGATTAATTATTTTATGTTGGATGCGCTTAGGATGCGATGCTTTTTATTATGTAAACAATTGAGATATGTTTCAAGAATTTATTTAATTCAAATCTATTCTATGTTTAGAAACATTTAGTTAATTTATAAAAGTTATTTTTAAAAGTTTATTTAAAGTCCGGAAATATTTCATATTGTATCCGTAGTAACTTTTAAGTATTACAATGTCCAGGGGAGATAATTTGTAATTTTTATTTGCCGGGAGAAATGTCTTTTGTTGAAAAAGCAATGATTATAGAGTTAGATCGAAAGCTAAATAACATAGACATGAGACCTTATATTCTTTTTTATTATTCTGTAAGTTGTGTTTTTATATTTTGTATATAGATTGCATATTAAGTTCATTACTTAGGTTTTACAAAGCGACACTTGTCCGCAAGATTTTAGTTTGTTTACAAAATTGTTTGAACATTTTGAATTGACTTTAGAAATTTTATTGTATTACACACATATACGGAACTCGTGACCGAAGTACATGTTTGTTGCTAAGCAACATTGGTATATTGTTATTTTTAATATTTTGCAAAAACAGTTAATACTGTTTAAGAATTATACAAAGTTATTTTACATACCAATTTATTCAGAAATACATTGTATTTGGTATTAGATTTTATGCGATTAAATATAGAAATAGTTTGGCAAAGATTTTATTAATTTTAAAGGTTTATTATTTCCATAGCAACAAGTTATTATACGAAACGTTTTAAATTAAGTATTCTTTTTAGTTGAAATGATTCGGTTTATTTAACATATTGTATTATGCATTAACCTGTGCGTTAAGTTTTGTAAAGCGGTTTCACTTGATAAAATATAGTTTGGGCAAGTTTTATTTAATTAGTTAAAATTTGCATAGAGTTATGTCCCTTAATTTAGTTCATTTGTGAAATTCTAAATTTATTATCAAGTGAGACTTGGTATTTTATTGTGTAAAATCTGTAGCACTTTGATTACTGATTTCAAGAAATAAACATCTATATTTACTAGAACTTTCTCTTGTTTTACACCAGGTGCTAAAAGTCATCAGACGCAGCACAGAAAGTCCGGTACAACACATGTTACGCCTGTTGTTTGCTAAAAAAGCTTTTATCAATTCTTTTATGGGTTGGTTCTATTATTTATTGTGTTGAATTGTATCAAATTATTGACTTTAATTATTTTTTGGTCAGTAGACTATGTTTGACACTGGACATAAAGCAAACCGCAACTAATTGATCTTTTCAATTTTACAAAATCTTACTCACCCCCACCCTCAACGATATTGAATATTTCATTTGCATTTATTTCTGTGTCTCACACAAACAATTTTAAGCTTGGCCTTTCTTGAACTGTCAATTTCTGATTATATCTTCTTAATATTATGTATAAAAAGAGCTAGTAGTTAAAATTCCAATCTGTTAACACCAAGTGACACTATGATCTTTAATCTTCACTACAGCATTTGAATAACAGTTGATGGAAAGACTTGTAAAATCCATCATTCTTTGACACAGCATTAAATTGAAAAATTACAGAAGAGCTTTTTTGAATGAAAATTTAGTATTTTTAAGCATTTTATCATATGAATGGAAGTTCATTAAACGAATTTGTAAATATTAGCACTGATCAGTATTTTTGCAAATGGACAGCTTGTTTCAATGGCACTACATTCAATGGCAAATATTGCAGAATTGAAAATATAATTTTTTGAATAATTTTCTTTTTTCTTTCTAGTTTTTCTTGTATATTTTTCATGATCCTTTTATCCAGATTAGCAAAATTGTATTTGTTTCCTTCAAGTGTTAACATCATTATTGATACGCTATAGTAGCAAAATTATGTATATATACACATGTGTGTATACAGTGAAACTTAATAAGTGTTTTAGTTTTCCTACTTTTGTGCAAATTTAAGAAACTAACTGAAACTTTTTCAAAATTGTTTTAAACTTGTGTATCATTATAAAATTGTTTCCATAGCAACACAGTTAAAACTATAATACCATTATATATGATTATGTTTAAAATTTAAATGATAACAATACTTTGTACACATTTTTCATATATTTATTTTTTCTGAATGCAGAAAAAGGTTTTAAAACATTTTTTTTCAAAAATTTTCAAAAAAAATATTTCTGAAAAAATGAAAACTAGGCATTTTGTATCCATGGTAACAAAAAAATGAGACATACTTCCCCATGACTTTTTCGCATCATTGATAAGATAAGACTATGATTTTTATAAATTCATGGTTGATTTTAACTCAGGTGTCCGCAAAAAATTATTATGAGCATTCAAAAATGACCTCAAAGGGGTATTTTTTACCTAATGCAAACCACATAAAAAGGGGGTTGTATGTGATTATAATTGAAAATGAATTTGAAAATATCAGTTATTAAATTACATTAATAAAATGTATATATCTAATAAAATCATAAAAAAAAATATTTCTCTTAGTCATTAATTATGAAAAATTATGTTGAAAATAGCCTTTTTAAGCTTAAATTCATAGATATCCAGAACAGGTAAAACTGGGTATCGGTTGCTATGGCAACCGATGTGCTTAGCAACCAAAATTTAGCATATTTTTGTTTGTTTCACCAAGACTAGTAAATAGACAATAGACAATATTTTATTCGCACAAACACATTTACATTAAATGGTTATGGCATACAAAATTAAGACAATAAACTTACAATAGTTAAATTGATTACAATTATATTAGAGTGACAGTGGTATTCACAGCAAAGAAGAAAAAAGGCTATAAATATCAACAGTTAACACATTATTAATGTTCATGAGTAAATGTGTGAAGTTTAAAGAAAATCCATGACCATGCGTGCCACACTCCCTATGTAAGAGTTTAAATAGTTACAGAGAACCAGTATTAAACAACACAAAATAATTTGTATATAGGTTTTGAAACTGAGAACTCTACTCATACATTTACCACAGTATTTACACACTCAACAGTGTATGTAAACAGAAGCACGTGCTATGTCATATAATAACAATAACAAAACACAGGATAATACAGTTCAAAACGACAAGAAAAAGATATAGTTATCATCGATAATGTTCCTTTGGCATAACATGGTACTACAATCATGTCCTCTAATTGTTTTTCCAAATATAAATCCCGGATCACTCAATGACATTGGTTTTAAATTCTTAATTTTGTTTTTGGTCTTAAAGATTTTACAAATCTGGGGTAGGAGTTTTGAATCTATAACTCATAAACCACTGATTAAAGTTCACTAAAAAAAATAGACATTCATTCTTGCATTGGGTATCTCCTATTTCATTTTTTTTTTATCAGAATGTTATCATGTGAGACCAACCTTTCTCAGTTAATTGTTAGCCACCTATTCGATTACAATATCATCTTCTCAAATCTTTAATACCTAATGCCATTGTAAAAATTAGTTATCTGAAGAATTTGAAGGTTTTCAGTAGGCACTGGACTTTACGTTATACAAATTGTAATGCAAGATCAATATGATTAATTGATAAATTATGTATTTTGTCTAGTTTGAGCATGTTATCATATCCTAAAAGATGCTTTGTATCTTTGTGATTAAAAATAGAATAGAAAAATCATCAGCTATTTGACGCTATGCCTTCGTTAAATATCACCCAACAACAACCGTAAAAACTTATATCGAAATAATAAAATCATGCAAATACAGATTTTTGTCACTTGTGTATGCGCAAAAATTTCTAATGAAGATCATTGTTACCAACATTATGAAAGACTTGCAAGACAGTAAACTCCTTGCACGATTTCATATCCCCGCTATCTAATTATAATGGATATGTATAAGTCAATGTTTCTCTTTAAAAAAATCAAAATCATTTCGGTAAAAAACTTAAAGTTTCACAATGAAATTATATATAAACTATAACTGAAAATTTAAAGAAATTCAGTCTATGGTATTCCTAGTTATTGGACGAATTTTATACACATAAGTAGCATACCTAAAACGACAAAGTTATTTTTCCTTTACCTGTAAATATCGGGATTTTTTCAAAAGTGATTATTTTTGAAGGGTTAAATATTTCGCGGTAGTGTTTTGCCATGGCTTTGTTTGGACTTTTTTGTTTGCTTTTTGGCCTTGTATGTTTGTCCCTAATATTTTATTAACTGTGCATTTGCATTCAGGTATCGCAGATCAAATTTATTCGTTTATAGTGTGTTAAGTTACGTTTTTTTATTGAGACTTCAAGGGTTAAGACTTCCAATTGACATTTTATCGTGTGGTTTTTTATGTTGTGATGTTATATTATTGTTTCAGAAAAGGGAGGAGGTTTGGTACCATTAAAACGTTAAATCCCGCTGCCAGTGTTTGCACCTGTCCTAAGTTAGGAATTTGATGTACACTAGTTGTCGTTTTTGTATGTAATATATACGTGTTTCTCGTTTCTCGTTTTTATATAGATTATTGTTATTTGGATGGAGAGTTGTCTCATTGGCACTTACAACACATCTTTCTATATCTATAGACCGTTGGTTTTCCCGTTTGAATGGTTTTACACTAGTAATTTGAGGCCCTTTACAGTGTTTTGTTCGGTAAGAGCCAAGGCTCCGTGTTGAAGGCCGTACATTGACCTATAATGGTTTACTTTTATAAATTGCTATTTGGATGGAGAGTTGTCTCATTGGCACTCATACCACATCTTCCTATATCTATATGTATACTTACTAGTGTGTTGACCATAGCAATACGCAGCACAGTGATAAACAGTTAAAATATAAACCAAACAGGCTAGTTTTACAATGGTTCCCATCACGATATTAAGTGAAATATATATAAGCTGTTCAGAATACACTTTTTAACTTTAATCTAGAGTGTCATCGAACTGTATCAAGGACTTCAACATACCACTTAATCAAATGTCGTAACACTGATAGCTAATGACATAAGTTTAACGGATGTTATTATTAAAAATAATAAATACATAGAATACAATTTGGCTGTCTTTATATCAACTTGAGTCTATTTTTGAACTGGCCCTTCATGGTAACTTTATTTCTGTGGATTGTTTTGGTCAATTTATTTTTTATAGGTGTAGATTCCTTAACAAAATATTGATGCATCTCATCAGTCGTGTTCTCATCTTCACGCAGTTTTGGTACATTAATCAAATTCAACAGAGGGTTGCACCACCTTAGAATTACGGCTTTATTGGATTTACCTGACAAAATATATTTAAATTTTAAACTATTATCATCCTTATACTTCCGACTTCTATATCATTCAAATCAACATTCAAATTTACGTCATCATAAGTATTCAAATTAAGATTATCATGTTTTATAAAATAATCAACATCAGCTGTAGTCATTTCCATAACTAGAGTCTGAAATCAGGATGGGTTTTCAATTTTATCTGCAATTATTGTCAATAAGACAAGGAATCAACCAAAAGTCCATCTGTTTTGCAATGGAAATTTTAATATTAAGTACGTATGCACCACAAGACAAATCAACATGCAGATTGATTAGTTCTGAAGGAACTTTTGGCTGAAAGCTAAACGTGACACCTCCGCGTTTTTAAACTTTACTAGAACACATCCGCGACATTGTGGGCATTTAGATCGTGGTTGAAAGTATGTTAACTGTTGTAGGATGAATTTTTGTAAAATATTTTATTACTGGAGAATGTTAGGAAAGGTATAAAAAATATCTTAACCATGAACTGATGTCAATATATCATTTTAAATTGTTCACCACTTCAAAATATTGGATGTAAATGTTAAGAATGTCAACGCAAAGGTCAACTATTCATAGTAACAAGCAATAACTTCTGTGAAGTTACTTTTATTTCCGTGACCTATTTAATTTACGAGTACACTATAGTAAAACAGAAAAACAGAAACGGTAAATATACAGGAATACCTAAAGTTTCGTAAGCAATTGCAAGGGACCACACGTTACTTACATTCCACTTGTTTTCATAACAATTTTGAAAACGAATATGTGAGACAAAGATCTACTGCATTTTGGCAAATTCAAATTATGTTATACATCTTACTATTTTATTTTCAACAGATTCACATTTTTAAACCGTGCATCAATATTTGAATGTTTTTATTTAAATTTCTTAAATGTCACGTGTATTGTTCATTCATTTGATAAACATTATGAAGCATGCGACTTTACTAATTAGAATACACGCATTTAACTAAATTCGATAAAATAAATAAAAAAAAACGAAACATTAATCAAGGTTGTTTTGCTTGAGTGATTTACCTGTACAAAGCTCGGGTCTCAACGATGTTTAAAAAGAATTGATGCCAGTTTGAAATAGTTTAAAACAGAATAATCGATATGTTAACCTTTCAATTTCAGTAAATCGCAACAGATTACACTAAATGAAATCAAATTACTATGTGATATTTGCACATAAGATTAGACTTATTAATAGAGCCATAATAAAAAGTAAAATCACAAAAATACTGAACTTAGAGGAAAATCAATTCGGAAAGTCCATTATCACATGGCAAAATCAAATTACAAAACGCATCAAAAACGAATGGACAAGAACTGTCATATTCCTGACTTGGTACAGGCATTTTCAAATGTAGAAAATGGTGGATTGAACTTGGTTCAATAGCGCTAACCCTCTCACTTTAATGACAGTCTCATCAAATTCCGTTATATTTACATTGATGCGTTAAATAAACAGACACAATAAATAAAATAGTCAAAATATGGGTACATCAGTCATCATCGTATAACACTTTTAAAAGGAACAATTTAACAGAACACAAACACATCTACTATCTACGAATACATTGATTGATTTGAGTGTCTGACGTCAGAAATTTTCATACGTCACATAAATTTGTCGTTCAATGTGCATAGAAACAATTTTGAAATTTACATAAGCAATGTTAGTCTACAGGGTTAAAAAATCAAAAGTATGTAAGAATAAATTTCAGAAATAGACCGAGATTCAAACTAGTCCAAAAGTTATATATGAAATTTATAAGAATCCAAAAATAGTTGATTCCACTACGCGATTGAATGATTTTGACGTTTGTGGTTCAACGTATATAGTAATTCATAATAGAAATATATCATAATGACATATAATAGAACAATATCAGACTGGCGGGATCTTTTAAGGTACTGTCACGTTATAAGAACAAAAGAAATTCAAAACAAACCACTAAAAAAGGAAAGCTTATACAAACACATTGACGAGATGTCCGAGTACCGAGCCACGTCAAACGGATATCACATAAAACCATTCAACAGTAAAAGGAATATTAGTAATAGAACAAAGACAAATGAAAGAACAATAAAACACCTTGTTAAGATGATAAACAACAAATACTCAATAAAAAATGCGATTTGTGCACAAAACCGTCATATTTCACTGAAATCTGGAAATGGCGTCAGACTTCATGTTGACCTTTAAGAAAGCAAATTAATTCTAATATATGGTGCGTATTATGTCATATGAATAGAGCCATAATAAAATATTCAATAAACCGCAACCACTATAAATCGACGAAGTCATCATACGAATCGTGCACAAAACGCCATAAATATAACAACCATGTGAAAATTTCCAACAAATCTATAGCTTGCGTGAATTATTTCTTAAATAAAGCATGATTATATACCATGCCACAAAAAATCTGATTTTTTCGCATCCAGGGACCGAAGGAATGTTTAAATCCGATTCCTGTAATTTGGGTACCCAACACAATAAAATTCCAATATAACGACCTAGGTCGTGTAAAAATTTTCAAAATCTATGGTTTGCATACATTTTTCTTCAATAAAACAGGATTAGTACCGGTACCAGGGATCCCAAGAAATTTTATCGCTTCCAGAGACCGAATGAATGTTTCATTCCGGTTCCTGTAGCTCATGTGGCCAAAACGTGTATATAATCAAGTTACACTCGTAGAGCCATGATAAAATATTCATCACAATGCGATTTGTGAACAAAATCGTCATATTTTACTGAAATGGCCTCAGACTTTTCATTGGCAAACTTTACTATATCCATAGCTTTGTTTTCATTTTTACACGGCATGGGTCGTTATATTCGTTAATTTTATCGTTGCTTACCCTTGGGATAAAGTCTTGATATAGAAATCGTTTTTTTATAGCAATTAAGTTATCTCATATACAACAGAATCAAGATATCACAACTTTTCTATGACAACATTTGCAGATATAATAATAATTGACTACAGAAGGTGAATCATTCTGTTTAACATTGTGAATTATGAGTGACTATACTAATATGTGCAATATATTTCATTTTAAATTCATTTATACATGTATCTTGCCTGTGCAATAAACAAACATCAACAGAATACCAAGTGTAAAGAATTCACTAATGAAACAAGATCGCTACATGAACACCATATATCCTGCCGCTCTACAGATTTCAACATGCACCTTTCTCTCACTGCATACATTTAAACTTGTTTTAATCAGTTTAATAAATTTAATTTAAGAAAACGTAGAATTAATCGTGTATTTGCTCGCAACATATATTGCACTAGATATGTGTCCCTTCAATATTAAAAGAAAGTATTCTCCTCCATTGACTAGGTCGAACCTCTGTATAATTTTTACTAACTTGAGTGGATACGTATCGTTATCAAGGGCCTCGGCATTACAAAACCGGGTGAGTGTTATTATGCAAACGAGTCATCTCCATATTAGGATTGATTCATGGAGGCATTCTGACATCACTGATGTCTCTTTATCCTGTCATTCTGATATAATGAAAAAGAAAAATTTACAACGCAGTTATCAAATGAAAATATAAGAAATTATAAGTAAATAGTTATCAAAGGTACCAGGATTATAATTTAGTACGCCAGACGCGCGTTTCGTCTACATAAGACTCATCAGTGACGCTCATATCAAAATATTTATAAAGCCAAACAAGTACGAAGTTGAAGAGCATTGAGAATCCAAAATTCCAAAAAGTTGTGCCAAATACGGCTAAGGTAATCTATTCCTGGGATAAGAAAATCCTTAGTTTTTTCTAAAATTCAGTTTTATATTCAGGAAATTTATAAAAATGACCACATAATTGATATTCATGTCAACACCGAAGTGCTGACTACTGGGCTGGTGATACCCTCGGGGACGAAACGTCCACCAGCAGTGGCATCGACCCAGTGGTGTAAATAGTTATCAAAGGTACCAGGATTATAATTTAGTACGCCAGACGCGCGTTTCGTCTACATAAGACTCATCAGTGACGCTCATATCAAAATATTTACAAAGCCAAACAAGTACGAAGTTGAAGAGCATTGAGGATCCAAAATTTCAAAAAGTTGTGTCAAATACGGCTAAGGTAATCTATTCCTTGGATAAGTAAATCCTTAGTAAAGTATACTTGTGCAATATAGGCACATCATCACCGAGATTAAAGCTTAAATACATTTTCGTCTGCAATAGTAATCCATTCATTGTAACTTTAATACGTTAATCCAATATTTGCAGAAATATACGATATGCCATTTTGATGGTTATTTATAGAGCGACAAAACGTTTGTAGTCGATATAGTGAATACTTCCGGTTCAAAGGTTACAAAGCAATAAAAAGCAAAAAACGTCGATAAGATAATGGAGAATAAAATAGTCTTGACTACCAGGCACTTTTGAATCAAATAATTTGTACCTAATTCTTTGATAACAGACAAATGTTTCATCATTTGACAGAGTTATAAAACCCATATATGCTGACCGACTTTAGAAACGCAACACTAGATTATTTTTGTGTTGATTTTGAATGAATGTGTCAACGTCAAAAGCGATGTCTGCCTGTTACAAACGCCAAAATGATTGTAAGAAATTTAAGGTCAACAAATTTTGTCTGACATTTTTTGGGTTCTGTTTTACACAGCAGATCCTAAGGTGATACTCTGCTAAGCAGTTCTCCATCAGTCTTTGATAGGTGGCTGGACTGTTGGTAAGTCCAAACGGCATCCTGTTATACTCGTAGAAGCCTAATGGTCCAACGGTGAATGCTGTGCGTTCCTTGTGTGGCTCGTATATACCTACCTGATAATATCCAGACTTCATGTCCATGGTACTAAAAAACGTACTCCCACCAAGACAATCAAGAAGCTCCTCTATTCTTGGAAGACTGTAGCTATCTTTTTTGCTGATGTTGTTCAGTTGACGATAATCAACGCACAGTCTCAGGCTGTTGTCCTTCTTCCTCACCAAGACTACGTTGGATGCAAACGGACTGCGTGAAGGTCTAATGATCCCAGCATCAAGTAACTGTCGAAGGTGAGCTCTAACTTCGTCATAGGCTGAAGGTGGTATACTCCTATATCTCTGTTTAAAGGGTTTGTCGTCTATCAGATCTATGCGATGCTAAACAATATCTGTATGACCAACATCATCATCTTTCTTGGAAAATAAGTCCAAATATGAAGTTACCAGTTGATATCCTTGGTCATACTGCTCATCTGTTAGGTTGCTCTTGGTAAACTCTATCTGATCTATGATGTTAACTACCTCTTTCTCTGATGGTTGATCATGTTGATACTCAAGTGATGCAGGTTGAAGTTCACAGATGATAGCTCTTGGTGGAATGTTGATGGTTCTTGTTGTTACATTGGATATCTTGATGGTCATTGGTCCATTCTGTTTGTGTTGATAATTGACAAGTCCTGGCTCAATATCGAAATCCTTGAAGTCTTTTGCCAATGCAGAAGAGTGCGTCATAGTAATGTTCTTGACTTCTGCGCTCTTTATAATTCCTAATATGTTGTTGTTCCTTAGAAGTTCTTGTTCACGCAGTAAAATACAACGGAATGTAAGGTACCATGGTGTAGTGAGACAACTGTTCTGTAAAAATCTTTGTCCAAGTTCTTGTTCAAAAGTATTCATTATGGCTGCAAGTGTGTTGGTTCCAAGCAAGAGTGGTACTCCTAGGTTGTATCTGCTGTCTGGTACTACCAATAGTATGCAAGAGTGTTTTGGCTTGTGTCCAGGTACTTCCAATTCGACTTCCGTATATCCAAGATATGGTAGCTGCTGACCATCAGCGCATTCAATGTCCAGTAATGTATCTAAGTTCTTTAAAGGTGTTGGTATGTGTTCCCGAAAGAAGCTGTTGCTTATTGTTGAAACGGTTGAGCCGGTGTCCAAAAGTGTTGAAGTTTCCTTTCCATTAATAAAAATCTGTGTTTCGGTTGGTGTTCCAAAAAGTCCTGGTGGTGTCTTATCTCTGTTGCTTCTGGGAACTTGTTGTCTTGCTATACCTATGGACGTCCCCCTTTCATAGGTTGCTGCCAGTTTAAATCCCTTTTTACTGTGGTCCAATCTTACGTTGCAGTTTACCTTCCTGTGTCCAAATTGTCCGCATCTCCAGCACTCAAGTGTTCCTTTGTGATTGTTGTCTTGTGTTGTTGTTGTTCTGTTGTCCTTTATCTTTCTGTTGTTGTTGTTGACCATTCCATGGTTGTTGTTGTTGCCATTGTTGTTGCTGCCAAGGTTTTTGTTGTTGCCATTGTTGTTGTTGTTGCCTTTGTTGTTGTTGTTGTTGTTGCCATGGAGGTGTCTGTTTGTTTGTCTCATAAGTGTCCATCCTATTCACTAGTTGATGTATCATTCCTTTGAGTTCTTCAATTTTCGATGGTGCCTCTTTAACATCAGTTGCTGCCTTGCTGGTGTGTGGTTTAGATGAATGTGATGACTCCCTCAGTAAATGATCACCCTCTATCTGACGTATGGCTACCCTAAGTGCATCAAATGTCTTGACTGTATCATACTTGTGGCCGGATATGTCTTTTAAAGATGTCCTAAGTCCAGTCCAAAGCATAGATCATAGGATCTCATCAATGTCCTTGGTTTGTACTAATCCTCTTTCCTTTGATTTCCCAAGTATACTCTCTAGTCGACAACTCCAAGTAGTGACGCTCTCATCTGTTCCTTGATGTGCGCTGTAAAATTCCGCCAATAATTCTTCCTTCTTTTCCACACTGCTATAAACACTGTCTAGTTTTTGTAGTATCTCTTGAACTGAAGCATCTTAATCTAATCTCATGGCAACCATTCCAGCTTCTCCACGTAAAGACCTTCTTACAGTGTTGAGTACAGCGTCTTTGTCGTAGGTCTGTCTCATAAGGACTCTCACCTCATGTCTGCATACCTCAAATGTTACATCTCCAGCTTTGGTTTCAGTTCCGAAAAAATCATACTATCTTTGGTGGATGGTTAATAACTGTTTTGGTGACCTTATCTTCTGGTTTTGATGGCATAGGTGGTGGTTGTAACTCAATGTTGGCCTCTGGTTCCTCTTTGATCTTTCCTTTCAACTTCAAAAATCCCATCATCCAATCAGTAAGTTCCTCTGGAGTATCTGTCTTGGGTTTAACTCCCATCTTTGCAAATGCATCCATCATCTTCTTAATATCAGGATCTATCTCCAATGACGGACTCTTCGGTTGATGAATAATGACCTTATCTCCTCCTTCAGCCATGATGTAAGTATGTGTGTATATAACTTACCTGATTACAGTAATGTGTGTAGTAGTAATAAATGTAAAATCAAAATATGCAGTACACAAAAAAAAAAAGCTACAAATCAAATGCAATACAATGTACACTCACCAAATTACAATGTAAATAATCAGCAATGTACACTTCCTGTAAAAGGGTTGGCCAGAAATGTGAAACTTTTATGCTCACACCTCTAAATCAGGGACAAAATAATATCTCTTTTTTTTTATTTTTATTCAACAACAAATTGCACTTTCTGCTGTTAACAATATACCTCACTAGTCCAGCATACCAGTGAAGAGACCCTGTTTGTTAATACCAGAAATCCAGGGTTGTTTCCTGGTAAGCATCAATATATTAAATCAACATTAGTATTATAATCTAACAGCTAAGTTATAAAATTATCAGCAATGAAATAATAAACAAGTCAATATCAGCTAGACTTATTTGTTTACTTATACATATAAATAGGAAAGAATACTATTTGTATATATCATCTAGCAATAACTGACTTTTGAGTATAGTTTCCGGAAACTTTCCTTATTTTTTCCGTTAACGTGTGCATTGTTTTTCTATCGAATAACTTCCTGGTTTGAAACAAAATTGTCACACCGGTTTATATGACTTTAAAAATAGAACAAACATAAGTGATGTAGCATTTTAACAGGTATGTCTAAATCAAAAATTTATCAGTAGTGTAAAGAAGATTAAGAGTTAATACTGGTTTCTTTTTCAAATCTTCTTTTTGTAACGGTAAATTGATATAAATAGCCTCATTATTAATCTTAACATGTGGCGGTGAACGGTAAAATTTATATTACTTCATCAGTTCCTGATGTGTAATTTTAAAAATTTATATCTTTAATTAACAAATTCATTCATTTATTTTTGCTAGATCATATATTTCTCAAACACAAAAATTATTTCAACAATTTGAAAGCTTTTTCTAGGAAACAATTGCAATGTGTAGTCTTACATTTTGCCTGTAATTTGTAACTATATATAAATTCTGCTTTAAATACAGCATACACATTTATAGATTTTGTTTTCTGTTCAGACATGTTGTAAGCTTTATATATACAAAACATTATTAATGTAATCAAATAATTTATTTCATAATATTGTTCATCATTAATTTTATAACCAAATACTAGATTTTTCAATGTTAGAATATTATTATCAATATTCAGTTTTCCAAAAAGATTTTTAATTTTACTAAAGAAGTCATCGAGAAAATGATATTTCAGAAACATATGATCATAATCTTCAGTGGTAGTGCAAAACTTACAATTTGAAGTATTGCAGATATTCCACTGTTTTAATAACGTTTTACAAGGTAGAATAAAGTGTAACAATTTCCAACGAAACACTTTATACTTATTTTCTTTCAAATAATGGTGAACAAATTTCAATATATTACATGCTGAACTCTTAATATACTCAATATTTAACACTGTTTTCCATCGGTTAAAACCAACAGGAATTTGAATCTCATTCTGAATGAATATGTTATAAAAAAAATTTGTTTCCAAGTTTTCTAATGTTTCTGTATGATTACAATTTCTCTTAATAAATAAAACATAATCTGTTTTAACTTGAGTTTTCTTTGAATTTTCTTGTCTTAAAATGTTTAGCCATTCCTTTGGCAAAGCTTTCTTCAATTGAGAAAATTCTGACAACCAATTACATTTAATCTTGAGTTTTTGTAAAATATATTTCTCTGATATGTTACCATTTTCATCTATGATGTCATTTACATATATGATTTTGCTATTAATCCAATTTTGAAATATAAGGCTTTTTTTTTAATCCTGATAAATTGATTTCCCCAAATAACTTGTTGCCGAATAGTTCTAAAGTTTTCTGGTTGCTCTATTTTTTTGTTTTTTACCCATGCTTTTAATACATTCAAAATTAAATTCTGGCAGCTTATTTAAACCAGGAATTGAGTTAATACCATCAATGTTCATATGAAAGATAAGGAAGTTCTTGCCAAATTCCACCCAATTTTTAAAGATTCTATGTATTTATCTATGTCAATCATTCTTAAACCACCATCTAGCAATTCATAGCTTAAAACATTACGTTTAACCTTTTCAGTTTTGCTTTTCCATAAGAATTGAAATATAAGTTTTTTAAATTTACCAATATATTCTTTTTCTATGTGGGAAACAGATGCTAAAAAAGTAATATTGGGTAGAATCAGTGATTTAATAACTGTTATTTTTCCCAATAAGGTTAGATTTCTTTTCTCCCAGTTTTTAATTATCTTTTCAAATTTTTCTAATTGTTTTTCTGCATTGAGCTTTTGACAATCATTTTTATTACAACCAAAAAAAACTCCTAAGCATTTTACTGGTTTGTTTGTAAAGTTGATGTTTTCATATTTTTCTTTACAATGTTTGTGTTTTCCTAACCATATGCCTTCTGTTTTTGATCTGTTTAATTTAAGTCCTGATAATGTGCCACAGATTTCAATCATATTTAAAACTTTTGAAATGCCTTTTTTTGATTTTAGAAAAAGTGTTGTATCGTCTGCAAGTTGGCTGATTTTTAATGAATGTGTTTTCCCATCTATCTTAATTTCAAAGCCTTTAATGTTATGGTCTTGCCTTATGTAACAGGCTAGTATCTCTACTGCAATAACAAAAATGAATGCGCTGCACGGACATCCTTGTCGTATTCCGCGTTGAATGTTTATGGGTTCAGATATCCATCCATTATTTATTACTGAGCTTTTTATATCTCTATATAAAGTTTTAATCCACTTAAGCATAGAGTTTTGGAATCCAAATTTTTTTAAAGCTGAAAACATAAAATCCCATTCTAAAGAGTCGAATGCTTTAGAGAAATCTAAAAATAGTAGTGCCCCTTCTATGTTATATCTTTCTGCATAATCAATTATATCTTGGATTTGTCTAATATTATAACCTATATATCTATTTTTAACATCACCATTTTGATCCTTATGTATAATATTTGGTAGTATATATTTAATGCGTTGAACCAATGAATATGCAATTAATTTTGTATCAATATTTAATAAAGTTATGGGTCTATAATTATTTAAGCAAAGTGGATCATTCTTTTTATGTATAAGAGAAATAACCCCTAGTTTTTGAGAACTTGTTAACTCCCCTTTTTTATAAGAATAATTAAATGTAGATACAGCAAATTCTTTTAAATCGTCCCAAAAATTCCTATAGAACTCAACACTAAGTCCATCAATTCCAGGTGATTTGTTAAGTTTCATCTTGAATAATGAAGTAGTACATTCTTCAATGGTTAAAGTACCTTCCATTATCTCACTCTCTTGTTTATTTAATTTATGATCATAGATTAAATAAACAAAATAATATCTCAACTCAGTATCAATCGTGTAAAGTCACTAAGTCAATGTCTACTAGTGTCAACTCAAGTACCTCACTAAATACCAAACTATCAAAGAACTAACTCAAAGTATAGCAACACTGAAAAATCAAAGAAGCCTGAAAGTTCAAAGTAAGTATGTCAGGTGTAGGTTTACATGCAATAAAGAAAGGTTGGAATGTGTGTATTAGCAGGTAACTGTTATATATAGGATTTCATGCACATGCACCTTACATACGGTATAACACTACTACTTTGTAAATGTTTACGTCAATTTAATGTTCCTAATTAAATAAGTTTAAATATTATTTTTAGAGTACAAATCACATATAACACCAATAAACACAAATAAACATGATTGGCAAATGACGTTGCATAATCAAATTCTGTTGATGTTTCATTATCACTACACGTTGATCTGTTCATTGATGGCCAGCAACAAATCTTGTCTACTTGTATCGTTGTCGGAAGGACAGTAGGACGAGTTTCTGAAGTCATACGGTATGGTTGCAGCACATTTATGTTTTGATGTTTGCAGTATTCTTAAGGGCTAATTCAGTTCTTTCTCAGACTTGGCAAAATGCAGATGCAACATTTAAAAAAAAATAAGTAAGGCAAGGCAAAGGATTGAAAGAACTGTTTCGCAAAGCAAAAAAAAAAACTGGAACAATCTTTCATGGGACCAAAATTTCGCTTTAAGAAATTCGTGCGACTTCAAAAATTCGGTATGTTCAATAACCACAGGTCAGTCAGATTTTGATTTTTTTTAAGGAGAAAGAAGCATAATAAGCATGAAAAGTAGTTTTTAGAGAATCAAAAAAAGCTTTGGTAAAAAAAATCAACAAAATGAATGTTGCGTTTCTAAAGTTGTTCAGTATATATAGTGAACATAGGTAACCTTCCGGTTGAGAGGGTAACGGAGCCCCACAAAACAAAGAACGTCCCAAATCAAAAAAAGAGCCAACGGGCAAATCATCAATCGAGTGTCGGGACCCTCAATCCGGTCAATACAGACATGAAATGTGTATCATGCTGAAATTAATGTCAGGGCAACAACACATTTATATTGAATACACACTTTCAATATACGGAGTTACAGAGCACCCAAATACAAAATCTGACACAAATCGATACATAAAGCGAACCAGGCACTTTTAGACCAAATGTCTGGACCTTGAAACAATTAATTTTAGACAGAAATTAAGTGACGGTAATTTATTGACGGTAATTTATTGGTTTTCAAATCTCATAAATCGTATTGGAAGAGACAAATCAAGTAACAAACAAAAACATAGGGAAGTTATAGACCGGTTTACAAAACATATCTGAATAACGTAGAATTTAACATCTATGGCCGTGTTCACACCAAACGCCGTGTAGATACATGTTTACAATTAGTTTAGTGTAGTGTACACTGGTTTCACATTACATTTGTTCACATCTATACACCTTGTTTAGCTACCTGTACATAAGATTTGTTTCCACTTGTAAACTATATGTCATTTAAATGTTCATTACGTAGAACTGAATTCAAAATTTTTGGAAAATTTTTCTAGTGGTAAGGTAACAACCATTTGACTTCAAAAGGGGGGTGGGGGATGGGAATGGAAATATTCCGATCCCCAATTTGATAAAAAAAAATTGTCATACAGATGATAAAAAAAAAATATTCTGAATCAAGAGTTTCCCCATACATTATAGTGTTAAATATTGGAAAAAAAAAGTATTTGATCACCAGCATCGAAAAAAAGACTAAAAACGTACGCGCGAAAAAAAATCTGACTCAGATAAAAGTAATAACCCTCCCCCTTTTTTTAAGTTAAGTGGTTGCTACTTCATGAAAGCCATTTTTATAATTTGCAGTAGTTTGAATATACTAGATATGTCTCGATAACGCATTAGAAACCGTTAGATGCAACAGCATTCTTACAGCCGAGAAAAAAGGATTGAGATATTAGGGATCTCTACATTTTTATCTTTTCTGTTCGTTTCAAATGGTTTTTCTTCTCCAAGGAGTATTTGGTAAAGGAATAGGGTAACGATTTTTTAATTTATTTTACGTGTCATTTAACGGATCTGAGATACTAGACAAACATATTATTTACCTCACACTTTTTTTAGTCATGCATTTATGCGTGAATCGTTTTTTGAGTAAAGACCAGTGGCGAATATTTCTGTGTACGTCAAGTCGATTCGGGAAGACCTTTTCAAATGAATAAGGCAACAACTATTTACTTCATTTTTTGTGGAGGGGGAGGTGGGCGTGAGCTATTAATTTTTTTCAGGACAAATTTTGGCGACAAGTCGAAATTATTAGCATTTTATATAGTGACAGCTGAGGGTGAAACAAACAATTTTTTTGTCAGGGTCAAAAACTGGAAACATTTTTTGTTTCCAAAACATCCATATCCCACCACCCCCACCCCCTTGCTTTTATGTTTTATACTCAACTAATATAGCCCCCCCCCCCCCCCGAAAATCAATTAGTTGTTGCCTAATGGGTTCGGCAATGATGCTGCTTTGAGTCTGGATTAGGGGTCAATAAAGTACGTTAAATTTTTTTAACAAAAAATAATCTGTAAAATTTAGACAACTAATAATTATCAAAAATAGTTTCCTCCTTAAATATATACACGATAAAACTAATGTCCTAAATGCCTAGTTTTGTGTACACTTAACCTACACAAGGCTTACATCGACTATCGACTGTGTGTAGGTAAAACATGATTTAAACTACATGTAAACATTGAGTTAATTTTATCAATGGGAACGCAATTGTGTTTAGTTTACGTGTGAGTTACACTAACACAACACCGAATTTAGGTCAATGTAAACACGGCCTATAAGTGACTGTACGGCTTTCAACAGTGGGCAAAACTCATACCGCATAGTAAGCTAAAATAGGCCCCGACATTAACAAAATGTTGGTTTTTGCAAGACATATAGTATATTACTATTGACAGTAAGTCTTCTGACGTACATAAATATATTATTCAGTTCCTAGTAACTATAAATTAGGGCACTGTACAGCACCTGTATCACATACACCGCAAACTGTGTTTTGTGTTCAGATGTTTATTGATTTACATGATTTAAGTATATTTATACATATCTTTTTTTTTTAATGGATTTCTGTCTTGTCTGTTATTGTTAAGTGTTTTAGCTTGTTATTAAAATGGAGAAGGATCTGCTTACCCTTCCAGAACAACTACGATCACCCCCAGTTTTTGGTGGGGTTCGTCTTGCTTCGTCTTTAGTTTTCTATGTTGTGTATTGTGTACTATTATTTGTCTGTTTGTCTTTTCAATTTTTCGCCATGGCGTTGTCAGTTTATTTTCAATGTATGAGTTTGACTGTCCCTCTGGTATCTTTGGCCCCTCTTTTATAACTATATACTTTGTCATTATATGCTGATACATAGTCAGTATATGCTAATACTTTATAATTATATGCTGATACTTTATAATTAAATGCTGATACTTTTTTTATTATATGCTGATACTTTATTATTATATGTTGATACTTTATAATTCTTTGCTGATAATTTACAATTATAGCTGATATGAATTATGACTAATGTACCCATATTTTGACTATTTTATTTATTGTGTCTGTTTATTTAACGCATCAATGTAAATATAACGGAATTTGATGAGACTGTCATTAAAGTGAAAGGATTAGCGCTATAGAACAAGGTTTAATACACCATTTTTACATTTGAAAATGCCTGTACCAAGTCAGGAATATGACAGTTCTTGTCCATTCGTTTTTGATGCGTTTTGTTATTTGATTTTGCCATATGATTATGGACTTTCCGAATTGATTTTTCTCTAAGTTCAGTATTTTTGTGATTTAACTTTTTATCCTTATATGCTGATATTATATAATTAATCATTAAATGCTGATACTTTATAATTATATGCTGATACTTTATAATTATATGATGTGACTGTGTCATTATGATACTTTGTCATGTTGATACTTTTCATAATGATACTTTGTCATGTTAATACTTTTTCATAATGATACTTTGTAATTATGATACTTTTTCATAATGATACTTTGTTGTTATTGATGGATTCAGTAGACTGGTAATGTTTCGAAAATGTGCCGATAACAACACATCCAAGATCGTTTTAGATTTTAACTTGCCTGTTGTTGCTAATTACGTACGGTTTATTTAGAGTAAGATCTGAGTAAGGACTAAAAACGTGTCAGTTGCAGACTATTTGAAGGAGGCAAAAGTATACACAACTAAACGTAGAATGGCTTTGGGAATACATTTATGAAAGGGAAATGTGTTATATTTACAGCCCGGTTTGTCATTATTATGGAAGATGAAAGTATTACAGACCCATTGAATTGAAAATACTTCGCAGCACTACATTGCATTTATGTGGACGAAATAAAAAGGAGGCTACAATTTTGGGCAGTAGCGTTGTCTTTTCACATAATTCGTACTGCAAACTCATCTCCTCTCAACTTGTGGATATCTGACCAGTTGCAGGACACTTTAAACAATTCCCTCAATCAAACAGATTTGCAAGAACATGGTGTTGAAGGATATGTTAACACTTCCACTAAGATAGAGACATACCAACACTTGAGTCCCTTGCACTATAGGGGAAAAGATCGTGAATCTTACATGTCACGTGGGGGAAATCAGACGTTTCCAATCTCCCAATGACTAGTTCTAAAAAAAATTGCGAATCTTAGTAAAAGTCAATGAAGTGTCTTAGTCAAGTACTACTTTTGTTTGAAGCTAGGGATGTGTCACATACCAAAGTCCGGTCATTTTGACCTTAATTTAGACCATTGACCACTACCGTATGATAGTAAAATCTTATCCTATTCGTGTCCAGCTCATAACTTTGGCACTTTAAAACTTAGGTTAAAAAAAAGAAGTCCGAGTGCGATTTCAGAATAGGCTACAAAAGAAACTAAGCAAAATGATAGTGATGCATAAATTAACAAAGGACTACCAGCTGTGTTTATCTCCGATGCAAAGACACTTTAGGAGGATCAATATTAATTCAACAAAATGACATCTTTAATGACATGACAACAGTATTGTAACTATATCCCTTCTGAATAAGTCTCTTTGAAGATTAGATTTTGAGCTGAATGATGACATTCTTGTGCTTTATATAGAATATTACCAAAGATTGAATATGAAATACCTGAATGTATACGATGTCTGCGCATTGATTTTTATCAACCAATGATATCCTTGTACCGATGATAAAATTTATCAAAAAGTTTGTCAAGTTTGTAATACCGAAAACCCTGGCGAGCTAATTTTTAAAATCGAATGCTTTGTTACATTAGTGAATCGAACAAGCTGAGATATATATAAACACAATAAGATGGTGATAAGGGAACGTCACCATCTAATCATGGATAATGAACAATAGAAAATGAAAGATGATTTATTTTATGGTAAATTTTGGTATTAAGCTTTCCGTCAAAGATATAGATCTAGGAATGAGAAGTGTTCGTTGTTAGAACTAGCTTTATCTTAAATCAGTTCAGCAGGATAAATCTCTTTAGTGTGCATACTGATACTGAAGTCGTCATTATTTAGAGTCAAAACATCATCCAAATATCAAAAAGTGTTATCAAATTTTTGTATCAGATGTTGTTTCGATGTAATTTTTCTGATTTCATGAATTATAACTCTTCACAATACAAAAACAGGTCCACAATAAGCGGTGCACGTAAGTCTACATTCATATTCCGATAACTTGAAGATATCCGGAATCTCCATAACGAACAAAAAGGTTATCTGGTAAAATCTTAGTGCATTTTGCGTATCAAAGCAGGTCCAGTTGCCATAGTTCTTTCGGGTTTTTTTTACTAAAAAATGAGTTTGAACATATTTATTCATATTCTGACTTTCTAAATGCCAATTCAAATAGATGTGTATTTTTTTCCTTATTGAAATTATGAGGCAAAGTTTTATATAAGGTAGGAAAATCTTAACTTTAAACAGATTTGCAATCACCAATAAGAGCATACAATTTATCAAGTACTTCCAACGGATTTTTGACACTCCAAACGTAATTAATTCCACTATTTTCAAAGGTCCCATTTGAAATATTTATTACCAGTTTTTTGATTGTACCAAGTGTACTTGTAAGTAGAATAGACAGCTTAGTAGTGAATCAATTGCTTGAAGACGAAATAAATCTATACTTGTAAAGTGTTTTGTGCAGCTACTGGAACCGGTACATCGTTTGAACTTTCACTGTCAGGTAACGGTTCTGGTTGTGAAGAGGTTGCTAAAAGTTTATGTTTGGTATAGATATCACTTTCCAAAAATGAAGTCATTTGGAATGTGGATGAATTCGTTTTTTCCTTTTGCAGAACCTCAGTGTAAAATTTACGTGAAACAATAATGATATTATTGGTAGCCTTATCAGCCGAGAATAGCACAAATTGATTAGCGAGTTCTTTTAGCCTATTTTTAATACCAGATATATATATAAAGGGAGATGTGGTATGAGTGCCAATGAGACAACTCTCCATCCAAGTCACAATTCATAAAAATAAACCATTATAGGTCAAGGTATGGTCTTTAACACGGAGCCTTGGTTCACATCGAACAACAAGCTATAAAGGGCACACACAACAAACAATGACTAGTGTAAAACTATTTAAACGGGAAAACCAACGGTCTAATCTATATAAATAAAACGAGAAACACTTAGAAATATTGGAACATTAATTAATTCGACAAAATAGTTAAGTAATTTTTGTTTTCATAATGTTTAAGTTTCTTAAACATGTTGTTTTTATTTTATAGATTGTACAGAACACGTGTAGGATTCTGTCATCCAGTTTATATTAGTTTGGACTTTGAGGCAGAGAAAATATTTTGTATTTGAAATGAAAGTTTCAGCTGGTTCAAATCCAATCATGTTTCTTCTTGTTTTCAATTTCTTGTTTTCAATTATTGAATCCGTATTGGAAATCAGTATTAATACTATTTCGGATTGTATAACAGGTTACACTTATGGACTAGGGTTAGGGTTGACAGGTTGACTAGTTACGATGTGACTATCAAGTTTGTTACCCCTGAGATACAAGCTATTGTACGAGGAATACCAAGTCATAAAGCGTTTATTCAACCGAATAAGAAGAATTTAACGAAATAAACTCAAAAACATATAGACGTATATGATACATCTGCATCTTCTTTTGTCCTTGCGTTACTTTTGAAAATTTCATTTACTGACATCAAAACCAGGGAACCATGTGTTTAAATTTTGATTAGTGCATTAATTGGTGATATATCATGCACCTATGTATTCACCGATGAGGAACCACATTTACAGACCCCAGCATGCCTTTATGATGTTCTAGTTTTTTTTAATATGTAATATTTCATGTAGATGAGAGGTAAAATATACAAAAGAGATACTCATAAGTCGAAAATAAACTGACAACGCCATGGCTATAACAGGAAAAGACAAACAGACAAACCGACGAACAAAAGAACACAAAACACAACATAGATAACTAAAGATTGAGCAACGCGAACCTAACCAAAACCTTGGTGTGCTCCCTAAGGATAATCAGATCCTGTTCCACTTATGAGACCCTTCAGGTTGATCATGTTAGTACAAACCCGATAATAAGTCTAATGCAGTAGTTTACATTCGGTGAAAATGGGACAGGATTGTAGTTACGACAATTTGGACAATATACGTTATCATCTGTATAACGGATATTCCACATCGGTCAACCAACTCGTGATGAGGTCCGTAAAATCTACGAAGTGATGATTTCAAGTTCACCACAGGGAGATATATACTCCATATGCAGGCACTGCTGGAATGTTGCTACATAGAAAGGGAACTTTCATCTGGAATCATCTCTTGTGTCGTAAAGTTTGTTTTCAATCGACCCTCATTGTCGATTTCTAGATGGAAGTCAAGATAGTCTTTAATAAATTACTCCTAGTGATTCGTTTATACACAATTCTCAGAAATGATCCTGAATATATTTAATTGTCATTTGTTCCATGTTTGCATTGTATTCTGATCTTTGTAAATATTTTTTAGGGTAAATTTATTTCTGTTTGGTGTGATGTTGTACTAATCTTATTCTAATTGTCTGTTGTTTATACTATATCTTTTCTTTGGTAATCTGTTATATGTAATAGGGAAATGTGTGTTGACACCTAAGTAAACATCCAACCTCATATCTTCTTGCAAATTCCTTTGATCTGACAACTAAACAATCCTCATGTAACTTTTTGCCCTATATTTCAATTTTGCTAATAAATGTGTCAGTGAACAAAATCCTCAAAGTCACACATAATGAGTTCATAGTTATTCAAATAAGTTAATTACCCTTGATTTCTTTTAAAACACACCATTTGAATGCATGCTATGCAGAATTAAGGATTTAGTGCTCACATTATTATCAACCTATTTTTTTCCGGCTATAACATATCTTGTAAATAAACTCGTAGGCTAGTAACAGAACTATATCAGAAGACAACCTTCTGTTCAATTGTAAGGCAGAATTGCACCATTTTTAATAATTTTCTAGCAAATCCATTGGGTATCAAATCCTTAGTCAATTATCATCAAGGATTAGAGTTCACCTGCCCATGCTGGATTTAAACTCGCAATCTCACTCGCTGTCAAAAAAAATTCTTTACATTGCTTATTGTGAAATGAAAATTGCTGGCCCATCTACATTTAACAGTGTTGAGATTGCGTCCCCTTCGGTATTAAGACAAAATAAAAAGGACCTATTCCAGTGGCACTTCTGTGTATACATTTCTCACAGTATAACCCTTCCCCTTTTTATCCACATTTTTTCACTCATATCCCAAGTTTAACACCATCTATATATATTTATTTTCCAAATCTTGAAAGATCAACAAAAGATGATTATTAAAATTGATAAAATCTAGGCCTTTACGAGCGTATGCCACGATCGAATTTAAAAGACGGACGAAAGATACCAAAAGGGACAGTCAAACTCATAAATCAAAAACAAACTGACAATGACATGGCTAAAAATAAAAAAGACAAACAGACAAATAATAGTACACATGACACAACATAGAAAAACTAAAGAATAAACAACACGAACCCCATCAAAAACTAGGTGTGATCTCAGGTGCTCCGGAAGGGTAGGCAGATCCTGCTCCACATGTGGCACCCGTCGTGTTGTTTATGTGATAACAAATCCAGTTAATAGTCTAATTCGGTAGATCACATTCATGAAAGGGAAGGGGATTGTAGTTACGACGTAAGGAACATATCCGATATCATTTGTGAAACGGTTATTCCATAACAGTCAACCAACTCGTGATGGCGTCCGTAAAATTTACGAAGGGATGATTTCAACTTCACCATTTAGAACTCTTGGTTTAATAGATTCCTTGTGAGCAGCAACCCTCTATCAAGAAAATCCTGATAGGAAATGCAAGCACGGGAATATCGTATCAATTGGGAGATATATACCCCGTATGCAGGTGCTGCTGGAATGTTGCTACTTAGAAATGGAAAGGTCACTATTGGAAAGCTTAAATCATCTCTTTTGTCGTAAAGTTTTGTTTTCAACCGACCCTCATTGTCAATTTCTAGATGTAAGTCAAGATATGAAGCCGACTGAACTGTATCTGTAGTATCCTTTATCTCTAGTTCGATGGGATAGATGCGTTCTACATAGTCACCAAATTTTGAATTATTTAGTGAAAGAACATCATTTATATAGCGGAAAGTAGAGTTAAAGGACATTGCTAACTTCTTATCTTTCTTCCTAAGAAGTTCCTGCATGAAGTCAGCCTCATAATAATAAAGAAATAAGTCAGCAAGTAGAGGGGCACAGTTTGTTCCCATTGGAATGCCGACAGTCTGTTGAAAAACACGTCCTCCGAACGTAACAAATATGTTGTCAATCAAGCAATCAACCATCTTGATAATATCAGTTTCAGAGAATTTTTTGTTTGAATCAGAGTGATCCTTTACAAAGTAGAATTTATTCCTCCCTAAAACAAGATACTTGTATCTACGTTGGCCATTCTTTTTTATGAAGCAAAGCAATACCAACTCTTTCAATTTGTCTTTTAGTTTGGAATGTGGAATACTTGTGTAAAGAGTAGAAAAGTCAAATGTTTTAATACTGTTACAAATTGAAAGAGAGTTCGATTGTATGTACTCTAAAAGATCTTTGGAATTTTTAAGTATCTACATCTGATTCACGCCTCCTCTAGAATAGGCAGTTTCACAATTACATTGAAGCACGTCTTTGATTGCTGATAAAATAGATGTTAATAATTTAGAAAGAGGTTTCGTTTCACCGACGTATACCAATCCGCAAAGGTTGCACTCTAATCCGTAGACGACATTTATCGATTTACAATTCAAATCATCGTAACTTCTGTTAAAATATGACTTCTTGGTCAAATTGCTAGTGAATGCAGCATCTGTAATTAAAATTGCACAAGGTTTTGCAGCCTTTGGTCTCACATTTCGAAATGCGACAGTGTTGTACTGTGTCATCAAAAACCAAAATGTCTTTAAGGAGAACTGAACATGGCTGTATATGTGTACTATTGCTATTGTCACTAGGACGATGATCTGAATGAGTCATGTTTGATATATTTGTCATGTCTGGTGATGAGGGGACACCTGCCGTATCAGACCGTGTCCATGGTGACGTCTGTTTCGGACCTTTTTATACTGGGTGACGTCCGAGCCAGTTTCCTGTTTGATCTTCGTAAATTCATGCAATTGTAGTTTTGCTACTGGGCGGATGATGTCCTCGGGGACAAATGTCCACCAGCAGAGACATCAACCCAGTGGTTATAAAAGACGGACGAAAGATACCAAAGGGACTGTCAAACTCATAAATCAAAAATGAAATGACAACGCCATGGCTAAAAATGAAAAAGACAAACAGACAAATAAAATTGAGAATGGAAATGGGGAATGTGTCAAAGAGACAACAACCTGACCAAAATAAAAAAACACAACAGCAGAAGGTCACCAACAGGTCTTAAATGTAGCGAGAAATTCCCGCACCCGGAGGCGTCCTTCAGCTGACCCCTAAACAAATATATACTAGTTCAGTGATAATGAACGCAATACTAATTTCCAAATTGTACACAAGAAACAAAAATTTAAATAATACAAGACTAACAAAGGCCAGAGGCTCCTGACTTGGGACAGGCGCAAACATGCGGCGGGGTTAAACATGTTTGTGAGATCTCAACCCTCCCCCTATACCTCTAACCAGTGTAGAAAAGTAAAAGCATAACAATACGCACATTAAAATTCAGTTCAAGAGAAGTCCGAGTCTGATGTCAGAAGATGTAACCAAAGAAAATTAACAAAATGACAATAATACATAAATAACAACAGACTACTAGCAGTTAACTGACATGCCAGCTCCAGACTTCAATTAAACTGACTGAAAGATTATGATTTCATCATATGAACATCAGGCACAATCCTTCCCGTAAGGGGTTTAGTATCATACCATCATAACATATATGAGAAGAACATAACCCGTGTCATGCCAACAACTGTTTTTAGAATAAATGTGTTTAGTTCCGACGCAAAGACCTTATCAGTGACTCAATATTAACGCCAAAATATGCAATCTTTAATGACTTGACAACAGTATCGTAATTATATCCCTTCTTAATAAGTCTATTCAAAGGTTTTGTAAGTTTATGAGGTGAATACTGACACCTTTGTGCTTTATAAAGAATATTTCCATAAAAAATTGGATGTGAAATACCTGAACGTATAAAAAGTCTGCATATTGAGCTATATTTACGAATGATGTCTTTATACCGATGATAAAATTTAGTAAATGTTTTGAATAGTTTGTGATATCGAAAACCCTGGTGTAATAATTTTTCAGTAATACATAAATTTCTCTCGTTAAAATCTAAAACATTGTTACATACACGAGCGAATCGTACAAGTTGAGATATATAAACACCGTAAGATGGTGACAAGGGAACGTCACCATCTAAAAACGGATAATTAACGATAGGAAATGAAAAATCATCCCTTTTATCATGAATTTTAGTATTCAGCTTTCCGTTAGTGATATATATATCAAGATCGAGGAAAGGGCAGTGGTCATTGTTAGTATTAGCTTTATTTAAAGTAAGTTCACCAGGATAAATTTCATTAATATACATACTGAAGTCGTCATTATTGATAGCCAAAATATCATCCAAATATCTAAAAGTATTATTGAATTTGTTTATCAGATGTTGTTTTGATGGGTCTTTGCTTATTTTTGTCATAAATTGTAACTCGTAACAATACAAAAAGAGGTCCGCAATAAGTGGTGCACAGTTAGTCCCCATTGGAATTCCGATAATCTGACGATATACGGAATCCCCAAAGCGAACAAAAATGTTATCTAGTAACAATTCCAGGGCATATATAGTATCAAAGCATGTCCAATTAACATAGTTTTTTTGTTTATTGCTACTAAAAAATGACCTAAAAGAGTTTGAACATATATATTCACATTCTGATTTTTTGAATGCCCATTTAATTAGGTGTGTGAATTTTTTCTTAATGAGAATGTGAGGCAATGTGACTACAGGGTAGAAAAATCAAAACTTTGAACAGATTCAAAATCACCAATATAAGCATGCAATTTATCAAGTTCTTCCAACGAGTTCTTGACACTCCAAAAGTAATTTATTCCACTATTTGCGAAGGCCTTATTTGAACAATTTATTATAAGGTTTTTAATTGTACCAAGTGTGCTGGTAAGAATAATAGACAATTTAGTAGTTGAACAATGGCTTGAAGACGAAATAAATCTATATTTGTAAGGGTTTTTGTGTAGCTTCGGAAGCCAAAACATAGTTGGGACTTTCATTGTATTTGGCTCTGCTTGTAAAGCGGTGGCTAAAAGTTTATGTTTGTTACAGATTTCGTTTTCTGAAAATGGAGTCAGTTGGAATGTTGGTGAATTGGTGATTTCCTTTTTCAGAACCTCAATGTAAAATTTACGTCAAACAATAATAATATTATTAGCAGCTTTATCGGCCGGGACAAAAACAAATTCCTTGGCTAGTTCTTTTAGTTTATGTTTGATACGAGAAATAGGTTTATTGTGGTAACAATAGTACACATGACACAACATAGAAAACTAAAGAATAAACAACACGAACCTTATCAAAAACTAGGGGTGATCTCAGGTGCTCCGGAAGGGTAAGCAAATCCTGCTCCACATGTGGCACCCGTCGTGTTGCTTATTATGTGATAACAAATCCAGTAAATAGTCTAATTCGGTAGGTCACATTCATGAAAGGGAAGCGGATTGTAGTTACGATGTAATGAACATATCCGATATCATTTGTGAAACGGTTATTCCATAACGGTCAACCAACTCGTGATGGCGTCCGTAAAATTTACGAAGGGATGATTTCAACTTCACCATTTGGAACTCTTGATTTAATAGATTCCTTGTGAGCAGCAACCCTCTATCAAGAAAATCATGATAGGAAATGCAAGCACGGGAATATCGTATCAATTGGTAGATATATACCCCGTATGCAGGTGCTGCTGGAATGTTGCTCCTTAGAAATGGAAAGTTCACTATTGGTAAGCTGAAATCATCTCTTTTGTCGTAAAGTTTTGTTAAGGTACGGGTTAGCCAGGGTCCGAGAATCATCGTCCTGTCGGCTACAAATCAAAGGGAAATGACAGCAAGGAGGTTCTTTCATTGATAAACGAAAATTTGAACTGAGCATGTATTGTTCCAAACTATCATTACAATATTGTCAAATGACAATATTTGAAATCATCCATCGCTAGAAAAATGTGTGTCATGAGGAAATAAGGCTCAAAAAGTCAGGGTTTTTTTGGCTGTGGACCACCACCAGTAGCCCTCTGCTCTTTGTTACGGTTGTTAAAAACCTTCTTAGCCTCCTTCTATGTGTTAGCCCACTTGTCTTTACAGACTTTGGGAGACCTGTTGGCAACACCCACAGCACTGACCAAGATGGAAATCCTGCTCCAGACAGCAGTCTTTTTTGAATTGGTTATACCATCCCAAAACTTTTCATTAATCACTCTGTAATTCTTTTGCACTTGATCTTGAATGCCATTCACTTCTTCTTGGGTGAAGTTAGGTTTTCTGTCCCTTTGTGTTTTAGCAGAAGACTTGTCAGCCATGTTGCAGTAAATATTAACAAACCAATGCATTGTGGGTAAAGAGAATAATCTCTTAACTTTAGTTAAATATTCAACGAGTGGTTAAATTATTTAACGTCATCTTTAACTAACGACGGCGTTCAACCAAGTTGAACAACACCATTTTAACCATGGGTTAAGTAACGATACGTTAGAGTATTTAACGACACGTTAAATGTAACGCTTACGTTAAATTAACGACAAGTTGAACAACCGGGCCCTGGGAAATATAGTGCAGCAATACCATTGGTATCCATGTTTGAATTAAACATAAATCACAATTTAATTACAACTTTTTTTTTACATATATACATCACAAGTATAATTTTGGCCCTTTGGGAACCTACTCAGCTATTTTTATTTTTTTTTGCTCCATGCCTAAAACAAGAGCCTAGCTATGTGCAAACAGAAAAGTAGCAAGGTATAGACCCCTGTCTTGACATCACACCAATCCATTTGGAACGATGAATCAAAAATAAATGCATGAGGCTTTCAGGAAGCCTAAAAGGCCATCAGGAAGCCTATGAGGCTTTCATGCCTAGAGGCTATCATGCATATGAGGCTATAAGAAAGCCAATAATGAGACAATGAGGATGCTTATAAGGAGGCTATGAGGAAGCCCTAGTAGTGTTGATGTTGAATTGGTGTTGGAATGAATTTGTATGAAATTTGACAGTTTATCCCCAGAAATTCTTGGGGGATGAGTGAAGGTTTTGAAACAACCAGTGATAAAATGTCATAAATTTCCATAACACAGATGGTAACAGCTGACTGTCCTCAAGGATTTGTGAGGTAAGAGAGGGGTTACCTTCAATAAAGCCATGAAAATAAAAAAATAAAAAAATAATAATAATAAAAGTGGATACTCAAGGCAGCATACACAGATTTTTAATAAACAAATTCTGAATGGGATACTCCTTAGTGGGAGGAGTTAAACCTGCACCCAGATAAATGTATCAAGAAACAAAGGACAAAGGAAGCCAAATGACAAAAGTGATCACTAATTAACAAGATATGTATATTTCTATTGGAACTGTGTTTATGTAGCAGAGTGATTTTTATGATCATTTTGTATATTGTAAAAATCATCTATTTAATTACTATATTAATTATAAAAGCTTAATTACATATTTTGAATATTGTATATTCAGTTTAAATTATTACTTACAAACCTTACTTTTATGTATAGTAATATTCACGTTATTTTTATGAATATTCATTAGGAATTTACTTGAATCATTGTATTTGATTGGTTGTTTATATTTCGCGGTCAAGTTTAATTTCCTTTGTTTTCTACCTGTACTTATCCACGGACGATAGCCATGACAGTCTATTGAATTTATATCTGTTTTGACCACATATAGTTTACCTGTAAACCTTATATTTTGGACAACATTATTATAGAATACTGTAAGTTACTTCTTTATTAACATTATTTATATTTTTCACGTAAATGATATTCTAGTAAAGTTTCTATTTTGCTTTGTAACGTTCTCCTCATATTGAATGTATATAACACAAGTACACAAGATGTACGAGAGAGTATTTCATTAAGCTAGAAGTATATGATTTTATAATCTACGGTTTATTTGCCACGGTAGAATTGTATTGTTAATTTGCGTACATTACTATTTGATTATTGTCATGAATAGTCTATATTTTATAAATGACGGCTTATTAAGTGAAAGACGGAAAAGTGTTTCCATTTATATAAAGTAATAGTTTTGTAGTAAATAGTTTTTTATCAAGTACAAATATGAATGAGTAAAGAATATTTGTTACGTTGTATATTTTTATAATTAGAGTCCGTATTTTGGTTTCAGGACTCCATGTAATGTAATTATATAGAACACATGATTGTGATGTGTATATGATGTGCCGTTAACCTTATCAGTACAACTCACTCCACAAGTGGTAAGAGTATATTTATTTATAGTCTAGCTTTGTTTATATTGTATTGTAAACATGAGTTATCTCCCGTTAGTTTGGAGCTTTTAATGAATCGATAATATTGACATCATAAGTCTTTATGATTATTATATTTGCAACTTTATGATTGTTGTATGATATTATATAGTTAATTATTATACGTATTATATATTTTAATGAAGTCATTATTAATAAATGTAGTTGTAACATTTATTATATACCGTTTGTAAGGTAAACCAGTATTGAATACAAATACACAGCTACACATAGATTACGTATGACCGACCGTGCAAGGGCTGTATAGCCAGTCAAGGTCGTTAAAAACTTCCATTTGTTGTATTACGTATGACATTCCGATTTAGTGTATAGTTAAAGGTCAAACATTTGTAAAAGTACACGTGACACCCGATGTCAATTTTAGTAAAAGTAAACAATGAACATTTTCTGCTTGCAATATATTTTACTTGCTACTTTGTCAATAACAGTTAAATGTATTATTAATTATATTCCTGTACTATATAACCTGTGATATTCGTAAAAGTATATATATTATGTTATATGAAATAGCTTGTTATTTATATATGTTGTATTGCTATTTCAGACTTGATTTTATATACTGGTAATAAATCATCAGAACCTTAAGGTCTCATAGGTGTTATTCCTAAGCCTTGAAAAGCACCCTTCTACAAATGGCGCCCACGTTTCGTTGGGTTGATGGCACATACCAGTTTTTTGTGGAGATCCAGATGTGATGTCAGTGACCACCATTAGATGTCTCGAGTCCATGTATGCAGTGACCATGTGCGTTTGTTTACTTCCGTTATGGTACCATGTGATGAACTTTATCACGTGTTTCTGTTTACTAACATTACGACCCATGTGATCATCGTCCACGTACCTTGTTTACAGTTTACCGGATGACATTATAGAACCGGATGTTACTTATAGTAACTTGACTTTTTGTTTTTCACTTTTGGAAAACTGAACTTGTATTATTCTACATTGTGAAATATTGTGATTTAATTATACTTTTGTGGAACAGTGTAATTATTGGAATAATTTTCTAGTTTAAGGTAGGATTTATTTATTTACATTATATACTGTATACCACTTTGATACATTGAAACTTAGGATACACTTGAAACATTTACACATTTCGAATTTAATTTTTGAAATTTTGCATCCACTTTTTGGACTTTAAATTTTTTTTTGACGTCCTACATTTTGACCTTTTCATACTTGAACATTTATACACATTAAAAAAAATTTTTAATTTTTTTCCCAGGCTTACTTGGATTTGGACTTAGTCTGTCAGAGGACATGTACACTTATATTATTTAGGCATTCATTTATGGTGTACATGTATTACTGATAGTGATAAACATACTTTGTAGATTACAGTAGCATAGCTACATAGTATATAGCATACACTTCTATATTTTAAATTTATTTTTCGGTATACAGTTGTAGTGTATTATACTTACATTGAACTATAACCCACATAGTATAGGTCAATGCTCAGTTGAACTTAGCAATTATAACACACATTATGTTTTATGTGTAGCATTGCTAGTTGATATTAGATACATAGTATATACATCGTATTTGTAAATGTACTTTGTATAGTGACTTGGTACTTAAGTTGATATGAATTAAATTTATTATCATATTATTTACATATTAGACATTCACTGAGTTAGATAGTACATAGATTTTGAGATTGTTGATAGACATTGTTTATTATTTTTTAATATTGATTAAAAATTTGCATTTGATCATTTAGTGTGGTCGTGTTGACACTTATTAGATTTTTGTATTATTATTGAACTTGAAATAGGGTGAATGAATTGAATGTTTATAGGTACACTAGTTTACACCGTTTACCATGTATGAACAACCGAATGAGCCATGTTACAACGACATGTATGACCAACACTTTTCCTATTTTTAAAAAATTGTACATTTTTCCAATCTATGTCTTGTTGTAAGTTTCCTCCTGTGACATAATCTTCAATTTGTTGAAGGCGGTCACTATATGGTAGAATAGAATAGAACACTACAATACCTACGACACTTTTGATCCACAGTACTATCAACCACGCAGAAAACGTCGTCGCCACGAAGACGCAACAGACAACGTCCATACTGGGACCAGAAAGAAGCTGAATACCAACCTGCTCCTACTCCGACTTATGTATCTCAACCATCCAGAGAACCTGTTATATGCTACAGATGTGGACAACCAGGCCACTATGCCTTTGCCTGCTGTGTTAGATTAGATCACACTAGAAAAGCTTGTAACTTTCAGCAGATGAACATTGAAGCTAAGATGTACCAACAACGACAGTCATCAGGTGATACAGAAGGATTACTTGGTAGCCCTAATGAAGTCACAGTAGTCATCAGTGGATTTCAAGCAGCAGCACTACTAGATACTGGTTCTACAGTTAGTACAGTTAGCCAGTCATTCCATCGACAGTACCTTGCTGACAGTCCTATCCAGACACTCAACCAGATACTTAACATCGAATGTGCAGATGGCCAGAACATGCCATATCTTGGTTACATCTCAGCAGATTTACAGTTACCAGGTACATCTACATCAGCAGATCCTCAACAATGCTTGTTGTTAGTCGTTCCAGACAGTTCGTACAACCAGCTAGTACCACTTCTACTTGGAACCAACGTTTTGACAGCAGCTATGACTGATGTAAAGCAACGATATGGATCACGCTTTCTACAAACAGCAGATCTACATACACCTTGGTATATTACGTTTAGATGTTTGCTACTTAGAGATAAAGAACTGCAAAAGAGATGCAACAGACTTGCCATCATCAAGAGTGCTGAAGGAAAGACTATCCGTATACCACCTAACAAAGATGTCGTTCTACAGGGATACATGGATCACGAACTACCATACCATCCAGTTTGTGGACTCCTACAGTCAACTGATAGAGCAGCAATACCATCTGACTTAGATATAGCTCCATCGCTAGTCTCATATGAGTATAGAAACAACAGCATCATACCGGTACATATCAGTAATGTAACCACCAGAACAGTGACCGTTTCGCCAAATGCCATCCTTTGCGAACTCCAACCTGTTTCAGTCACCGACATTGATGTACCAGACACATACGAACAAGATGCATGGAATTTCCAGACACACTTACTGATGAACAACTACGTAAAGCCAGAGAATTACTTCATCAATTCAGAGATGTATTCAGCACTTCAGATACTGATATAGGCCACATCACCGCCGTACAGCATAAGATAGAACTGATTGATGAAACACCATTCAAACAACGACACCGGCGTATTCCACCTGCCTTATTCGACGAAGTTAGAACACATCTTCAACAACTTCTTACTGCTGGGATCATTCGTCGTTCACATTCGCCTTGGTCATCGAATGTTGTATTGGTAAGAAAGAAAGACAAGCTCAGAATGTGTGTAGACTATAGACAACTGAACCAGCTGACAATTAAAGACTCATATGCTCTTCCTAGAAGCGAAGAAATCCTTGACGCATTAGGAGGGAACAACTACTATACCGTCATGGACATGGAGAGTGGTTATCACCAATTAGAGGTAGAAGAGACACACAAGGCTAGAACAGCGTTTACAGTCGGCCCTCTTGGTTTCTCTGAATTTAACAGACTTCCGTTTGGCCTCGTAAACAGTCCAGCAACTTACCAACGTCTCATGGAACAGATACTTGGAGATCTTCACCTAGATATATGCTTTATATACCTTGACGACTTGATCATCTTTTCAGAGACGTATGAAGAACATCTTGAAAGGTTACAGATGGTATTACAACGACTAAGAGAACACAACTTGAAACTTTCGCCCAAGAAATGTGCATTCTTCAAAGATAAAGTCAAGTACATCGGCCACATAGTCTCTAAAGATGGTATTTCACCCGATCCAGATAAATTAGAGAAAGTCATCAACTGGCCTCGACCCACAACGCCAGAAGAAGTACGTCGCTTCCTTGGTTTCGTCGGTTATTACCGCAAGTTTGTCAAAGACTTCTCTAAGATAGCAAGACCGCTCACAGACTTGATGCCTGCACCAAAGAAGTCCAGTAAGCGAAAACTTAAGAAGCCAACAGTAACATCGATATCATGGGTTTGGGACAAGCCACAAGAAGATGCATCCCAGAAGCTCAAAAGTCAACTTGCGATGCCACCGGTTCTTGGTTATCCACGTTACACGGAACCTTTTGAATTACATACAGACGCATCTATGCTTGGTCTTGGAGCAATACTGTACCAATCACAAGAAAGAAAGAAGAGAGCCATAGCCTATGCCAGCAGAGGACTTAGCAAGACTGAGAGGAAATACCCAGTCCATAAATTAGAATTCCTTGCTCTGAAATGGTCAGTAACAGAGAAATTTCATGATTACCTTTATGGCAACACATTTACCGTGGTTACAGATAACAACCCACTTACTTACGTCTTAACAACAGCGAAGCTTGATGCCACTGGACATCGTTGGATAGCAAGTTTGTCATCATACAACTTTAATATCGGCTATCGACCTGGTGCCAACAACGCTGATGCAGATGCACTTTCCAGACTTCCAGAACTACTTGGTCGTACCAACACCTCCAACATTAGTACAGATTCTGTGAAAGCCATTTGTCAGTTACAACATGCACAACCATATGTTCAGACGTTATCGATGACAACATCTAAAGCCACTGATGATCCATACTTTCCATCACAACATCTAGTTAACATCAAGATGGAACAGAAGCAAGATGCTTACCTGAAAGATTGGATATTTTGGGTTGATGAACATCGAAAGCCACGAAAAGAACAGTTAGAACGTTCACCATGGAACACTTGGTTTATTAACAACTATGACAAATTGAAAATGGTTGATGGCATACTCTACCGTATTATCCACGACAACGGGGAACAGCATACACAACTTGTACTGCCTGAAGTCTGCATTTCCAAAGTACTTACATCATTACATGATGAGATGGGACATCAAGGCAGAGACAAAACAGTATCATTGGTTAGAGATCGTTTTGTTTGGTTTGGAATGAATCGAGATGTTGACAACTGGATATCAAACTGCGACAGATGCATTCGACGAAAGCAACCTGCAAGTCACAGAGCACCACTTATTAGTATCGAGACAACACAACCTCTTGAGCTAGTATGTATGGACTATCTCTCACTGGAAAGATCTACAGGTGGATTTGAAAACATACTAGTAATAACAGACCACTTCACTCGATATGCCTTGGCAATACCAACTAGAAACCAGACAGCAAAAACAACTGCAGACGCATTCTTCAACAACTTTGTCGTCAACTATGGTTTGCCAGAAAGAATTCAATCCGATCAAGGTGCCAACTTCGGATCCAAAATCATCAAGGAATTATGCAACATCACTGGTATGACTAAGTCAAGAACAACACCGTATCATCCGATGGGTAATGGCATCACTGAACGTTTCAACAGGACATTACTTTGTATGCTTGGAACATTAGAGAACGTCCAGACAAAAGATTGGAAGTCGCATGTTGCTGGTCTTGTCCATGCTTGCAATTGCACTCGTCAAACATCAACTGGATTCTCTCCATACTTCCTGATGTTCGGAAGACAACCAAAGCTACCTATCGACGTCGCCTTTGGAATTGGTTGGAGATGAAGTTGAACCTATAACCACAACTAAGTATGCAGAAGAAATGCAAGAGAGATTACGTAAGGTATATGACACAGCAACAAGAAACATCTTTGCTGCCCAGAAACGACAAAAGACACACTACGATCAGAAAGTAAAAGGAGCTGTGCTGAAACCGGGAGATAGAGTTTTAGTCAAGACTCTAGATTTTGATGGAAAGCACAAGTTAGCAGATAGGTGGGAAGATGACCCGTACCGTATAATTAGTCAGCCTAATTATGGAATCCCAGTGTACGTGGTGCAGAAAGAAAACAAGGAAGGAAGAAAGAGGACTCTACATAGGAATCTGTTCTTACCTATTGGAGATCTGCCCAAAGATATTATTGATAAAGAAAAGAAACGTCCTGCGCCCAGGCAAAGAAGAAATAAGCAGCCCGAGGAACCGACGAAATCTGAAGGGAACAGTGAGAACAGGACCACTGATGAAGTATCAGATGAGGAGTCGGAGCAGGAGTATGGATATTGGATACTTGATAAGAATAAACAGGACAACACTAACAGTGATGTACCAGTTGTGGACCTACAAGAAGAAGGAACTCTTGGTTTCACTGGTGACGGCCATGATGGAGCTGAGAGTAGTGATCAGCAGGGAACTGGTTTAGGAGGGGACGCTCTTCCTGTGGACATTATTACAGCTGCAGAACCAAACCCTGTGAGTGATGAGGAACCTGAAGAAGCGACTGCTCAGACTACAGAAGAACACACTTCTATTGATCAAGATGAGAGTGCGCCAACAGACTTATCACTAGAAGAGGCAGACGAACCCACCATAGCTCCGGAACAACAACGAAGGAGAAGACGTATACTACCGACACCACCACGCGACCCACCAGTATCAACTAGACCTCAGAGAGAAAGGAAACCACCGAAATACCTGGATGACTATGTTTTATCCAAGCAGGCTACTACTATCCAACAGCCGGACTGGTTAATGAGGATTCACTGGTTGGAGTCTGAAGCAAGAAAAGGAAGATTTAAAGGCTTAGAGATGGAGTTGTCAAGAACCATCCTTGACATCATGCGAACTGGTTAATGGCTTGCCGAGGACGTCAACCTTCAGTGAAGGGGGAAAAAGACGGGAATGCCGTGGAAGTCATTTTCCTACAGCGGGGAGAATGTAGCAGAGTGATTTTTATGATCATTTTGTATATTGTAAAAATCATCTATTTAATTACTATATTAATTATAAAAGCTTAATTACATATTTTGAATAGTGTATATTCAGTTTAAATTATTACTTACAAACCTTACTTTTATGTATAGTAATATTCACGTTATTTTTATGAATATTCATTAGGAATTTACTTGAATCATTGTATTTGATTGGTTGTTTATATTTCGCGGTCAAGTTTAATTTCCTTTGTTTTCTACCTGTACTTATCCACGGACGATAGCCATGACAGTCTATTGAATTTATATCTGTTTTGACCACATATAGTTTACCTGTAAACCTTATATTTTGGACAACATTATTATAGAATACTGTAAGTTACTTCTTTATTAACATTATTTATATTTTTCACGTAAATGATATTCTAGTAAAGTTTCTATTTTGCTTTGTAACGTTCTCCTCATATTGAATGTATATAACACAAGTACACAAGATGTACGAGAGAGTATTTCATTAAGCTAGAAGTATATGATTTTATAAT
>CM034351.1:117751054-117807635 GCA_019925275.1 Mytilus edulis
TCAGTTGATATAGATGACAGACCTACATATAGAGATATGTGATACTAAGAAAAGAATATATATGTTTTCACATCATTCCTTTAGGTTCCTCTCGATAAAATTGATGATTCAGAGTCGTATCTTAGTAGATGTTATGTTGGTTAAACTATGTCCTGGTAGTACCAATATACTCTAAAAAAAAAAATGTTTTTGAACGTTTCTTTTTTTTAAATTTTTCCTGTATAAGTCAGTATGTAAATATACCAAAGAGAAATGTGATGAAGTTAAGGGCATATCCAACAGTTTCAGGGCCTGATGAGGGGAGGTAATAACAAACGTAACCGTCGTCTATTGTTCCCCGTAATTTCACGGTGTTTCAACGACGTCATAATGGCCGTCTGGAAAGGGCGGTTTCTTTCCTCAAAGGAAAGGGCACGGCGGGAATCGGCAAAAATCTCATACAGAATATTAACAGAACTAGAACTCAAAACTTAAAAGATATCTTTGTCCTTTTTGTCTATTACTTTGTCCTTTTTGTCTATTATAAAAGAACTACAATTATCTTAATCATTACTAGACCATACTCACTTAAGTTTCCGTTTTATGAAAATTATCTTCAATACAGTAGAAAGGAAATGCGTAATGATTTATTATTGTATAGCAATATAATATTTCCAACAGAAAGTAACCAAAAGTTAGCGTGCAATAAATTCTAATATTGCACTAGTGCAATAAATCATCAAAATTCATGACGTCATCAACGACAAAATCTTAGTTTAAACCATTTTTTACTTTCAAATATTATATTGCTATACAATAAAAGGGTTATTGCATGAATATTGGGGAATATTGTCCCTCGTAGAACATATATTGCACTCGCAAGCTCGTGCAATATAAAATTCTACTCGGGACAATATTCCCCAATATTCATGCAATAACCCTATAGTATTGCATTAGAATGCAACACAAATTGTAATTATTTCTTTACCAAACTTTTCCGAGAGATTGTCATTCAGGATAAAAAAAAAAAACTCAAAGTTTGGTTTTACTTGAGAAAGATGAAAAAAAAATGGTTTCTTGAGAAAAATAAAATACGGCGTAAAACTAACATTTATCATGCATCTAGCTTTGCGTTGAAGTGCTAATATATTTACAGTACTCTTTAAATAAATACGACCTTTAACCGGAAAACAATGTAAAACAAAAGATGACACAGTAATAAAAAAACATTGAACTAGGAAAACATTGTAATATATACACTGACATACAAGTGGAAAATATCTGACGATGTTGGTGTTTACTTATGTATGAGGGAATAAATATAATTTAACAAACAAAAAACCAGTGTAGGTCTTGACTAATTAGACACGCCCTCTTAAGTCAGCGAGTCCATAACAGGATTGGAAAAAAACAGCCATCGAAATACCATAATTCGAAATTGGGGGGTGGGGGGCTAATAGCTTAAGTCAAGATTTTGATCATTATTCAACTTTATCTAGTATGGCATACATTTTACCGCTAGTACACTCTTTATATCTTGATAATGTACATTTATCAATCATTTACTTCAGATCCATTCTCGCCTCGTCGTAAATATGCGTGAGATATTTGCCACTGGAGCACGGGAGCAATCAATTCATCAGTTTCATATAGTGATGCATAATCATTAGTTCTCAACTGATAAGTGTCTCAAACAGTACTCCAGTTTTGGTATTTTATTTTTATTTTATATCTTATTTCTAAACGAAAATTTTAGAATTTCTTTCCGCCTCTTTCTCTTTGAATTCATTTGTTTGAATAATCAATGTCTACATCAGTGGTTACATTGTATGCAGCCAAACTATGTAGAGGGAAGTAGAACAGAAAACAATTTTCATTGTGTATATATGCAATAACTCATATATTGAAGCGTTATACCACGGCAGTCAGGCTCGTTTATGTGGAAAAATTACCGTGTCAATTTCATATACTTATATATTGTAAATATGTGATAAAAGCAAAAACACACGAAAAAAATGGCCACAATTTATAATAACATTTAACATTTTTCGGCCGTTTCGTTTATTCTCCAAGTTAATGTCTTACTGAACTGTTTTGTTAATCAAAGTATTTTTTTCATCTACAACTGCAAAAGATGCGACTTATTTGAAGATTCATGTGACCTTTGTTGTTGTTTATAGATTTTATTCGAAGTTCGTATATCGCTTCAACCATTTATTTAGATGGTATTTTAACGTATAGATAGCGCGAAACTCTCCTTACTCTATGCGTCTGATATTACGACATTTTTATTTCGACTAAACGAGGGTGCAAATTTATACATCTGAGATATATACACGTAACTGTTGGACGAGAGCAGTCCAGAGATGTGAATATTTCTATACCCAATCAATCCTTTTTTTATGAAAAAGATTTTAAAGGTATACATTAATACGACAGCAACCCAACGACACATATAATTCAAAACACTAAGAGTCAACATACAGATTTTTTTTATAGCTAGAAGCCTGTAAAGAAAGAAAAAACAAAACTGCAACATGAATATATAATATAGAGTCGGAGAGAATTTAGACAAGTGTTTGGTTGCAAAATTTCACATGCTCTTTATTGATTTCGATATGTGAAATTATATAGACAGTGTAATATTAATCAGTGTAAGAAAAACACTTCTTTGTAAAGTAACGGTAAAATAAATAATGATTATGGATGACGGACGTCAAGTGGCATATAAAATGAATAATCAGAACAAAAACATCAAATGTAAATATAATATGGAAATAAACCCTGCTTTGTACTATAGACCGACACACAGAAACGGATTTCTAACGTGTAATTCGTTTGTTTTAAAAGAGGGATGAAATACCGTATACCAGAGACGGGGACTATTTTAATAGTTTGTAATTCCATGGTTTGCTAACCCGAATAATTCAGTCCCTCCCCGTAATCGATCTCTCCTACTTGTAATCTTAGATCAGCGGAATATAACGACTGAATTATTCGGATTAATTGTTTGCATGTTTCACAATTTTGACGAACACAATAGTAAAGCTAACTGAATTATTATCTCGTACAGATACTGGTCCATTATAAATAAGAAGATGCGATATGAGTGCTATCGAGACAACTATCCAACAAAGTCACAGTCTGCAACACCGTCGCACTGCCTTTGAAAAATTAGCGGGAAAATATAACGTCCCGAAACGTCTTAACTTTTGGCGCAATTTGTGAGGCTTACGGAAGGGATAGAGTAAACAATATTATATTACTGGATTTTTCTCAAAAACGAGTATGGTGACAAATATTTTTCAAAACGTTATGACGTTCCATTTTTTTCAAACAATAACATATCTTACTTTGGTCAAATCGACACCGTTAGAAATATTTTTAAAAATCTAAAATGTGCATTTCAAATGTACATTTCTTGCCATTTTGGGGGATAACCATGACGTTTTTGGCTTTATTTGAGTAAGAATTAATTCTTTAAATGGTAAAGTTAGATTTTTCTAACCATCTTGAACTATGTTGCTTCAATTTGAGCCCCATTATATAAGTATATGTTGATTAAAAAATCATATTTATTTTTTTTAAATAAAAAACCGTTTGTTTCTTCAAAATTGCAAAAATGTCCAATTTTCAGAAGTATTTTTTGCAAAAACGAAATCGACAACAAATATTTTTTTTGGCAAAATTTTATTCTCTGTCAATTGAAGAATGAAATATCTTTACGGGAAAAAATTCTCACCGTCAAAAATAAACTGTTGGATATGCCCTTAAATTATTCAAATTATAATCCGCTCTATGGAGTTTTAATCGAGGCTTTGCTTTCGCGTCAATCGAAATTTTCACTGATTTTTTTAATTCCTTAGTTGGGGTAAAACAAGGGTGTATTTAAGTCCTACATTGTTTTCTTTATATATTAATGATTTACCATCTATTTTTGACTCCACATGTGAACAATCCAAGTTAAATGATAATGATATATCATGTCTGTTATACGCTGATGATTTAGTCCTTATTTCTGAATCTGCTAATGGCTTACAAAAATGCCTCGACAAGCTTAGTTTATATTTCACAAGTTGGGATTTAACGGTAAATCTTGACAAAACCAAAGTTATGATTTTTAACAAATCAGGTAAAAAACTTACAAAAGACAAGTTTGTTTTTATTGATAATATTTTGAAACACTGTACAGAATATAAATATATAGATATACTGTTTAAACCATCTGGTAGTTTTACAGAAGCAGTGAGACCTCTTTGTAAAAAAGCCTCAAAAGCTATATTTTGTATTAGAAAACTGTTATTTTCTGAAGATATCAATGTTTTACCTCACATAAAGCTTTTTGATGCTTGTGTTAAGCCTATACTTCTTTATTGTAGTGAAGTTTGGTCTCTTTATATGATAAAAGATATTACAAATCTAGAGTCAAAATATTGGTCATTGGCTACCATCAAAGTTCAAATTAAATTTGCAAAAAAATTCTGTTACGACTAGCGGTAACTTATCCACTCTTAATTCAAAATTTATGACGCTTGTGAAATTAGGAGCCATAGCTATTCAAACAGGCAAATGCTCCTTGTGTAACTTATATAATACGAATATACTTATGCATTTTATACTTTGCTGTGCATCTCTTTTACAAATTCGGACAGAAATGTTCTACACTTAGTTTTCTCGTTTGAATTTTTTTACATGGTCTTATCGGGGCCTATTATAGCTGACTATGCGGTATGGGCTTTGCTCATTGTTGAAGGCCGTAGGGTGACCTATAGTTGTTAATGTCTGTGTTATTTTGGTCTTTTGTGGATAGTTGTCTCATTGGCAATCATACCACATCTTCTTTTTTTATACAAAATTGTCGATATTCTTGACGTAGAAGATTCCGTTCGTTTCTTTAATCAAGATGATGACGAAATTGTCGAGTCGTTACTTGGAAGTATGAATCATACCATGCAAACTGTAAATGCTTATGTATGGAGCCTCTTGATGTGCCACATGGCAGATTATATGTATAAACTATATCAGGTCTTCAATTATGATCTTTATAGTCTCATATTTGATCTTAACTAATATTGTTCTTGTATGAAATTGGTGAATTATAGACGTTTTGTTTCCGACTCTATTTCATATAGTTATGTAACTACCTATGGACTTTTTTTTATTGCTGTTTATATACTTTGATGTTGTTTAGAATATATATGTAAATATGTAAGTGTTATGTTCTTGAATCTGTTCTTATAATATAAGTTGTGACATCTTCATATATATGGAGGAAATAAAGATAATCAATCAATCAATCAATTAAAATGCGTTTATTATATGCAATTCATACCGAAATTAATGATAGATATCTTAATTATTGGAAAGAAAATATATTTTGTGATAATAAATCAGTACACGGTAATAAGCTGAGAACATATAGACAGCTTAAAGAAAATTATAAATTGGAAACCTATTTATTGTTAAATATAGACAGAAAAGTAATAGGGCATTTTGCTAAAATTCGCATTAGTAATAGTGTTCTTAGAATTGAACAAAGGCGTCACACTAAAACCCCTGTAGAAGAAAGAATTTGTCATTTATGTCTCTCAGAAGTAGAAGATGAATTTCATTTCACTTTAAAATGTACAAAACTAAATATAATTAGAGACCAATTGTTTTCCAAAATTAGTGAAATAGTTCTCTCTTTTTTAAATATGACTAATGAAACAAGATTTAATTTTTTGTATACGTGTGGTAAGACTGATATAATTAGAATTGTTGTTAAATTTATAAGCGATATGTATATTTCTAGAAATGCTTTATTAAGTACTAAATAACTTTGTGGTACCACCTCCTCGTATATATATATACAATGTTTATGAATTTGGTATGATATATATGTCTGTATGTTTGTCATGTTTGTGTAAACCAATGTGTATTGTCTTGGTATCAATCCTGTGATTTTGGATTTCAAACCAATAAAAAGTACTTACTTACTTACTTACGCAGTCGGCATTTTAATTGTGCTTAAACAATCTTTCATTTGCGCCACACACCTATTTCGTTTGTGTCAAAAATAAAACATTTCATTTGCCCCAATATTATATTAAATAGTTCCTCCGTTATTTTAATAAAATCACCGTATCAAATGTATAATATTTTAGAACTTCAAACTATCCATGATATAGACATGAGTAATGTAACATTCTCACGCAGTGTATTGATAAGCCTTTATAATTGAATAAAGTAACATTTATTTAAGTGGAAATTGTTTTAACGAATTATGCTCCAAATACAAATTGTTTGCTAGACTCTCTTTGTGGTAAAAGTAAGATAACTCTGATTAATTTTACCAACACTTTTTTATTATGGGGAGATAATCTAATTCGATTTTCATAAATAGAATTTGTTCAAAAAGTGCAAACGCTTTTTGTACGTGGAGGTTATGTAGGACTCTAAAGTGCGATGGTACTCTCAAGTACGATGGCCACGCTAAAGTGCGTTGGTCTACGCTTAAGTACGATGGTATATCACGCTAAAGTGCGATGGACCAATATGATAAGGTTAAAAAGATAAAAATACATGGATTTAAAAAATAGTCTTTTTGCAAAAGCTAGTATGCTAAGGTATAACAAATGTGATAGGCTTTATGATTTTTCGGTAAGCTAAAGTGATAGTTTCTAAATTTAAAAGACCGACCACATTGTCTGAATAAGTAACATTTATTTGTACAAGGCGTTTAGCTTTAATCTGAAATGCGAGAAAAGAGCGATATTCGTCGAACTTTCTCTTTTCCGTAAAAAAAATCGATAATATTTTAACGGGAACCGCAATGAAAACTGCAACGTAAACAATGATTTCAGTGCATCCGTTCGCTTCCAATAGAAGCAGGATATACGATACATATGCGTATACTGTTTTGTATCCATAAAGTAAAATGGTCGACTGCAGGACACACGTCATCTTCCAGCATCCAAATAAAATCATCACAATTGCTTCAGCCGATCGACGAAACACGGTTTGGTCATAAATTAAGTCATGGACATTTAGTTTATAGGTTGTCAATCAATTATTCTTAATTTATCTTCCGGCATATTCATTTTTGGTTTGTATAAACGACTGTTAATATCATAATCCAAGTACAATTCTTACGTCTATACTCTCGCGGACCATCGGACTTTAGAGTATTGAGAAATCGCACTTTAGCGTATGGAGAAATCGCACTTTAGCGTATACAATCGCACTTTAGCGTGAACATCGTACTTTAGCGTCCCCATCGCACTTTAGAGTCCTACATATATATCTTGTGTTAGTGTTGGGAGAGTGTGGCATATCTTACAGGTTGTAAAAAAAAAAAAAAAGGAAGGGTTCTAACAGAAAGATTTTGAAAGCAGATAATATTGTGCACCTTATAATGAGCATGACCTTAACAGATGACAATTCAAATAAAAAACAATACAGACTAGAAATCAGGCGTAGGTACATTAATTCACTCATAGACAAGCGGATGTATTCTAGTCATATACAAAATGCTTAAGTTATATACATACCAGAAAACAGTGAAAATAACAATGTTTAACCTAAAATTAGTCCGAATTCAACGCCTTTTTTGTTAGCCTTCATTAAAAACGCTCAAAGCCAAATCATTAATGTTCAAAAATCAAAGTAGCGACAAATGCGAAATACGACCAAAGGGGCCTCACATAATGACAAAATTCATCTTGAACAACTATATGTTTCCGTACGGACTTCAACAATGAGCGAAAATCCATATCGCATGGTCAGTTATAAAAGGCTGCGAAATGGCAAACGTAAAACAATTCAAACGATAAAACTAAATGTCTTATTTGTGTATAAAAAAACAACGAAAGAAATATACATATAGTAAAAAAAAACGACAACCACTGAATTGCAGGCTTTTGACTTTGGGTAGGCACATGGAGAATTTGGCAGGGTTAAATATGTATAAGTTGGCGCCCAACCCTCCCCTTACTTTGGCCATCGTCGTCACAGTATAACATATGACCAAACTATACTAAGAAATTAGTTGAAAAGGGCTTGACTCATCTATACAAGTACAAAAACAAGTACAAAAACAAACTACTATTAAAATCAAATCGCTTAATGTCAAGGTCAAGTGAGAATTAAGATTTTAATAGGTCGTTTGTTTTATCAGTAAGTATCTGTTCCGACAGAATTTCCTTACCATTACGTCATAATGTAAAATTTTAAAGTAAATAACGTATTTCTGATTAAACATTAGATACATAAAATATATGACACATGATGCAAGTATTAGTAAAATATATCAGTGTTCGTATTGATTGTTCCGACATATTCAAGGTAATGTAAATAAAACTGATGATATTGGATATTTGTTAGAATATAAACAAGTAAGGTCGTGTTGTCTACTACTTCTACTCCTACCATTTTGCGGCCACCATCAATAAACTGAATATTTATGTTGTCTTATAACCGACATATAAGGTAGTTGGGTAATAGATGATAACTCACACTCCCTGTACACCTTATGTATTTTTCTTTTAATCAAATATTATGTATGAGATAAGATAAGATAAGATATATTGTATTGTATTTAGTGGACCCATTACAGGCATAATCAGTACATTGGGGTTTTTTTTTATCACACAATTGCAACATATAATGGCCTCGGATGTCTGTAATGGCCCTCGGCGTTGCCTCGGGCCATTACAGACTTCCTCGACTATTATTACAGACCTTGGACATATAACAAGGCTATTATAAAAACATCCATTCATTAATACTATATTAATCAACCAAAGAAGCTTTCATTAATAAGAAAAATCAAAAACTATTTATGGCGCGGCAGTAAAAAAAACACATCGTTTGTAGCTGCAGTTATGAATCTTAAGGACTATTTTATTAAAAAAAAACTTAATTTCATGGGAAACTATTGGAGTGTTCGCTAGCTAGCTAGATAACCAGGTTTAACCCAAGATTTTCCGGTAAATGCCCGTAACAAGTCAGGAATATGACAGCTGTTTTCCATTCAATCAGTTTCTCATTTGCTAACAAATAAAGCAATAAGCATAACTAAATACTAAAATAAAGCAATTGGCATAGCCTTAAACTTAAATAATATATATTTTTCTTAGTTGCATATATATTCAAATAAAATGTATGAGCCTATAGATATATATCCCTATCATTATGCTTCTTTGTTCAAACAAATGGACAGCAATTAAGATAGACCTATTTGGGGTATTGTATGATGTGATTAGGGCAGAATGAAAGTCTTCTACCATCTTTGAGTCTCATAAGATTTCATTTTTCAACGAATTATGATTCAATACATTTCTCTAATATTTACACGATATTATTGTAATCTTAGTCATCCGAAGTTGTAATCTAATTTCAAGATATGCATCATTATTTCTGAAACTGATAAAATTCTAGTATACTAACAATAAAATACAGATATTCGGTTGTTCTGACCATCATATCAGAAATGTATGCGTACATGTACGGATCATCAAATACAATACCTCCGTATACGGTTTTAAGGGTTTGTGTTCTGATCAACCGTAGCAGCTAAACAGGTGTACTGATTAACACATACAGGCATACAGGTGTGCAAACCATCAAATATAGCCAGACGTGTCTACTGACCAATAAATACTGCTTTGCATGCGCATGCATAGTACTAACCAACAATTGAAGATGTATATCATTAGCAAACAATAAAAGTCGATTGCAGTGATTCTAATATACAGACCTCATACCGATTTAAACCCAAAAAAATGTTGCTGCATATTAGTCACAGCTGTTAGTTTCCGATTTTAGAAGTTAAGAAGCACTTGAAGAATATTTTATGAAGATTATATTTGGCACGAATTGTAAATTTAAACTGCAGTTTTTACAAATTAATTGAATTCAGGAAAGTAAATTTCAAAATTTTAAAAACTTACTTCAGTCGTGTGTCATAATGGTTTGAGTTATAGAGTCATTTCAATTAATATTTTATAGTGTACTTCTACATTGCAATGTTACACCATTACTTTGTTAGGGTTAAGATTGGTGTCTGTTTAAACCCACAGCATTTGTTTGTACCTAAGTCAGGAACCTGGTGTTCAGTGGTTGTCGTTTGTTGAAGTTGTTCATAAGTAATTCTCGTTTCTAGTTTGTTTTTGTAAACATTAGAACGTTGGTTTTCATGTTTGAATAGTGTTAAACTAGTTATTTTAAGTCCCATTATAGCTTGCTGATGTGAGACAAGGCTCCGTGTTGTACTACAATTGTTTATTTTCTAATATTTGTGACTTAGATGGAGTCATCTCATTGGCACTCATACCACATGTTTTACATCTATATATTGTGTTTAAACTCCCTGTGCTTATTTTTGTCCATATTTTTAAACCATCATTAATTTCTTCGTTAATCAATTTTCATTCTCGAAACATGGTTAACATCAGAATCAGTACAGGGTTTTGCTCATGTATGCTTTTAATTTCTCACTTAATATCTGTTTCACAGATGACAACGGATATGTTCCAAATGGTATCTGTTCCCCGAATGTCACCTAGCGAATAAGACTTATCAGCTGTTTTGTACTAATATAATCGACAATACGGGTGCCACATGTGGGGCAGGACTTGTTTCCCTTCTGAGACACCTGTGATAACCACAAGATTTTAGTTTGTTTGCTTGTCTTAAGTTTTTTATGTTGTGTCTTTTGTACTATTGTTTGTCTACTGATCATTTCCTTTCTAGACATGGTGCTTCAATGACTCATTGGTACCTTTCGTCCCTTTTTCTTCAATATCACAGATAAAATTAAGTAGATTAAATATCTAGCACATTGTGGTAGAAAACAATTAATGTATTCGAATCATTTTAACCAAAACAACAACACATACTAATATATTTTGAAACAGACAAAAAAGAATTTTATAGTTTTATTTTTGTACAACAATGAACTTTATAAAAATGATAGAAAAATAGTTTGAATCTAACAATGATACAAACGGATGCTGTTTGTACATAAAATATAACATAACAATTAGTTGAAGTTCTGAGCAGTTTAAAAGCACTTTCTGTGGACAATGGATGGACCTGCCTCGTCGTATTCCTGTTTGCTTATCCACATCTGTTGGAAGGTTGAGAGTGAAGCTAAGATGGAACCACCGATCCATACGGAATATTTCCTTTCTGGTGGAGCAATAATCTTGATTTTCATTGTTGATGGAGCAAGTGCTGTGATTTCTTTCTGCATACGGTCGGCAATACCTGGGTACATGGTTGAACCACCAGATAATACGGTATTAGCGTACAAGTCTTTACGGATATCAACATCACATTTCATGATACTGTTGTATGTTGTTTCATGTAAACCTGATGATTCCATTCCCAAGAAAGATGGTTGTAACATGGCCTCTGGACACCTGAATCTTTCATTACCGATAGTGATAACCTGTCCGTCAGGTAATTCGTAGCTTTTTTCTAATGATGATGATGATGCAGCTGTGGACATTTCTTGTTCAAAGTCTAAAGCTACATAGCACAATTTTTCTTTAATGTCTCTAACGATTTCTCTTTCGGCTGTGGTTGTAAAAGAATATCCACGTTCTGTTAGAATTTTCATCAAATAGTCTGTGAGATCCCGTCCGGCAAGATCCAACCTCATAATAGCATGAGGAAGGGCATAACCTTCATAGATGGGTACTGTATGGGATACACCATCACCAGAGTCCAACACAATACCAGTTGTACGACCAGAAGCGTATAAAGACAAAACGGCCTGAATAGCAACGTACATAGCTGGGGAGTTGAAGGTTTCGAACATAATTTGGGTCATCTTTTCTCTGTTGGCTTTAGGGTTGAGTGGAGCCTCTGTAAGTAAAACGGGATGTTCTTCTGGTGCAACACGGAGTTCATTATAGAAAGTGTGATGCCAGATCTTCTCCATATCGTCCCAGTTTGTTACAATTCCGTGTTCAATAGGATATTTCAGTGTGAGAATTCCTCTTTTGCTCTGGGCTTCATCACCAACGTAGCTGTCTTTCTGTCCCATACCAACCATCACACCCTAAAGCAAAGACGTGTATAATAATATTAATTTAATTGGTCATATGATCCCTAAAATTCACAAAACAAATAAAGATAAAAAGTCAGAATGTGTATAAAAAAAAACAAATACAGAATACAGAAAAATGCGGTACCTTACAATAGAGAAAGGATACAAATACCTAAACAAAAAATTAAGAACACAGAAATTAAGAACCCCAATACAGATCATCTTTCATATTAACGTCGGTTAAAAGCTCAATATATCGTATGTTATGTCCTTGTGTGTATGCTCCCACGACTCTTAACCAAAGCATTTTTATTATAATACTCATAGCAGACTCATAGGCAGACTTCCTGGTATGTGTTAAACGTGTGAAGTTTTTTTTAAACTGGTAAATTTCCAACATACATATTTATATAAGAAGATATGGTACAAGTGTCAATGAGACATCTCTCAATCCAAGTCAGAGTTTGTAAAAGTAAACCATTATAGGTCGAAATAACTTGTCTACAAGTATGTACGTTTCATTTGAAGTTTTCCTTCCTGTGCGAGATTGCGATTCGCAGCGACACCCTTGTGTTTAAGCTTTTGATTTTTTAATTTTATTAGGGACTTTCTGTTTTAAGTTTTTAGTACTTTTGTGGTTTTCCTGTTGTTTTTTACACGATATTGCGATGACATTAAATTTCAGCACATATACGTATTACTAAATCGCAGAATATATTGTGTTTGTATTTTCTGCATTGGTGGTTATTGTGGATTTCTTTTGGAAAATGACTTGCTTTGTATATGATTCGACCATACACGGTCTGAAACTCAGAACTTTATCTTCCAGATGAAGCTATCTTGGGCCTTGTGTTTAGTAATATGCATAAACAATTGTAAAAGGTCAGGTCTAATCCGGCATGGTAAACAAAGCCTTTTTATGTTTGTATTTTTTGTTTTTATAAGTGGATCAAATTTTCATAATGTTCGCTTTATAATTGTTGTCCTCAGATGTTACTGGTGAAATTTGTTTATTGGTCTGTTTATAACACACTTGACCTAAACAGGAAATTGTCTCGGTGACGGTGTTCCCCGGATTGAACTAAATAGCGATAAGGTGTATTGAATGTCAGCAAACATGCCAGCAATCATTAGGTAATGTTTTAATCAATGAATTATCCTAACCATAGGCCAGTCCATTCAATCGGGTTCTATTGACTTCTTTTCCATTTATACGAAATAAAATTTTGTACGATAACAAATACGTTAAAATACTCCCACTCAAAGTAGAAATATTCAAGTCTTGTACTTATCGGGTCACACAAGAATTTACTGTCATTGTCACATGTGGTAACCATATAAGGCGTTGTTCCGCTGATTGCGTTTATAGTCAATGGTCAAAAAACACAATTTAAGCAATTTAAGTCGCTAATATTGAATTTCTGATATATGGACAAACAAAACTTAATAAAAACTCAAACAAAAGGAAATAGAAAGTGAATATTGATTTGCTGACAACACAGATTTGTTTGTCTATAAAAATCGTTAAATACATGGGCGTGACCAACGCTACTCGAGTATAAATCTTCTCCTAATATGGGCAAAAGCAACGTGTACCGGCATTTCACATTGTATTAAAACTAGGCGCTGCCTTTTTCGAATTTCTTGAGATTTTGTCTTGACACGTAATTAAGGCAATTGAAATAAGGGGTGGGTCCAGCCGTTTTTAAAAGGGGGTTCCGAACCCAGGATAAATGGGGGATAAGGGGTTCCAACTCAAATCTCCCTATTCAACTGCATTGATCGTCAAAAAGGGGGGTCAAACCACCGTAATCCCTCCATCCCCACCCCCAACACCCTGGATCCGCCACTAGATTTAGAAGATGATAAAAATACTTCATATAAAACAAAATATAATGTGAACGGCTGAACAGAACCAATTCCCATGTGTATACCGATAGCTTTACTATTCAATGACCCTTTTTATATGTGTACTTATTAATTTACATACCTGATGCCTGGGTCTTCCGACAATGGATGGAAATACAGCTCTTGGAGCATCATCTCCAGCAAATCCAGCTTTACACATTCCAGATCCATTGTCAATTACCAAAGCTGCTACATCATCGTCACACATTTTGAATTTGTTTAATTTTCTAAGCCGGTTACAACCTTTCTATTCCTCTTACAACTAATGACTGGGAAGACTTTAAAATCCACACTTGTTTTATTCAACGGACTTCCTCGTTTTGCACCTTGGGAAAAAAGCGATTTATATTACCATATATGGCGATAAGAAATGAATCATTTGCATATGAATATGGTAAAAGCTTTCCATTTAATAGCGTGTTTACGTTAAGTTTACTGTGTATTAAAGCATTCTGACCTCACCTTTTATTATAGATCACAGGTAATTTTACATTCGTTAGTATTGTATTTGATGTGAAACCTCCAGGTATATAAACGTTTTTTACTTAACAAATAGTATGCATTCTTATAATGGGAGTGCACACAAGTTTAAGTTACACATAAATAAAATATGGATTTTTTAAATTACATCCAAACGACGATACACAATTCAAATACAACATAACAAAGGGAGTTTCCTTTTAAAATCCCGTTCTTTTATTTTTCCTTCCTTTTAAAAATTTAAATAGGTTGATTAATTTACTTGTGAATTTAGAATGTAACATTTGAAATGTGCCCATGTTTTATAAGACATTCATGCTATTATCACAAAAGTATACGTAGTATAAAAGGAACGTTAAAATAGCAGTTGAGAAACCGGCGATTCTTCGAAGAGAAAACCTTGTGAAGCGGAAGAATGGAAGGAACATCACTTGACCGAAAGTCGATACTGGAAGTAAATGGAATTAAATGGAGCGGAATTCAGATTTTTTTCGAACGGGATTTAGAATGAATGTCTCGCTTGTTTTTATCCTTCTAAAGTATGGACTTTTTTGGTGCAAAATGTTTCAAGAAATTGATGTGAAAATGTCGGTTCATCACACTAATGGCTTTTGAATCAATGAAAATGTCGGAAGTCACTTCCTTAAGCAAAACGAAAATGTCTTATATGAAGCAAAAACGAAAATGTAGAATTGCACTTCTGCAAAATGAAAATTTAGAAGCTACAAAATATCAGATAATTACGCTGAAGAAGCAATTATTTTTTTGTTGAAAAGTATACAGAATTAAAATATCATTTGTATTCATATATTTGAGCAGTCGGTTTGGTATCGGATAAGTGAAAATTCTTCCCAAAAATGTTATACGAATTTAAAAGTAAGATTATTATTTGCCGTTCATTTTTGTGCTCAAACATTTGAAAAACACTTTTTAAGAACATTTGTTTATATTTATTTTAAGGCTTATCAAAGGTATCTGCTGTTTACTTCACTGACATGGTAGCAGCAGTTTAGTTTTTTGTCATCTAAATATCAAAAGTGATTCTTAAAGCACGATTAAGCTATCTGTTTTATTTCTATCCAGAGTATTTTTTTTCAAATCTCAATTCCTTTCTGTGGAAAATCCGTATATAGAACATTTGTTTCATAGCAAAATTTGCCAAAAGCTCCCTGTCCCCCCCTCCCTAAATCTGCATCTGCGGTACATGTTTTCTAACCATAGTGGCGTTCTGCATAACAATATCAAGAACTATTCGTCCTCGGTCATATTTTGAAAACAAAACTTTTACCAGATTTTAAATGTTTACAGATTTAAAACTTTTTTTCTGGTTTATTTAGAAAGGACCACTACTTATCTATATTACATCATTAATTTGAACGTCTAGTGAGACGTTTAAAATCGTTTACATGCTATACGGTTTCAAAATCATGAAACTAAGGGTGCATTTCTTTCTAACACAAACGATGCAAACGACTAAGTGCGCACATGTTTTGATAATTTGTTTCTAACATTACGTTTGCAAAGTTTACATAAACTTTGACAAACTATGCAACCGCTAAAGATGCGTCTACAGTTTGTCGTTCGTCGTTTGTTAGTACAAACGCTACATTTTTTTCTAACTTGAACTTGATAAAACGATATATTTTTTCTACGTTTGTAAAAAAATCTGTTTACCAACAACATGTGCATGCATAATTGAAAGTTCAAACAGGGTCAGTAAAGACTTATTAAACGTTATATTTGTGTCTACTTTCGTAGCGTTTAGAAAACACCAACAAACGCCACACAACGTTTACAAAATTTTGGTTAGAAAGAAATGCAGCCTTAATTTTATTATTTGCTTGATTAAAATTTAAATAAAATTGAGAATGGAAATGGGGAATGTGCCAAAGAGACAACAACCCGACCATAGAAAAAAACTACAGCAGAAGGTCACCAACAGGTCTTAATCTAGTATATTATAAGACCATAAACCTGAAGCACGGAGAGGCACTCTACTGCCTCCACACGGCACTAAAGACAAACTCTGTAAAAAATATTCCTAAAGTAATGAACTAGAGCAGTTCTCGCTCGGACACACACTCCATCAATGTAGCGAGAAATTCCCGCAGCCGGAGGCGTCCTTCAACTGGCCCCTAAACAAATATATACTAGTTCAGTGATAATGAACGCCATACTAATTTCCAAATTGTACACAAGAAACTAAAATAAAAATAATACAAGACTAAACAAATATATACTAGTTCAGTGATAATGAACGCCATACTAATTTCCAAATTGTACACAAGAAACTAAAATAAAAATAATACAAGACTAACAAAGGCCAGAGGCTCCTGACTTTGGACAGGCGCAAAAATGTGGCGGGGTTAAACATGTTTGTGAGATCTCAATCCTCCCCCTATACCTCTAGCCAATGTAGAAAAGTAAACGCATAACAATACGCACATTAAAATTCAGTTCAAGAGACGTCCGAGTCTGATGTCAGAAGATATAACCAAAGAAAATAAACAAAATGACAATAATACATAAATAACAACAGACTACTAGCAGTTCACTGACATGCCAGCTCCAGACTTCAATTAAACTGACTGAAAGATTATGATTTCATCATATGAACATCAGGCACAATCCTTCCCGTTAGGGGTTTAGTATCATACCATCATAACATATATGAGAAGAACATAACCCGTGTCATGCCAACAACTGGTTTTTGAATAAATGTGTTTAGTTCCGATGCAAAGACCCTATAACACAGTGTAGATACTATTCTGTACGCTATCCGGAAGTCGCGATTTTCGAAGCGATGATTTCCAACCGGCTAACAGGACGGTTTTGCCTACGGTAACTTTTCTCATCATTTGTTTACTCCTATATCTACAAAGTGCTTTGAACATCTTCAAGGTATATATAGCATCATAAATATGAGTTACTGTAACAAAAACATGCATTAGAATATAAAATATACGTGTGCATCACATCAACTTGGTAGAAAAAAGTGAAATCGATGGACAATTTTGCTCTCGTAGTACAAAGCAAATAATCTTTTATTGCAAATATTTGCATCAGTTTACAGTTAAATATATACTGTTTCAATATTCTTTTCGTATTTAAGTAGAATATTCGTATTTCCCATAAAAAATATGTTTTCCTTGAGGATCCCAAAATAAATTACTGTACGATCAGTCTAGAACTGACTGTATTCTAGAAGCGATTTCAGATTTTTTGACTGTATGACCAGTCGTGATTTTGAAGAAAAAACAACAGCAATTTGAAGGTATATACGTGTATATGTGATATTATGAACTATCCAGGGAACTATAACGTGTAATTACTTTCATCAGACAATACAAATATATTTCTGATGAATTTTTTAGATGGCAAAATAATTGTATTTTTGTTACATCAGTCTTATTTAAAATCAAATGCCTAAAATGTAATACATGATTCGCTTGTGGACTTTGTAATAGTGTATCGTTACAGTTATCTGTTTATAGCTATTACATTTTTAAAGATTATTTACACCGTCCTCCGTTGACCAATTGATGATAACATAAATCAAGCTTGTCGCTTTTAAAATAACAAAAAATGGATAAAGACAGCTTTGCGTAGGGGGTTAATTCATGTGATATAATTTTGGTAAGTTTACAGAAATAGAAGGTCCATAATGCATTAATCGAGTACAAATGGAGCAATTTCAGAAAACTTTAATGATTGGTTTAGGAGGTGTTGGAAATACCTGATGGGTGCCCCCATATAATGCAATGTTCAAGTCCGTATCTTATATAAAGTAACCCCATAAAAGATTTTTACTAAAATTCGAAATAGACGGTGCACAATACAGTCATTATCATTTATGATAAGGAATCCGAATAAGATTAATTAATAGTTATATCAGTGACGGATTAAAAAAAGGGGGATCCGGCAGTTTGAAACCCTTTTTTAACTATCAATGCATTTGTATGGGAACATAAATAAATTATATTTGAAATTCCCTTTTCTCCTGGATTGGACCCCCTCTCCATTTAATGAATGGCTATTATCTATTTTGAATTTATTGAACTATAAAACTAATTTTTGACTCTTCACATTGAATAATCCGCGAAGTGTAAAATGTGAAGAGTCGAAAATTAGTTTTATGGTTCAATAAAATCAAAATAAATTATTGCCATTCATTATAAAAAAATTTCTATCAAAAATAAGAACTTTTTATATTATTTATATTAACAATAACAACGTACACACATGTTGGCGTATGAATACACACCGTCAGAGTGGGCGTGTCGCCATCAAAATTGACAACATTGAAAATAAAACTAATAATTTTAACCAATCAGAAAACAGTAAATATTTATTTAAAAATGGCCGGAACCCCCAATGTATTTAAAGTGGTTTATGAGGAGATGCGCTTACAAAACCGGCGGAACATATTGTACCGGTCGAACGGACGAACGGAAAGACGGACTTCTTCATCACTTTAACCCCCCGCTTGACAAAGTGGTACATACAATTGAGTGTCAAAGAGACAGCTCTACATCTTAAACAAAGTGAAGGAACTGTGATCAATTATAAGCTACAGTACGGCCTCGAATGTGTGTAAATACATGCATTTTTATATAACAACTAAATCTGTGTGTTTGTACAATTTTAAGTATAACGGAGGACATTTCTGAAACTTATATACTAGTATACATCAAACCTTCCTCTTATTTTAGCCGCATTTAAACATCCTTATACTTAATGTAGTAAGTCGAGTACACCCTATTAAGCTAAAATATGTTTCAGGATGTGAATGTATTGAAAGATATTTGTGTTATTTAGAAAAATGCCATCTTCTAATGTATCGTAAATAACTTTGAAATCACAACTAGAATACAGTGACATAAAGACTGATCATATACAGTTTTAAAATATACAAGCGAGACTGATCGTACAGTGAGAAATTCAAACAAGTGTAATTTTCTTATTTCTGGCTTCAAAGATCTGGTTGAAACTTTTACCACCACTTGAAATATACTTCATTTAGTTAATTAAGTCTGGATTTTACGTTAATTTGAACACTAAGAGGGTAAAAAGATTGTTTTTAGGTTCGCCGACTGATTTTTCTTATAGGCGAGTGATATGAGAGCAAAATTAACATTTTTAATGCACCTACCTAACACACGGCTAAATTATATATCACTGGAAAGCTAAGAATGTGTACTTTATAACTATCCCGGTCGTAAAAAGAAATTATGGTGCATTTTTTTTTAAATCGAGGTCAAAGGTCATAGGTGAAATTTCAATTCACGGATACTTCCAGTAGAAAAATGGAGTCAAAACAAATATAAAAATGAAACAATTTTATAGGAATGCTGTATTACTGTTGGGAATATATATTTCTATCATATTAGTATTAATTAATTTTGGTTGATTTTAACGGTAACGCATGTTACGTAACTTTTTCTCTCGGAATCTTTGAAAATCAACCAGTAAGTCACACAAATGTATCTGTAGTCGCCCTTGCATTATCTAAATCTTATAATACCCCCATATCATTTGATTGCACATATTTACAAACATATATCTGCAAATTTGATATAAATAATTCGAAACAAAATATTTGAAGCAAGGGGAAAATATAACATATGACGTATTTTTAATTGTTTAGAAAGTCCCATGATGAGCTGTACATTAAAATTGAGGAAGCGCATGGTCTCCTGTTAGTTTGAAAGCCTACCAACCACTTCAAGATCAGACAACCATAGGGCGGATTTTTTTTTATTATTGTAGTGCATAATGTGGAGTCTGGATCATAACCGCAATTTCATTTACCTCACTAAATCAGATATGACAAGAGTACTAACTAACATTACTAAAATGAGTAAAGTGCTACTAGTATATTTAAATCAACAAATTGACAATTTTAATATAAAACATCACAATGAAAATATGACCACTCATTGTACGTTAAACTGTGTTTGATTTTACTTTAGTCGGCCGCCGTGTATCTTGAGATATCTTATTAATCAAACAACACTTGACAAAGGAGTTTGTGCTTATTTTAAAATACGCTAGTGATGACCTTCGGGCTACTTTGGCACTACGTATTACTTTTTTATATCTTGTTTCACCGCTTCAAACGGAGGACAAGGTTATCCTAATATTGAACCTTTTATTTGGCTTTCTCATGTTAAAATCCCGTTAGCGTCTAACCTAAATGATCGAAACGCCGGACCAATGGGATGTAGGACCATTTAGGTGTCGGAATATTGCGATATCGGAATATTATAGCTTCATTTTAACTTGTAATCTCATCATTCTTATCGGTCAAAATATCCATACAAAGACAACTTCCTTGGCATGGGCATATACCAGTAAAGCAGAGGTTTTGCTCAAAGCGGACCCAAGATCTACTATATACAGATTGAATTAAAAATTGGAAATGGACATGCGGGATTTGTCAAAGAGACACCAACCCGTTCAAAAAGCAGACAACGACCGACGACCACCAATGGGTCATCAATGCAGCAAGAAACTCCCAAACCCGGAGGCGTTCTTCAGCTGGTCCCTAAACAAAAATGTACTAGTTTTGAAATGATAATGGACGTCATACTTAGCTTTGAAATATACTCAAGAAATTAAAACAAAAAATCAGACAAAAATTAAAAAAAGGCCAGAGGCTCCTGACTTGGGACAGGCGCAAAATTGCGGCGGGGTTAAATATGTTTTTGAAATCTCAACCCTCCCCATGCGTGAACAAATCAAATCTTTTAGAAAGTTGGATAACATCATATCGGACCGATGTTGCCTTTTAACCAACCAAGTCAACAGAGAATTTTTTTTCTGTAGTTAGGTCTACATTGTCTTGGATAAAATTTTGACCCCCAGAAGAAAAATAATGCCATGTAGAATGTATGCCCCATTTTCAATTTTTCTTATCTGTTGATCAGTCAAACTTGTTAATAGTTATCAAAGGTGTGTCCACAGATACGGTGCATTTGTAATGATAAATCTAAATGAAAAAGAGTTAAAAAGAATAAGACAAAATTATAGAGCTACTGTATACAATATTGGATGTACCTTGGCCTTGTCGAGGCTGTATACATGTACATTGTAACTATAAATTGACCATATATTTTTAGTATTTGTTGAAGTTCTCGGCGGCGATCCTCGGCATAAATTAAGTAATTAAAGTTGTTAACCAGAATACTTCCTTGTGTACAGGCACGTCATCTTTAATCGTCGAAATGTTAGTAAAAGCTGTTTTATGTTCAGAATAAAACAGCTCTTTACTTTCTGACTTCAAATTTTGTAGCAAATATTTAGCGATGCAAGCTCGATGGTATACAGATTTAATAGTAAAATTATCATGAGTTATTTTGTAGATCAGATCATTACGTCCACTTGTATTTTTGTCCATCTGATGAGTTAAGCTTTTTTCAACTGATTTTTATAGTTCGTTCTTATGTTGTACTGTTATACCACTGTCCCAGGTTAGGGGGAGGGTTTGGATCCCGCTAACATGTTAACACCGCCACATTATTTATGTATGTGCCTATCCCAAGTCAGGAGCCTGTAATTCAGTGGTTGTCGTTTGTTTATGTGTTACATATTTGTTTTTCGTTCATTTTTTTTTTACATAAATAAGGCCGTTAGTTTTCTCGTTTGAATTGTTTTACATTGTCTTATCGGGACCTTTTATAGCTGACTATGCGGTATGGGCTTTGCTCATTGTTGAAGACCGTGCGGTGACCTATAGTTGTTAATGTTTGTGTCATTTTGGTCTTTTGTGGATAGTTGTCTCATTGGCAATCATACCACATCTTCTTTTTATATATATTGTAGGAGATATATGTATTAACACTCAATACAGCTTGAGTTTGCTACTCAGAGGATACCTTATGAAGTTGTGTAACTTGCTTATAGGCTTTATACATTTGCAAAATATCAGACAAATCAGAATAAGTTGTAGATCTACTGCCCTCGTTGATATATGAGAAGAGACTGGTCGGTAGAATTAGTACATGTAGTTAAGTACAAAGTCTTTGTACAGACTAAACAGAAGATGATAGGTTGTACTTACTTTTGAAATATTCATAGCAACTCTTATGATATTTTATATTTTCAAATGGGATGTTTTCATTTTTTTCATATTCATCGACCAGTCTGTAAACTTCATCTTTTCGTTTTCCCACTGCGGCAATACAACTGTATCAGTTCATTTAAGTGTTTAACTACATAGTTTCTATGTAGTAAATACATGACAGACCATGCATCTGTGTCAATCAATGGATAGTGTTTGCTCTTTAGCATAGAAAGGGTTTCATTGTGAACTGGACTGTGAAAATTTGACACGACTCGGAAGATTTTCTACAATTTTCCGATACGATTCCTTATTTAGAAATGGGTGAATTCTACAGAACTCAAAAACTATGTTTTACTTTGATTTGATCTTTTATTTGGAAGATTTTATATCTATTTAAGCTCCACTGAAGTTCAAGATAGAAATAGAACCGTTTAAATATGATTTATCGTACTCTAATAGCACTATTAAGTACACGGAAATCGACTAATATATTCAGTAAAAAAACGATAACGAAATAGATAAGGGATTCCGGAAACTATAGTGATGTTACCCAACATCATAAAATTACAGAAATTCGTGATTTTTAGAAATGTTGAGATAAAGTCTTGACCTTGAATGAAAAAACGATAACTGATGAGTGATTTGGTGTGTTCTAAAACGGATAGAGTGCAAAAGCCTTTAATAATAAAATCAATTGTAGATCCGAAAAGGTCAGGATTATGAAAATTTTCGTACAAAATGTCAAATATTTAGAAGGAATGCAAAAGCATGCGGAGTTATAGTTGTAAATATTGTTTTTCATTATTTTAAGAATCTAATTCACTTAATTATTCTGTCTAAAAGAAGAGATACGACTAATTTCTTTTGCTTGAAAAACATGTCGTATTTTTACAATTTTCAACTAATTTCTGAAATAAACGTCAACTTTACAAAACCTGCACCGTACGATTTTGTGACGACCGGGCAAAAATCAAAGTTAAATCATTATTCTTTCATTTAAAAAAGAAATTAGCCGTGTGTTAGGTGGGTGCATTAAAGTCCTTAACTAGACGTCTTTTTCAAATATTACACTCGCCTATTAGTGATGCACTTGAAAATCTCTTGATTAAGGCAAAGATACGAATAATGAATGTGCGGAATTTAATTCTAAACCATTTGAGAATATCGATGTCGGCTGAATTAATCATTAAGCAATGTACAGATGATCAACTTACCGTTTAGTTCAGTATACCCATCAAATTTAAAATTTGATCCAAAAAGTTCTCGCTTCGAAAATCGCGACTTCCGGATAGCGTACAGAATAGTATCTACACTGTGTATAAGTGAATCAATATTAACGCCAAAATATGCAATCTTTAATTACCTGACAACAGTATCGTAACTATATCCCTTCTTAATAAGTCTATTCAAAGGTTTTGTTAGTTTTTGAGGTGAATACTGACACCTTTGTGCTTTATAAAGAATATTTCCATAAATAATTGGATGTGAAATACCTGAACATATATAAGAAGTCTGCATGTTGAGCTATATTTACGAATGATGTCCTTATACCGATGATAAAATTTAGTAAATGTTTTGACTAGTTTGTGATATCGAAAACCCTGGTGTAATAATTTTTCAGTAATACATAAATTTCTCTCGTTAAAATCTAAATCATTGTTACATACACGAGCGAATCGTACAAGTTGAGATATATAAACACCGTAAGATGGTGACAAGGGAACGTCACCATCTAAAAATGGATCGATGATAAAATTTTGTAAATGTTTTGACTAGTTTGTGATATCGAAAACCCTGGTGTAACAATTTTTCAGTAATACATAAATTTCTCTCGTCAAAATCTAAAACATTGTAACATACACGAGCGAATCGTACAAGTTGAGATACATAAACACCGTAAGATGGTGACAAGGGAACGTCACCATCTAAAAATGGATCGATGATAAAATTTAGTAAATGTTTTGACTAGTTAGTGATATCGAAAACCCTGGTGTAATAATTTTTCAGTAATACATAAATTTCTCTCGTTAAAATCTAAAACATTGTTACATACACGAGCGAATCGTACAAGTTGAGATATATAAACACCGTAAGATGGTGACAAGGGAACGTCACCATCTAAAAATGGATTGATGATAAAATTTAGTAAATGTTTTGACTAGTTTGTGATATCGAAAACCCTGGTGTAATAATTTTTCAGTAATACATAAATTTCTCTCGTTAAAATCTAAAACATTGTTACATACACGAGCGAATCGTACAAGTTGAGATATATAAACACCGTAAGATGGTGACAAGGGAACGTCACCATCTAAAAATGGATTGATGATAAAATTTAGTAAATGTTTTGACTAGTTTGTGATATCGAAAACCCTGGTGTAATAATTTTTCAGTAATACATAAATTTCTCTCGTTAAAATCTAAAACATTGTTACATACACGAGCGAATCGTACAAGTTGAGATATATAAACACCGTAAGATGGTGACAAGGGAACGTCACCATCTAAAAATGGATCGATGATAAAATTTAGTAAATGTTTTGACTAGTTTGTGATATCGAAAACCCTGGTGTAATAATTTTTTCAGTAATTATACATAAATTTCTCTTGTTAAAATCTAAAACATTGTTACATACACGAGCGAATCGTACAAGTTGAAATATATAAACACCGTAAGATGGTGACAAGGGAACGTCACCATCTAAAAATGGATCGATGATAAAATTTAGTATATGTTTTGACTAGTTTGTGATATAGAAAACCCTGGTGTAATAATTTTTCAGTATTAAATACATAAATTTCAATCGTTAAAATCTAAAACATTGTTACATACACGAGCGAATCGTATATAAACACCGTTAGATGGTGACAAGGGAACGTCACCATCTAAAAATGGATCGATGATAAAATTTAGTAAATGTTTTGACTAGTTTGTGATATCGAAAACCCTGGTGTAATAATTTTTCAGTAATACATAAATTTCTCTCGTTAAAATCTAAAACATTGTTACATACACGAGCGAATCGTACAAGTTGAGATATATAAACACCGTAAGATGGTGACAAGGGAACGTCACCATCTAAAAATGGATCGATGATAAAATTTAGTAAATGTTTTGACTAGTTTGTGATATCGAAAACCCTGGTGTAACAATTTTTCAGTAATACATAAATTTCTCTCGTTAAAATCTAACACATTGTAACATACACGAGCGAATCGTACAAGTTGAGATATATAAACACCGTAAGATGGTGACAAGGGAACGTCACCATCTAAAAATGGATTGATGATAAAATTTAGTAAATGTTTTGACTAGTTTGTGATATCGAAAACCCTGGTGTAATAATTTTTGAGTAATACATCAATTTCTCTCGTTAAAATCTAAAACATTGTTACATACACGAGCGAATCGTACAAGTTGAGATATATAAACACCGTAAGATGGTGACAAGGGAACGTCACCATCTAAAAATGGATCGATGATAAATTTAGTAAATGTTTTGACTAGTTTGTGATATCGAAAACCCTGGTGTAATAATTTTTCAGTAATTATAATCTAAAACATTGTTACATACACGAGCGAATCTAAAGTTGAATATATAAACACCGTAAGATGGTGACAAGGGAACGTCACCATCTAAAAATGGATCGATGATAAAATTTAGTAAATGTTTTGACTAGTTTGTGATATCGAAAATGGTGTATAATTTTGATAAAATTTGTTATGTAATAGAGTGAAATTGGTATAATAAGGTGAAGAACTCCCATTAAAGAGTTTAGTATTTTGTGTTTGGATACGAAACCCTGGTATAATTTTGTAATATATATTTTGTAAAATTGTTATAACGAATGATTAATTAACGTAATGGGAGTCTTAAAATGGGATGATAAATAGTATTTTGTGTTGTGTAGTGTTATAATTTTGTTTAAATCAAATTTATGTTAATCTAATTAATACAGGAGTATTAAACACCGTAATGTGACAAGACGTCACCACTAAAAATGGTCGATGAAAATTTATAAATTTATAGTTTTGATATCGAACCTGTAATAATTTCAGTAATACATAATTCTCTCGTAAAATCTAAACTTGTTACATAACGAATGTACAGTTGAATATAAACACGTAAATGGTGACGGACGTCACATCTAAAATGGATCGATAAAATTTAGTAATTTTGACTATTGTATATCGAAACCGGTGTAATTTCAGTATCATAAATTTCCGTAAAACTAAACATGTACATACCACGAATCGTGTATAAACACCGAGATGTGACAAGACTCCCATCTAAAAATGGATGATGATAAATTTAATTTTTGACTAGTTTGTGATATCGAAAACCCTGTGTAATAATTTTTAGTATACATAATTTCTTCGTTAAAATCTAAAACATTGTTAATACACGACGATCGTACAATGAGATATATAAACACGTAAGATGGTGACAAGGAACGTCACCATCTAAAAGGTCGATGAAATTTAGTAAATGTTTGACATTTTGATATCGAAAACCCTGGTGTAATAATTTTTCAGTAATACATAAATTTCTCGTAAATCTAAACATTGTTACATACACAGCGAATCGTACAAGTGAAATATAAAACACGTAATGTGACAAGGAACGTCACCACTAAAAATGGATCGATGATAAAATTAGTAATGTTTTGACTATTTGTGATATCGAAACCTGTGTATAATTTCAGTAAATACATAAATTCACTCGTTAAAACTAAACATTGTACATACACAGCGAATCGTTATAACCCGTAAATGGTGACAAGGGAACGTCACCATCTAAAATGGATCGATATAAAATTTAGTAATGTTTTGACTATTTGATATCGAAAACCTGTTAATAATTTCAGTAATACATAAATTTCTCTCGTTAATCTAAAACATTGTTACATCACGACGAATCGAAAGTATATAAACACCGTAAATGGTGACAAGGAACTCACATCTAAAAATGATCGATGAAAAATTTATAAATGTTTTGACTATTTGTGATATCGAAAACCTGGTGTAATAATTTTTCAGTAATACATAAATTTCCTCGTTAAAATCTAAAACATTGTTACATACACAGCGAATTCGTAATATAAACACGTAAGATGGTGACAAGGAACGTCACCACTAAAAAGGATCGATGATAAATTAGTAAATGTTTTGACTATTTGTGATATCGAAAACCTGGTGTAATAATTTCAGTAATACATAAATTTCTCTCGTTAAAATCTAAAACATTGTTACTACACGGCGAATCGTATATAAACACGTAGATGGTGACAAGGGAACGTCACGATCTAAAACTGATCGATGATAAAATTTATAAATTTTTGACTAGTTTGTGATTCGAAAACCTGGTGTATAATTTTTCGTAAACATAAATTTCTCTCGTTAAAATCTAAACATTTACATACACGACGAATGTATATAACACCGTAAGTGGTGACAAGGAATGTCACCATCAAAATGATCGATGATAAAATTAGTAATGTTTGACTAGTTTGTGATATCGAAAATCCTGTGTAATAATTGTTCAGTATACATAAATTCTCTCGTTAAAATCTAAACATTGTTACAACACAAGCGAATCGTAATAAACACCGTAAGATGGTGACAAGGGAACGTCACCATCTAAAAATGGATCATGATAAATTAGTAATGTTTTGACTAGTTTGTGATATCGAAAACCCTGGTGTAATAATTTTTCAGTAATACATAAATTTCTCTCGTTAAAATCTAAAACATTGTTACATACACGGGCGAATCGTATATAAACACCGTAAGATGGTGACAAGGGAACGTCAGGATCTAAAACTGGATCGATGATAAAATTTAGTAAATGTTTTGATTAGTTTGTGATATCGAAAACCCTGGTGTAATTATTTTTCAGTAATACATAAATTTCTCTCGTTAAAATCTAAATCATTTTTATACACGAGCGAATCGTATATAAACACCGTAAGATGGTGACAAGGGAACGTCACCATCTAAAAATGGATCGATGATAAGATTTAGTAAATGTTTTGACTAGTTTGTGATATCGAAAACCCTGGTGTAATAATTTTTCAGTAATACATAAATTTCTCTCGTTAAAATCTAAAACATTGTTACATACACGGGCGAATCGTATATAAACACCGTAAGATGGTGACAAGGGAACGTCACGATCTAAAACTGGATCGATGATAAAATTTAGTAAATGTTTTGACTAGTTTGTGATATCGAAAACCCTGGTGTAATAATTTTTCAGTAATACATAAATTTCTCTCGTTAAAATCTAAAACATTGTTACATACACGAGCGAATCGTATATAAACACCGTAAGATGGTGACAAGGGAATGTCACCATCAAAAAATGGATCGATGATAAAATTTAGTAAATGTTTTGACTAGTTTGTGATATCGAAAATCCTGGTGTAATAATTGTTCAGTAATACATAAATTTCTCTCGTTAAAATCTAAAACATTGTTACATACACGAGCGAATCGTATATAAACACCGTAAGATGGTGACAAGGGAATGTCACCTTCAAAAAATGGATCGATGATAAAATTTAGTAAATGTTTTGACTAGTTTGTGATATCGAAAATCCTGGTGTAATAATTGTTCAGTAATACATAAATTTCTCTCGTGAAAATCTAAAACATTGTTACATACACGAGCGAATCGTATATAAACACCGTAAGATTGTGACAAGGGAACGTCACCATCTAAAAATGGATCGATGATAAAATTTAGTAAATGTTTTGACTAGTTTGTGATATCGAAAAACCCTGGTGTAATAATTTTTCAGTAATACATAAATTTCTCTCGTTAAAATCTAAAACATTGTTACATACACGAGCGAATCGTATATAAACACCGTAAGATGGTGACAAGGGAACGTCACCATCTAAAAATGGATCGATGATAAAATTTAGTAAATGTTTTGATTAGTTTGTGATATCGAAAACCCTGGTGTAATTATTTTTCAGTAATACATAAATTTCTCTCGTTAAAATCTAAATCATTTTTATACACGAGCGAATCGATATATAAACACCGTAAGATGGTGACAAGGGAACGTCACCATCTAAAAAGACTTAGGATAAAGTATTCGGTCAACGTAGCAAGAACTTTATTTGTATAAAACTAGATAAATTAGAAGCTATGAGTGCATTTCTTCCTAACACACAAACGATGCAAGCGACTAAGCGCGCACATGTTTTGGTCATTTGTTTCTAACATAGTGTAACGTGAACACAGGGTAAGCGTGTCTGTTTCTATTTTAGAATGAGTCCGTTATCAGTTTGATACTGGATCCGAAACTGTTCTATTTACAGAATATGTAACAAACAATCTTTATTTATAAATTAACGTCAATGAACCAAAATGTGTACAACTGCACTTTGCAATCTCTAATAAACTATCTATAGACTATTCTACTTAAAAGAGGGACGAAAGATACCAAAGGGACAGTCAAACTCATAAATCTAAAATAGACTGACAACGCCATGGCTAAAAATGAAAAAGACAAACAATAGTACACATGACATAACATAGAAAACTAAAGAATAAAGAACACGAACCCCACCAAAAACTAGGGATGATCTCAGGTGCTCCGGAAGGGTAAGCAGATCCTGCTCCACATGTTGCAACCGTCGTGTTGCTTATGTGATAACAAATCTTGTAAATAGTCTAATTCGGTAGGTCACATTCATAAAAGGGAAGGGGATTGTAGTTACGACGTAAGGAACATATCCGATATCATTTGTGAAACGGTTATTCCATAACGGTCAACCAACTCGTGATGGCGTCCGTAAAACTCACGAAGGGATGATTTCAACTTCACCATTTGGAACTCTTGGTTTAATAGCTTCCTTGTGAGTAGCAACCCTCTATCGAGAAAATCATGATAGGAAATGCAAGCACGGGAATATCTTATCAATTAGGAGATATATACTCCGTATGCAGGTGCTGCTGGAATGTTTCTACTTAGAAATGGAAAGTTCACAATTGGAAAGCTGAAAGCATCTCTTTTGTCGTAAAGTTTTGTTTTCAACCAACCCTCATTGTCAATTTCTAGATGTAAGTCAAGATATGAAAAATATATTTACCAATTTGTCTTTGAGTCAGGACCAACCAACTTGTCCTCCTGGTACAATAATGTACCCTACAAGTTTACACACTTGTGTTTGTTCCGTTGGTACAATTATGTATTTACAAGGTGGTCACACAGACTCACACTTGTCCTATACGGTACAATACGGTTCAGCTTGTTAACGTTCAAGTCCGTATTTATAACAGGCATCAAAGTGTTCTTTATTACACTTAGTAATATTAACACAATATCTAATATATAAGAGACAGCGATCTTTAATATAAACGTACCGTACCTTGGTCTTATGTCTCCGAAGACTTATGACAATCAACCCTTAGCTAGGAATCTCTCCTGCTTATATACCCTAATGGTAGCCGTACCATTATTGAAGGAGGGGTGTTCTTCCAACGTGTCTCATTACTCGTATTGACAGTTTCCTTAGGAACACCCCTTCAAATTTGACCTGACCCAAAGTTTACCCGCGAAACATCTGATTCGTTTATAAGTTTATTATAGTTTATACAAAAACATAAAATAACTTAAGGCTTCTGCCGAACTGTAACCAATGTAAACAATTTAATCTTAGATACAAAATCATCACAATAGGTTTGCAAAGTTTACATAAACTTTGACAAACTATGCACTAGCTAAAAATGCATCTACAGTTTATCGTTCATCGTTTGTTAGAACCGCTACATTTGTTTCGGACTTCACCCTGATCAAACGATGTATTTGTTTCTACGTTTTTTTACCATGCAACAACATGTGCATGCACTATTAAAAATTCAAACAGCGTCAGTAAACACTGATTAAACGATGTATTTGTTTCTACTTTTGTCTTGTTTAGAAAACAACAACAAACTACACAAAACGTTTACAAAATCTTGGTTAGAAAGAAATGCACTCTATATGGCATACATTCTCAAGTAATCTGATTAAAATTCAGATCTACATGTATCTTAACTCGTGTGATCTTATATTTAATAATGGCTAACGAAATCAGATATCGATATTTAAATCAAATTGATCCTCAAGTGTCTTTTAACTGTAGGTTAATATTTTTTTGTATCTTAGTGCTAGATTAAAATTGAATCAATAATCCGATTTTATTTACTGTTGTCTATTTCACTTTATATAAACTGATCAATATTAAGGTGTATAGGTATAACACTGTAAGATAGGGAGCGTGTTATGCCAATCCTGCAGATGCACCTAAGATTACCCTCTGTTTTTGATATTTGTTTTGATTGATTAAGTCTTAGTTTTTTTAATCTGTGTTTTGATAAAAGCCAACGAAAACTGTTCGACTATAGGGAGAAAAGCTTCACTTGTGGACTTGATAAAAAACTGGTCAAGATTAGCGGTCCTGGACTAACCTATCAAGATTCTACCAGTTATTTAACATTAATCTATATCAAATATAACATGACTTCTACAAATCATACAAAGACAATATTGTTGAAGGTCAAGGTATCGTGTTTACTGCACCAAGGACATGATGGTTAGTAAAGGGGGACCAAAACGCACAAAAGCCAAACAAGTCTTAAAAACCAAAACTACGAAAGATGAGCAACACGAACCCTGCTAAAAACTGGGGGTGATCTCATATATATGCATATGATCCTGAGGCTTGTTTCATTCGTCTGGAGATTAACGAAACTGAGCCGAAGAAGAGCAAATATTATAACAAAAAGAAATTGAATATTCGGGTACTGAAACATGGTCTACTTGATGTTCTTTTCCCTCGGACTCTCGACAAACGAACTACATCTGTGAGAGTGGGTTCTGGAATCTTATCATTTTGAGGTGGGAACTAGTCATGGACATCTTGGTGGGGAAACTAGCCGTGGACAATGCCTATGATGGTGTATGGCATTGCTGTCGCTGTAGAGACAGGCCGGGCGTTGTTGCCGATGTAGAGGCAGGCCGGGCGTTGTTGGCAATGTAAAGGCAGGCCGGGATCGACTGACACCTATAAGTTTCAAAATTCAAACTTTTTTAATAAAATAAATAAAAACAAAAATAATACAACAGTTACAAACAACAATAAAGCAAAACAAATATTTTCAATTATTTCCCTAACAGAGAACAATAAATATTTTGATAAACTTTATTTATGATGACTATTAATTATCTTTATTTTAGTTGAACTTATTTTTAAATAATTTACTTTAAATCTTAATACTTTTAAAATCATGACTTACCTATAAGTTTCAAAATTCAAACTTTGACGTCTCAAAGCAGAATTTCTACTTATATAGCAATCATTTAATTGACTTTGGTACTAGTTTGTGCCCTATAGTTTATCAAAGTTAAATTATTGACGTAAGTTGACCATGTCAACCATTGTCCGAAGTTTATGACTTGTTTGTTCATCTTTTACTTTCAAACAAAGATTTAAGTACTATTTGTTCTATCAGAAAGTTATTTGACCAAAGAAAGTTAGTTTGACCAACGTGAAGTTTACTTGGACTAAAAACTGGACATCAGCAATGTCCTATATTTATGTCAAATATCTGTCACAATACATCACTCTCCTTAGAAATTTTGGACTCCAAAATAAAATAAATAATAAAGAAAATTTTAAAGAAATTGTGTATTTTTATGTTTACTATATTAATTTGAAAATGGATTTATAACTTTTAATTATTAATGTAAGTAAATAATCAATATCCATATTTAAACCTCAAAACAATATAGAAGACAAGCAATTGAGTGATGAAAAACCAATGGATGCATAAACATACAGCATTTACTTTTTGATTTTAAACGGGGGAAAAAACTTGAACTTAATTTTAATATTTTTCTTTTTTTTTTCTTTCTTTCTTTTTTTTTCATTATTTAGATTCCTTAATCATACTATTCAATTGGTGTTTTTATCTTTTATTTGTTTTATAATTTAATTGATGTTATGATGATAAAATACTATTAAGTATTAATTTTAAATCGTTGTTCTTTAAAGTTTGTTACTCACATGCGCTTACAAATGAACGTTAATTTTTACAGTTGATGAAATGTAATTAGAAATATATGCAAAGTGTTTAAACAAAATGTTGCAAAAATATATGAAATATGAAAAAACTTGAATAATCTTAAACAGAATTTGATTTTGCTTTTATCAGTCTCTAAGTTACTGTCTTATCATTTTGATGGCGTTCCTACTCTTGAGGTAACCCATTTTGTCAATTGATTGTGGCGTCCCTGCTCCTGAGGTGACCCATGCGTATATTTTGTATGGCGTTCCTTCTTGTGAGGTAACCCATTATATCTATTAATTGTGGCGTCCCTGCTATTCAGGTAGCCTGACCATTATGCTTGCCTATATATGTATATATTGAATTATTATAACACTGTACCGGTATTAGATTTTCCAAAATGTACAGTAAAAGGCAACAAGAATTTTACTAACTTGTTCCTAATAGGTAACTCACAAACAAGGATATTTACGTTATGTAACCCTTAATGAAGTGAACCTAATCTTAAAGACGACTGATTGCAAATATTAATATTGACATGCGTTTGAAATACAAACATTCAGTTCTAATTAACATCATTCTGAAAAGTTATTCAATGGATGATTTAAATGAATAAAATTTTACAACACTTTATGAAAAACATAATTTTAAAACTTATTTAGACAGTCTTTTAGAAAAGTTGTTCTTAAAATTTTAAGACATGAAACGCAATACGATTTGTGAGATGAAAATGAACATTTTGTTTCATAGCTGAAAATTTTAAATTAAAAAAATTTAGATTTTAGAAATAAGCTTTTGATGTACTCACAGTTTCTTGAAAATATATGTTTACAATTAAAATACACAACAATATAAATTTAATATTTATGTCACTGATGTTGATAAAAGTTCTTCTCTTATAATAATATGTAACAGTTCTTCGATATTCAGCTGATGTCGTTGTTCAATGGTGTATTCTGATTATTCACAAATAAATCATTTACTGGAAATATATAGAATTAAATAGTCCGAACGGTACGAAAATACTGTTCAACTGTAAATATTCCGGTTCGAATTGTCGAAACACTGTCTTAGTTTCTGGCATGCTGTTATGATAGGTGTCGATGTTTGGCGTCCAACATTTATTAACGGGCCTCCACCAAATATTATAACAAAAAGAAGGTGTTATTTCTGTACTGTTGTTTGTCCTGCTTGTTGCTCTTTTCTCTCGGCCTCTCGACAGACGAACTACATCTGTGAGAGCTGAGTCTGGAATTTTACATTTTGTGGGGGAACTAGTCGTGGACAATGCCTTAGATGGTATTTGGCATTGCCGCCGTTGTAAAGGCAAGCCGGGCGTTGTTGCCGATGTAGAGGCAGGCCGGGATCGACTGACACCTATAAGTTTCAAAATTCAAACTTTTTTAATAAAATAAATAAAAACAAAAATAATACAACAGTTACAAACAACAATAAAGCAAAACAAATATTTTCAATTATTTCCCTAACAGAGAACAATAAATATTTTGATAAACTTTATTTATGATGACTATTAATTATCTTTATTTTAGTTGAACTTATTTTTAAATAATTTACTTTAAATCTTAATACTTTTAAAATCATGACTTACCTATAAGTTTCAAAATTCAAACTTTGACGTCTCAAAGCAGAATTTCTACTTATATAGCAATCATTTAATTGACTTTGGTACTAGTTTGTGCCCTATAGTTTATCAAAGTTAAATTATTGACGTAAGTTGACCATGTCAACCATTGTCCGAAGTTTATGACTTGTTTGTTCATCTTTTACTTTCAAACAAAGATTTAAGTACTATTTGTTCTATCAGAAAGTTATTTGACCAAAGAAAGTTAGTTTGACCAACGTGAAGTTTACTTGGACTAAAAACTGGACATCAGCAATGTCCTATATTTATGTCAAATATCTGTCACAATACATCACTCTCCTTAGAAATTTTGGACTCCAAAATAAAATAAATAATAAAGAAAATTTTAAAGAAATTGTGTATTTTTATGTTTACTATATTAATTTGAAAATGGATTTATAACTTTTAATTATTAATGTAAGTAAATAATCAATATCCATATTTAAACCTCAAAACAGTTTTTTCTGTACTGTTGTTTGTTCTGCTTGTTGCTCTTTTCTCTCGGCCTCTCGACATATGAACTACATGTGTGAGAGTGGGTTCTGGAATCTTACATTTTGTGGGGGAACTAGTCGTGGACAATCTTGGTGGGAACTAGCTGGGAACAATGCCTAAGATGGTGTTTGGCATTGCTGCCGCTGTAAAGGCAGGCCGGGCGTTGTTGCCGATGTAGAGGCAGGCCGGGATCGACTGACACCTATAAGTTTCAAAATTCAAACTTTTTTTAATAAAATAAATAAAAACAAAAATAATACAAAACAGTTACAAACAACAATAAAGTAAAACAAATATTTTCAATTATTTCCCTAACAGAAAACAATAAATATTTTGAATAAACTTTATTTATGATCACTATTAATTATCTTTATTTTAGTTAAACTTATTTCAATATATTTTACTTTAAATCTTTTACTTTTAAAATCATGACTTACCTATAAGTTTCAAAATTCAAACTTTGACGTCTCAAAGCAGAATTTCTACTTATATAGCAATCACTTAATGACTTTGGTACTAGTTTGTGCCCTATAGTTTATCAAAGTTAAATTATTGACGTAAGTTGACCATGTCAACCATTGTCCGAAGTTTATGACTTGTTTGTTCATCTTTTACTTTCAAACAAAGATTTAAGTAATATTTGTTCTATCAGAAAGTTATTTGACCAAAGAAATTTAGTTTGACCAACGTGAAGTTTACTTGAACTAAAAACTGGACATGAAAATTTGGCCTTTAAAGTATTTAACTAAAATTTAATTAATATTTGTAACGTCAGCTATGTCCAATATCTATGTCAAATATCTGTCACAATACATCACTCTCCTTAGAAATTTTGGACTCCAAAATAAAATAAATAATAAAGAAGATTTTAAAGAAATTGTGTATTTTTATGTTTACTATATTAATTTGAAAATGGGTTTATAACTTTTAATTATTAGTGTAAGTAAATAATCAATATCCATATTTAAACCTCAAAACAATATAGAAGACAAGCAATTGAGTGATGAAAAACCAATGGATGCATAAACATACAGCATTTACTTTTTGATTTTAAACGGGGGAAAAAACTTGAACTTAATTATATTTTTCTTTTTTTTTTCTTTCTTTTTTTTCATTATTTAGATTCCTTAATTATACTATTCAATTGGTGTTTTTATCTTTTATTTGTTTTATAATTTAATTGATGTTATGATGATAAAATACTTTTAAGTATTAATTATAAATCGTTGTTCTTTAAAGTTTGTTACTCACATGCTTACAAATGAACGTTTATCTTTACAGTTGATGAAATGTTATTAGAAATATATGCAAAGTGTTTAAACAAAATGTTGCAAAAATATATGAAATATGAAAAACTTGAATAAATTTTAAACAGAATTTGATTTTGCTTTTATCAGTCTCTAAGTTACTGTCTTATCATTTTGATGGCGTTCCTACTCTTGAGGTAACCCATTTTGTCAATTGATTGTGGCGTCCCTGCTCCTGAGGTGACCCATGCGTATATTTGTATGGCGTTCCTTCTTGTGAGGTAACCCATTATATCTATTAATTGTGGCGTCCCTGCTATTCAGGTAGCCTGAGCATTATGCTTGCCTATATATGTATATATTGAATTATTATAACTCTGTACCGGTATTAGATTTTCCAAATGTACAGTAAAAGGCAACAAGAATTTTACTAACTTGTTCCTAATAGGTAACTCACAAACAAGGATATTTACGTTATGTAACCCTTAATAAAGTGAACCTAATCTTAAAGACGACTGATTGCAAATATTAATATTGACATGCGTTTGAAATACAAACATTCAGTTCTAATTAACATCATTCTGAAAAATTATTCAATGGATGATTTAAATGAATAAAATTTTACAACACTTTATGAAAAACATATTTTTAAAACTTATTTAGACAGTCTTTTAGAAAAGTTTTCTTAAAATTTTAAGACATGAAACGCAATACGATTTGTGAAATGAAAATGAACATTTTGTTTCATAGCTGAAAATTTTAAATTAAAATTTTAGATTTTAAAAATAAGCTTTTGATGTACTCACAGTTTCTTGAAAATATATGTTTACAATTCAAATACACAATAATATAAATTTAATATTTATGTCACTGATGTTGATAAAAGTTCTTCTCTTATAATAATATGTAACAGTTCTTCGATATTCAGCTGATGTCGTTGTTCAATGGTGTATTCTGATTATTCACAAATAAATCATTTACTGGAAATATATAGAATTAAATAGTCCGAACGGTACAAAAATAATGTTCAACTGTAAATATTCCGGTTCGAATTGTCGAAATACTGTCTTAGTTTCTGGCATGCTGTTATGATAGGTGTCGATGTTTGGCGTCCAACATTTATTAACGGGCCTCCACCAAATATTATTATAAAGTTAGTTTGACCAACGTGAAGTTTACTTGGACTAAAAACTGGACATCAGCAATGTCCTATATTTATGTCAAATATCTGTCACAATACAACTGTAACAGAGAAGATTAGCTGGATGTCAACTTGTTTTACGGCCAAACTGTCACCAATAAAGTAAATCAAAAAGAATTGTTTTACTTTTGTAATATTAAGGAAGAATTACAACATGTATACAGTTTTTGCAAATTATAGATTTATACCCACAACTGTTGTAAATGTTATTTATTTTGTCTTTCTAGGAATCAGTCGATAAGAGTTGTTTCCGTAGTGCCGACAATCGAATTTTTATGTTTTTATTAACTACAAGGAAGATTTTAACAGGAAAATGTTACCGGAATGAATATCTATCATTTCTTTAAACAATTATTTTTGTAGTACTATATACAGAAGGGGTTGCAACTCCATCTTATTTCTTGTTTTTTTTTTGTGTGTAAATTTGTTGGAAATTACATTATTTTATTGTTATTAATCAAAATAAAAGAAATGTGTCATGTTTAAGTCAATCTAGAAATCAGTCGTTAAAAGACAGAATTTATGTTACTTTAGTTTAAAAAGACAAAAAAGGTAGCATTGGAAACGTATGAAAAAAATTAAAAAAAAGATCAATGACAGATTACAAGTCTTCCGAAAATTGTGTATAAAAACAATTATGGCCATGTCTGAGACATGTATGATTAGATAAGATAAGAAAATAAAATTTATTTTGATTCAGCATTTATAAAACTATATAACACAAACTGTAGAGAGCTTTCAACGAAATATAAAAACATATAAATAACATAAAAACAATAATAACAACATGCTTTACGTTCACAAAATTTGGAATAATCATAATATATATTATCACAGGTGTATAATGTATCACATACATTTTCTTCTATATTTTGTTATTTATAAAAATTTCACATTAAATTTTTGTTTATGCCTCTTTCAAAATTTCAGATTCATATAATTTTTAGGCAACGTTAACTTATAAGTAAATTGAGAGTAGACGTTTCATTATAAATCTTTCTAATTCTGTCTGACACTTTCTGACAATCATTGTTGATAACAATATTTGAAACCTAACAATTTTGTTCCATTTCACATGTTACCAACACAATTTCAGTGACAAATATGACTGTCAACCTCTCCAAACTACTCACGTTATTTTCGTCGTATTCGCAATAACCTATAACCTGTAATGGCTTACAAAATGTCTTTTCACAAAAGAATCAAAATCTGTTAATTTTTGTCTTTATCTCATGCATATGTTTTTTTAAATATCTCTGATCACTAAAAAGTAAAAATTATTTCCAGACTTCATTTCAGTAACATTACAAACGTACGGAAGCGTATTAGGGACATAGTAAAAATAAAATTGGCAGTGAACTTGTTTTTCAAAGTCGAAATTTTGAAATTTCAAATCTCGAAATTTTGAAATTTAACTTGAAATTTTGACTTTTCAAATCTCGAAATTTTGACTAAATTACGCTTCCGTACAAACGGAAATAGTTCAATTAAAAAAAAGTCTTTATATCTTTCAAGACAAAGTCTTCCATGCACTCAATGCATATAACATATCTACACATTCGTGGGAACGATGTTCTCGGGAGGAACGCTATCTACTATAAGAACTTCCTGACAAGCACCAGCGAAAGAATGGAACCTGTTTTTGGTGAATGGGTCACTCACGTTTTCCGACTCCAAAATATGCTCTCTTTGATTATATGTGCGTAGGTCGTAAAAGGTCATTCCAGCCTTAATACTGATCTTAACAATCGGTCCGTTTGAATATCCTTTTTCTTCATTTGTTTTTCTGAATGTAATAGCTATTTCTAATGAACCACAAGCAGAAATAAAGCGTGATTTGTTCAATTGATTGGATCCATAGGCAACATGATTTACAATAGAACTTTGATGATGAGGATCTTTTATTTTGGCAGAGAGACCAGTCTCTGGTTTCTCTTCTGTTCTTAAGAGCCTGTAAACTTCCATCTGTACTGCCATATCTAAATAAATTGAAACCTAAATGGATTGATTCACAAGTAATTATTTAGAATAAAAAAACAAAATTTGATGCCATAGAAAACTACATATTAACTTCCAAGTAAACAGACCGTTATTTGTATTTTTTTTTCAATTTCGTTAATACTGTGAAATTAAGTGCACGTGAATATGTCGGCAATAACAATAAACAGCTGCGACATGAGCGCATGATACGCCCGACGTCTTGTGTGGAAGTTTTATGCAATAATCATAAATAGTTTCTGAGAAAGTTTTAAGCAATTACCATTTATTGCTTTTGAGACACGGCGGGACATGTGAACCCCCCCCCCTCCCCCACCCTGTTTTTTTTTTACAAATATCACTAAAATAAAATTTTGAATCAAACCAAAAAGTATACAGATCTTTAGATTAATATAACAAAGAAGTGTGTACAGTTTCAAGCAATAATCATAAATAGTTTTTGATACGGCGCGACCTGTAAAAAAAACCTCCCCTTTTTTACAAAATACTCAATAACTCAAAATTGAAATTTTGAATCATCACCAAAAAGTATACAGATCTTTAGATTAATATAACAAAGAAGTGTGTAAAGTTTTAAGCCATAATCATAAATCCTTTTTTGAGATACGGCGCGACATGTAAAAAACCCTCCTCCTTTTTTACAAAATACTCAATAACTCAAAAATGAAATTTTTAATCATCACCAAAAAGTATACAGATATTAAGATTAATATAACTAAGAAGTGTGTAAAGTTTTAAGCAATAATCAAGAATCGTTTTTAAGATACGGTGCGACATGTGAAAAAAAACACACCCCTGTTTTAGTTACAAAGTGCCGTAACTCAAAAAGTTTAAATCTTATTTTCACCAAAAAGTATACAGATCATTTGACCATCATAAAGAACAACTATATTAAGTTTCATGAAATTTAGATAAGTCGTTCTCAAGTTACGGTGCGACATGTTTACGCCGGACAGACAGACGGACGGACGGACACCGGAAATTTGTATACCATAATACGTCCCGTCAAAATTTTGACGGGCGTATAAAAAGTGTATGTACAACAGTCTACAGTATTCCATGCTTCCCTGAATAAAGCAAAATCCTTTCAAAATATCTTGATGACAGATAAATCAACTTTAAAATTGTTAAAAACGTATGAAGATAGATTTTGTACCTTTCCAGATAAACATTGCCAGAACGGCTTCGAGTGGGATTCCGTCTTTGGGAACGATTCACAATGCGGGGTACTAGCTCTTTATTCACACACAAGTCGGCAGTTCAATACAGTAAACATAAACAAATTGGTAAAGTCCAAATTCATTTAATAAAGTCCAAATATAAAGTATCAGTGTTACAACTTAGTTAATTTAAACTAAAAACAATGTATATGAATGCGATGGAAAATCCGAACGCAGTTCATGTGCTCCCGTTCGCATATCGAAACGGAGTCCTTGAATATAATTTATCTTTCTTTAAATACCAAATAAAGTTGCTATAACAACACAGTTTGTTAGGGTCATGTTGACTTTAACTTAAAAGTTACTAAAACTATCAACAAAATACCGAATCTAGGATATTATGTCTACAGGAATATCTTCTAGAAAAGTTATTTCATTTTCTATCCGATTATCGTACAGCGTTCTCTTTAAACTATACGATTTTCATTCCATTAATCAAACCACATTCGATTTAATTGTTTACACGTTACATGCTATTTTTGTCCAAAGCAGGTAATCGTACCATTTGTTTGCAAATTTACATAACCTGAATGTAATTTTTGCATCGTGCATAATACATGTAGGTACATGTAATGGTAAATGGTTTAAAAGAGATATCGCAAGATGTCATGAAAATATGCGGCGTGCAATACTAAATAAATCACTCTCTTTCTTTTGAAGCTCCAAAAATTATGTATGGAAAAATTTTAAATCACAAAAATAATGAACTCCGATGAAATTAAAAACGGACAGTCCCTAATGAAAAGGCAAAATCAAAAGCTAAAACACATCAAACGAATCGACAACAGACATAATATTAGGTAAAAATGTCAAACATATGGGTACAGCATTGAACGTTGTGTTATTATCTTAATCACTATAAAAACAAACAGATGTATATAAACAAACATTTACTAGGACACAATAACACTATGACGGGATGTATAAGTAGAGATTCACGTCACATGCAAGAAGGAAACACAAAAAGGCATATAGACAAAGCACATTAGCAAAAAACTAAAGACAGGAATACAGAAATGTATTATGGACGTATAATAAAACAACATTTGTTACCTCTAAGCTCTTGTACAGAATGAACACACTTGGTATAGTCCGTTTGACATTATGAAGGTATAATTTTGTTTACGTATTTCTGTTGCTTAGGTGAAAAAAAGTTTGTATGCAAATTTTCGTAAAAAAATCATCATGGGATCGTAACAGTATCGTATGCCCATAACATTTAGCCATGTTTTATGAAAATGAGGTCACGGTCAGATGAGCTATACCAGACAAACATTTACAGCTAACAATCATTCACACACCAAACAAAGTTGACCTATTGCTTAAAGTATCTAAGATCAACCAAAGTAGCTTCTATTGACCATTGAACCATAAAATTTAGGTCAGGTTTATATGAACCCTGCCAGATAGACAGGTACACATAACAATCATTGATTGCCATACACCAAATATATAGTATTTAGTAAACTGACAAAACCATGAAACTAATCGTTGACCAATAACTATGAAAATACGAATAAGAATACGAAAGTTGTATTTTGATTCGGTTCTCATATAACAATACAAACATACGCTCTTGTGAACCTTTTAACGAATATAAATGAGGTCACTCAAATAAACCCTACCAGACAGACAGCTAGACAGATATGTACACCTTACAATCATTTACACAGCAAATTTAATTGACTAATTGCTTATAGTATCTGAGAAATAGACCAAACCTCAAAAGCGTAAACCTTGATCCTTGATACGTGAGATCTGGTCGAGGTCGGGTGAGTCCTACCTGACAGATGTGTAAGCGTTGCAAGGAACCCATAGTTATCCTGGTACTCATAATAAGTGAGCATTCCACTTTACAAAAAAAAAATCTTTTTAGCAATTACTGACTTTGAAAAAGAGGTCAAGTACAATGGACATATGAAATACGCAAACTTCTCAATGTATCTGCATTCACAGTATGACGCATTGAAGTCTTCCACTTCCTGAAACATAAAAGCTTTATACAAATACTTGACACCATCGCCATAACCGTATTGTAATGTATGTCTTAATGCTCTTAGACTAAAAATTAATTATTTTTACGTAAAAGCAACTATGTGTATTATACATACCTCTTAAGATTTCTTAATATATGCACGCTGATGAGTATAAGTGATCGGTAATTATTAACCGTTTTCAAATATTACAGTCTAATTAGATATAATAGTATTCTGATTTCGTTATATACTCCAATATATGCGAGCACTCAAGTTAAAACGCATCATAATTTATATCAGATTGAATATGATACTAATGACTAAAAACAAATTTGTTTTTAAATGGACAATGTTATCTATTTCAATACAAGAATGAAACCTTGACAAAAAGTGTGATTCATCTTTTGTTGATAATTACATATGCGATCCGATCGAGTATAATAGTTTTTTCCGTTACTATTCAGCTTATTATGAATGTTTTACATGTTGCTAACACAAACATTGCAAAATGTCCTTGTAGTTCAGTGTTATATTTCGAGATCAACATTTATAACGTCCATGTTTTTCGACAAATGGTCCGGGTTTCTTGAAGAAAATGTAAAAAAACAAAGAAGATATATAAGAAAACTCTGTTTATCAAATTTAACCATTCACAATTTAATGATAACTTTCTGTTCTGAAAACTTTTTAAATTATAATACTGTTATGAATATGGTAGACTCGGAACTACATATATTTGACTTACTATTACCAAGGTACATTCGGACAACTTCCACGTCATATTAAGGAATTCCGGATTCCCCATGGTATATTTGGAGTCATTACCCTAGTTGTTATCCAGATCGGACGTCCCCACATAGATGAGCGACCTTCTAGATGACAAATGACTCAAGCCTAGGATTGTTATACTTAGGTAATATAACACATACACATAACTCTATAAAATCATTACAGTGGTGTCAGAAGTCGGCACGAATCCACTGATTTACACTGTTAATCGGTGACATCCATTCGCGCCATATTTTCATTTTTATACGCCCGTCAAAATTTTGACGGGACGTATTATGGTATACAAATGTCCGGTGTCCGTCCGTCTGTCTGTCTGTCCGTCCGTCTGTCCGTCTGTCCGGCGTAAACATGTCGCACCGTAACTTGAGAACGACTTATCCAAATTTCATGAAACTTAATATAGTTGTTTCTTATGATGGTCAAATGATCTGTATACTTTTTGGTGAAAATAAGATTTAAACTTTTTGAGTTGCGGCACTATAACTAAAACAGGGGTGTGTTTTTTCACATGTTGCACTGTATCTCAAAAACGATTCTTGATTATGACTTAAAACTTTAAACACTTCTTAGTTATACTAATCTCAATATCTGTACACTTTTTGGGGATGATTCAAAATTTCATTTTTGAGTTAATGAGTATTTTGTAAAAAAAGGGGGAGGGTTTTTTTACATGTCGCGCCGTATCTCAAAAATAAGTTATGATTATTGCTTTACACACTTCTTTGATATATTAATCTAAAGATCTGTATACTTTTTGGTTTTGATTCAAAATTTTATTTTGGTAATATTTAGTTTTTGTAAAAAAAAAACAGGGTGGGGGGTTTCACATGTCCCACCGTGTCTCTAAAACAATATATGGTTATTGCTTAAAACTTTCTCATAAACTATTTATGATTATTGCATAAGACTTCCACATAAGACGTCAGGCGTATCATGCGCTCATGGCGCAGCTGTTTATTTTTCTTTGTTTTCGCGAGAGGAAAATCTTTGTTTCTTCTCTCCCGCGATTGTTTTATTTCATGGCGCGATGATTTATCAGTACTTTTGATATTTTCGCGAGTGATGTATTCGTTTCATATTCATAGTGTGATTATCAGACTTTCCGTGTGATTAAACTCCCATCCCCTTTTTTGTAACACATTTACACAAAATACACAGAATTGCATACACATTGAGAATAAGACAGAATAACCTTATAAACAAACTACTAGTGGATAGTTTTTAATTATCTATTTGGATTATTTCAGGCTTGTTTATTTAAATAAATACAAATCAACACATTTTTTTTCATTCATTGATATTCCGTTGAGCGTCAGATCTTCTGATGTCAGATATCATTTATATGCTTTTCTTTTGTTTTTCATAAATTATTGATACAACTGTGTGCGTCAGATCTTCTAATGTCATAGTTGTTATCAATCTATTTTTTTTTATTTTTTTTTTAATTGTCTTGTCGGTTTTACCGTCTGAAAAGTGTTCACTCATTGAAGAATGTGTTGATAATAAACTTGTACTGTACTACTATTTGTTGTGAAATGTGTATACATACGTTATTGTTTACAATTTCATACCTGTGTTTAAATAGTAATTTTTCTGAGTTTCTGAATTTGTATATTTGATATTGAAAAAAAGACAGATATTAACATAACTGCTTGTGCAAATTATATGTTTATTTACATTTATGCATATGTGGAAGTTTTTAATATTTAGGTCTCTTGACTTATATGATGATATAATCAAGGTTATTTAAGTTAGTAAATTTCTGAATCAGCTTTGCGCGTCAGATCCTCTGATGTCATAGGTGTTTTCAGATTAATTAATCAAAATAAAATCAAAATACCAATTTTTCTAAAATTGTGATTGTATGTACAGGTGTTTTTGTGATTTTTAAGCTTTTATTGTTATCTTAGTTAGTAAATCACACCTCAACTCAAAATATGAGTAACTCAAGTAATTTTGACGGAACAGCGCCGCTCGGATGGTTCCTGTTGAAAGCCGATATAGAGTCTACAGCTTTTGTAAAAGGGTGGAATAGTGAACAAAAATTACAAACCTTGGTATCAAGAATTACTGAAAAGCACTGAAATTCTATGAGAACAGGTCATATCCAGTACAAGCAGACTACGCAACCATATGCAAACTCTTTAACGATCAATTTGACTCAGTTGGCTACCCCTTACTCATTATCAGGCAAACTCAATCCAAACGCGAGAAAGGAGAAAATAAAGACCTAAAACAGTTAATCAACAGAAATTCATACAAAAAACAGTTAAGTCAGTCAGAACTAGAATTGCTTAGCAACATCATTGATCGCCTTACTCCAAGTTCTGTATACTGCCAAGATAATATGTTGACGCTTGAACTTAAGGACAAACAATATCGTTACTGGATGACATCACATGGCAATACGAAGACCAATAACCATGAAGAAGGAGAAGATAGAGAACAAGATAGTAATAAGGAAGGGGAAAGTCTTCAAGGTACTTGGAGTAACTGCATCAAGAGACAAATTTTGAAGACAGAACAATGGACACAAACTGATGAACTATCTTCAGGAAAAGAACCCAGTCTTACAAAAGGAAAGGAGGTGAAAGATCAAAGTACTCAAACAACAGATGATAAGCACACTCCAATACACTTTGATCAAGAACAGAAATGGAGCATGCATTTAACCCAGACAGCCATCAACCATTGCAATACTGTCAAAGCAGAAGATGAACATATTGATCCTGGTTCCCTTGAAGTAAGAATATTAACAGGAAAAACACATACAGAACAAAATCAGGAAGCAAAGAGATGTACAAGAACATACGAGAACAAACATCTAGTCGGTGATAGTATGAAAGATACAGAAAAGGAAGCTTACGTAAAGACTGAAACGTCCAAATACAAGGAAATACAAATGAAACGGATAAAAATGATAAAGCAGAAGTTGATCACCGAGAAAAAAGAAAGTGATCAAATTAAAAGAAATATGACGAGAACAACAAAAAGAAAAGAAGAACAAGTAACAATGAGAATTTTACCAAAGACGAGGAATTGGGATAAAGATGTGAAACTAAAATGGAAGAGACCTAAGGCTAATAGATTCCATAGCAAAAAATATTTGATAACATTGGGGAGATCGGATTGGAACTTGAACCTTGGCAGAAATGATGTTCACACTGAACGTTTGGTGACGGACACACAATTTGATGTTTCTGCAACTGAAGATGGAGATACTGTTGCCAAAACTTAGTTTCTTGAGTTATGTTTTTAGATTTGATTGAAAATAGATGTATATAGCAACTGTATTATCTATATCAGAGTTACATTTATATTGAATGCTATAGTTACTGCCATGCATATGTGTACTAGTGTTGGTTCAGAATACTAGTGTATAATTTATTGGAATTTATATGAGAAATATAATTTTATTTCTTTAGATATTCACCGCTGGACATAAATTAGCAAAAGACAATCCATCCATTTATTCATTTTAAACTGATGTGTCTGCATAAAAACAACATTTATTTAAGTTTTAAGTTGGTTTATATCGACATCATTTTATTCATGTTAAACATTTGTGTGGCTCTTTCTTATACCGGGAATATCTTTTCTTCCAAGAATTCTACTGGTACGATCTTTACAACGACGAAGTGAACTATTTTACACCTAAATAAATAGTAGTTGCATTCATATTAGCGTACGCAACTAATGCTTTTGGAATAGATCCATTGTGTTTATTGAAGAGGAAGGAAGTGGAAATAACATTAAAGTAAATCCGATATTGTAGGATTCCCTTGGCACACATATTCAAAGTCCTGATATTTGGATCATTCCTCTTTGAAATATATGACTATTAGTTATCCTCAAATGATATGAAGTCTTTGTTTGGCGATTTCAAGATGTCGTACTGAAAGCTGTGTCATCAATATTTAGTATAAAACTTTTTAAAGTAAGCCTCTCATAATAAATTTTGTATATAGATTCTTTTGTAAATTTGTTTTCAGATGGGAAAGCTTAGCTGTGTTTCATGAAATTAAATGATTATAGCGTTATATATGGCATCACATTGGAGAATCTATCAACATGTATCAACTACAACTTTACTGACTATAGTGAATTTCAATTAAAGGATGTATTTATTCGTATCTAAACTTCAAACAGTTCATACAAATTAGTGCTGACATATAAAGGAAAGTGCCATGACTTTATTATACAGAACGGGTTCATTTCTAAGAAAAAGGGAGGCTTACTATTACCAAGGTACATTCGGACAACTTCCACGTCATATTAAGGAATTCCGGGATTTCCCTTGGTATATTTGGAGTCATTACCCTAGTTGTTATCCAGATCGGACGTCCCCACATAGATGAACGACCTTCTAGATGACAAATGCAGAGGCGGCTTTAGGGGGGGCCAGGGGGCCCGGGCCCCCCCTTTTTGGGGAAAAATTTGGTTGCTTATATAGGGAATCACTGAAGCGTGACTGGAGCGGGCCCCCTCTTAGGTCAGTCAGTGGGCCCCCACTTATGAAAATTTCTGGATCCGCCACTGAAATGAGTCTACTCAAGCCTAGGATTGTTATACTTAGGTAATATAACACATACACATAACCCTATAAAATCATTACAATACTGGTACCTTTGATAATTATTTACCTTAACCTTGCAGTATTTATAGAAGGGAATATCCGCCATAATTAAACAATTCTTGATGTGTAAAACGTCACAGTGATTTCTTAGTTTGTAACATGCAATTTCTTCTTTTTTTTAACAACATAATAATATTTATTCATCTTATCTTGCTTGTTACAAATTTCACCAAGAGTCCAAGCTTCTCTTGATTTACCCTGTTACACTCCACTGATTATCCAGGGAAATAAACAGCCGATCCAACTTATTAACTTATAAAAAATAATGTAAAGGATATGTAATTGTCTTATGCAGAGATTTATCATTGCTAAATATTCTTTTAAATTGACAATCACATTGGACATCTTGATTTATATGCATCTATTCTTGTATTAAATTCATTTCCAAAAATACTAAAGATATCAATAGTTTTTGTTCTCTGCTCGGATACATAGTATGATTTATAAATAGAAAAACTTAATACTGTTAGTATATAATTCAAAAAAAATATAATATTTACTATCTGTGATTTTATATCCAAATACCAGATGTAACAATTTAATTTAACTTAATTTAATTTTTTTTGCCAGTATTTATTCAAATATCTACACTCCAGAAAATAGGGAGCATAATCTTCTTCTGGCTTACAAAAACTACACTTATCTGTCTTAGTTACTTTCCACTGCAAGAACAATTTTTTAGTTGGAACAATATAATGTAATAATTTTCATCTAAATATTTTTAATTTATTTCAGTCATATATTCAAAAATAAATTTGTACAATGAGTTCATAGATAAATTAATAGTTTCTTGTATTGGAAGGATTCTAAACCATCTGTTTATCCCTATTGACGACTCTAGTTTTATACTTACCAAAGAGTTATATAACATTTTATATCTTTATTATGTAGTCTCGGTTAAATGATTTTATTTCTCTGAATATTAACTGTAGTTTTGACAGAATTCTCTTTTTGAACAACTTGAATCCATTCTGCTGGTATAATTTTTTTCAATTTGTGAAATTCGGCGATCCAGTTTCATTTATGTAAATAAGATCACTCCTAATCCAGTTCTCAAATATAATTGGTTTATCACCAAATTTTATAAATTTATTTCCCCATATTACTTGCTTTCTAATATCGTCAAATGTGTCTAGTTGTTTTGTGAATCTTTTGTTTGCCCCCCATGCCAGTCAAATTTCACGACTTTATTACTTCTTTATAAAAAGCCGGAATATCTTTGAAATATCTTAAAGATTTAATACCACTAAAATTCATATTAAATATTGACAAAATATTGATTGAAATTTTTAAGTATTTAAATGGTATAAGCTTCCGAGTCTCAAGTTTGCAATTCACCAAACTATTTACCCATGATGCTTTTAAGCCACAAAATCACTTTTAAAGTCTACCATTATTAGACCCCCCTTCTTATATGGACCAATCATCATGTTTCTTTTAATCCAGTCTTATTGAAATAAGTTCTCATCACTTGCTCCTCGATTTTTTATATGTCACACGGCGACATAGAAAAAATCGACCCTTCTTATATGGACCAATCATTATGTTTCTTTTAATCCAATCTTATTGATATAAGTTCTCATCACTTGCTCCTCGATTTTTTATATGTCACACGGCGACATAGAAAAAATCGAGGAGCAAGTGATGAGAACTTATTTTGATAAGATTGCTTTTAACCTTGTCTGGTTTCCCATCCCAAATATATTGAAAGCTACTGTTTTCTATTTCCTTTAGATAATTTTCTGAAGTTAGACAGACGCTTCCCAAGAAAGTAAATAAAGGCAATATTAAAGTCTTTATAATTAGGATTTGAAAGATTTCATTTTTTCCATATCCTAAAAAATTTATTCATGTTTTCTTTTCTTTATTTGTAATATGCAATTTCTTAATTTGTAACATGTACTTTTCTATCAGTTACATGAATTTCTACATTTCATGATTTGTGAACTGTAACTTTTTTTATTTGTAAACGATATTTCTTAATTTGTTAACTTATTTTCTTCTTAGGTTACATGAATTTCAACATTTCCTAGTTTGTGAACTTTTATTTCTTTGTTTGAGATCATGTCTGTACAGTTGTTACCGCTGCTACCCAATGAGAAGTTCCATTCCTAAATAAAAAGTGTAAGTTGAAAATCAAGAAGTTTTACAAATCTAGCAGTTTTGCGCATCCAGTGCAACAAGTCTAGAATAAAAATAGTTCCACAATGCGCTATGGATCCCTCTTGGCTTCTCATATATTATCCCACTCGTAATTAAAGTACCCATTTTACGCTTTTCTTTCATATATTATATATCTTATGCATTTTGTTTTTATATCAGAAATATCTCAAGTTAATAATTTGTCTTTGGAAGTGAGCGATTATATGGAAATGATTGAACGATAATTTATTTCGTATACATGTTGACCTATAACGTTTACGGTTTACTTTTATTAATTGTGACTTGGATGGAGAGTTGTCTTATTGGCACTCATATCACATTTTTTTTTATATCTATGAATAATTATAATCGCACAATATTCTTCATGATCATTAGTCATTGGCGAATGAAGGGTGAGAGGTTCCGTGGGTTGAAGAACCTGTTTGTTTGACTGCTAATGATTTTGTATGAGGACACAAGGTTGGAATCTTTATTTCTTTTTAACTTGAAAGTGTTGGAACCCTCTTTTAAAAACGACTGGATTTTGCGCCTGATTAGTTGATAATGAAAAATTAACATAGACGAGTGTTTGAAAACACAGATTTTAGAATACATACCGCTTATCAACTTTGAAAAATCAAATCTTGGTTGAAATTGATGTTTCCACTAACTCCCATACTTCGTTCCTATGTTATGCTCTTACACCACTGTCACAGGTTAGAGGAGGATTGGAATCCCGATAAAATATTTAATCCCGACACATTATTGTATGTATGTGCTTGTCCCAAGTCAGGAGCGTGTAATTCAATGATTGTCGTTAATTTGTTCCTGTGTTACATGCTTGTTGTTCGTTATCAGTTGATTTCTGTGTTATTTGGTCTTTAACGAAGAGTTATTTCATTGACAATCATATCACATCCTTTTTTTTAAATGATGATTGAGGGAAATAAATGTATGATCTTTTAATTTAAATTATGGTTTGCATTTGTTATAGTATCTTAATAACTGTGTATGTAAAACATTTTGACTGATTTTGGATTTATCGTTTCAATAGGCATTTATATACTAACTAACCAGAAAAAAATCTTATTGAACACACGTTCGACACAAAAATCAGTAAAAATGCACTATGGTGATTTATTCACTAATATTTGCGTTGAACATGTGTTCAAGAAAATTTTTCCGTTTAAGTTTATATATGAAAGCCTTTCTATCTTTTTGAAGCGACAAGTCAGCACAAGAAGTAAACTTAATAAGGAATAGTAAATATAATCAATCTTCTGGTAGGTTTAAAGTTTTTAAGTCAGTCAAGATCGTCACAAACACATTAAAGATATGAGGTCTAAACAAGATGTCAATGAAATCTTGAGACAGCGATTTTTTCGTTGTTCAACACACAAACATATATGAAATTAAACAGTTAGCTATCAATTTTCAATTTATTCACTATTTACAGTTTCCCTTATATGTCGATTTCTTTTTAGAAACTCCTGCACCAACCCAATATTTGCAAGCGGTTGTTCGAACATTTGCGTTCAGTGAGCGAGGGGATGCACCTGTCACGGTCTTTTGTTAGATTGGTATCATTAAAAGGGTCTTGTAATGATTTGTTGACGAAGAGCTGGTAAGTTCGGTTTACTCTAGAACCGTCTCTTATTGTGTCCAGATGATATAGAACTGATTGTTAAAGACGAATGGTTTTACTTTGGACATCTCTGATTTGAAATCAAATTGCATGAGATTACCAATCAATGCAGTTGTACTTTGTTGTATTTATTGTGTAACACAATTGTGTTTCATATCAAAGTGTAATTAAATATAGCATAAACGAAACAACTACATGTACCCTTTAGACACTTAATAATAATGTATACGAATATTATAGACATATACCCTGCAGCCAATAAATGACCATGTCTACTGTAAAGTAACATGTATCCTTCAGGGATTAATTGCATAGTTGACAATTAACCACAGACTAGTATTATTCAACATCCAGACTACTACGTAACCGGCCTACAGCTATGGGCCATTTTTATGGACCACTGGACTATATAAAATACAGTTTAGGACTCAAAGGACAGATTGGTACAAGATATTCGGACAGATTGGTACAAGAGATTCGGACAGATTGGTACCGGAGATTCCACCAAGGTCTCCTCCCTCGTGGGTAGGCTGGAACTCATACGCTTAATATCCGAAGTATTCCAACAGGAACGAACAGTTATACCACTATACGATCACGTGTCCCTTGTGAACATTCGAACATTAAAACTTTAGAATCTTTCTTGACTTTGTAATTACATAATATAATATTTAACCATTACTGACTTCGTCACAATTGTATGTGTATGATTCTATATTATACAAAAAAATAAAGTAACTTTGATAATACAAATTATGAAATATTGGGTACGAGTTTGTAAAATACGAGTTGGTAAATATTGGGTACGAGTTGGCGAAGGTACGAGTTTCACATGAATCCACAGCAAAATCGTGCGAAATAGTTGGAACTATTTCATTTTTTAAAACTTGTAAAACTTCTAGATTTGTAAAACTTCTTTATTTGTAAAACTTCTAGATTTGTAAAACTTCTTGATTTGTAAAAAACTTCTTTATTTGTAAAACTTCTAGATTTGTAAAACTTCTTGATTTGTAAAACTTCTAGATTTGTAAAACTTTTTGATTTGTAAAACTTCTAGATTTGTAAAACTTTTTGATTTGTAAAACTTCTAGATTTGTAAAACTTCTTGATTTGTAAAACTTCTAGATTTGTAAAACTTCTAGATTTGTAAAACTTCTTGATTTGTAAAACTTCTAGATTTGTAAAACTTCTTGATTTGTAAAACTTCTAGATTTGTAAAACTTTTTGATTTGTAAAACTTCTAGATTTGTAAAACTTTTTGATTTGTAAAACTTCTAGATTTGTAAAACTTCTAGATTTGTAAAACTTCTTGATTTGTAAAACTTCTAGATTTGTAAAACTTCTTGATTTGTAAAACTTCTAGATTTGTAAAACTTTTTGATTTGTAAAACTTCTAGATTTGTAAAACTTTTTGATTTGTAAAACTTCTAGATTTGTAAAACTTCTTGATTTTTAATATTCTTGATTCGTAACTTGTAGTTTTTCTTTAGAAAGGAACTTCTCATTGGCTGGTAGCTGTAACAACTACACTGACACATTCTCCATCAGTGCGTGAACCGGTGACAAAATATTATCGCCCTGTAAACAGTGGGCTCTTCTGACTAGAGGTAATCGGTAAAGAACAGCGGAAAATGGTGTACATTGTTTACGAGCTTGAAATGAGCTAACACAGACGAACTGAGACGTGTCAACGTAATGTGAATATGATAATGCACCAGGTAAATTATTAATTGTTAAGTTTATCACATCATCGTATCTTCATATGATAGGTAAATAAGTGAATTTTCGATTTTAAGTGTCGTCAGGGTTCAAACCTGGAATCATGCCAACCTTTCATTATTTTTTTTTAATACTAACCTATAGTCGGAACATCTTGATTTTCTCCCAATTTGTAAAGTTAATTATGCTGCTTGACATATATTTTTTTGGGAAAAAAAATTGATATGCAGTCAAATGTGGCAGTTTTTAATATTTGTTGCTATGTGAAATAAAGGGAAGTAAATTAAAGTAAAAGAAGGCGCGCTTTTTCAAATAGTAAACAATTTAATTCAGATGCATAGTATTTTGTCAAATGATAAAGAATATCGTAGAAACTTGCTAGAAATTCATCTAATTTATAAAAGATATACAACATGACATACTGAAATCTGAAAAGGGGTAAAACCACCATACCTTGAACAAATTCAGTTAAAAAAAGGGGGGGTGGTAAAATGCTACGAAATTTAGATTTTATTTATTTTTTGTCGACAGCCAAAAGATGATTTGACATGTAACTAACTACTTTTTCAATTTCATTGTAAAGTAAAATTGGCTTTTTTTGGGGTCTCTGTTTATTGTGGTCTGATGTTTTCAGGTTCTCTTTGGATTGCCAAATAATATTATAATCATCTAATTGAATGTTCAAATTATTTTGCAGCGATGGTGTGTATGGAAGGAAGGCTGTCATAAAACCCAACAGTTCCGGATGGCCCTTTAAATAATTGCTTAACATCAATAGCGATGTAAGATTCAAGTGTTTGATTTAGCACAAGTTTAGCCAGGTTTTCCTTGTAATTGTGGCAGAAAAACCACTAGACAGTGTCATGCATTGAAAGGACATCAAACGGATATTTTATGGAATGATTCTCGTACATATAAAATCATATGCATAGGAATGTGGAGCTAGTGTCTTTCATGCAGCAATTTTTAATTTCCAATATAAACTCTGAAAAGACAAGAGCATAGAAATGTATACCAATGAGAAACATTCTTTGTGAATAAAATCATTCCAAAACTTAAATGTGTCATTAGTGTTGCATTATTTATCAGTAGAGATAATCAGATTCCAGTAAGATTGTCCAACTGATGGTTTTTGTTTGTAATCGTTTTTGTAAATCTTAGTTGTTTTGACAATCCGGGCTGTGCATGTTGCCCGGCTGACCCTTTCTGAGACAATATTTTGTTTATGATAAACAAAATCACTGATTCAAGACTGGAGCGGACCCCTTTTAGGCAGTTAGTGCGAATCCTTTAGGTTTAAACCATTACATGCAATACGGGGGGAGGGGGAAGATTTTTTTTTACCGAGTCAAACATTTTTCCTAATTATAATACATTGAGATTTAATATATACTTTGCTATATGTAGTGTGTATATTAAAGTATTTCCAACAAAATTCATCAAATTTGGGATCATAATATTGTTTAAGAAAAACCCTTACCCCCTGTACATCATAAAAGTTCATAATCTTCTGTAGCACACGTGCATGGTTAATTCGGATAACATATTTTCTATTCCGATGTTATAAGAATTCGAAGGTTCATATCATTTACAATATCATTCAAAAAATTTCTGGGATTTTTTTTTACTATCAACGTTGAACCTCGAGGTTACATTGTAGTAAAAAAAATCCAATAAAAACGTTGAATGTAAATGATATGCACCTTTAAATCTTATATTGTAGGACTCATGTTGTTCAAACATAATGTGTTGATCAATTATGTTATGATGATTTTGATAAACTTCACATTAGGTAATCTTTCACGTATATTGATTACATTATATCGAGTTGTCCCAACGATATACTTGTCGGTGAGCTCGATCATACGAATTTACCGACATTCATATAGACAAAATGACACAACTTTGAAAAATTCTTGTGACGAAACTACATTTCGGAACACGTTAAAAATTGGATACCCAGAAAGCTACATTATTAAGGTTTGATATATATTTTTTTCAAAAAAAAGAAAAATATGCAGTCAAATCTGACAGTTTTTTACACACCCCTATGTTGAACAATAGGTTGTTCAATTAACAGCATGTTTGGCAATTAAAAAATCATATATTAACACATTTAGCTTTAACATATACTTTATTTATAGTGGTTGTATAAAAGTTATATAATGGTTTTGTGTTTTAAGAGATATTCATCCCTATGCATATCGGGTATTATGCGTAAATTGTCTCTCCTGTTCTTAGACCTTTTCTATCTCTTTCATAAGAAGAGTGACTTTTCTATTGTTCTAGTGTCACTGGAAATCCCACTGCCATAACGTGACTCAAACAAAGAAATT